>OX384030.1:42170700-42190700 GCA_947534325.1 Agonum fuliginosum | reverse complement strand
GAACAAATTCACACCTATAAATAGCCTTTAATTATCAACTAAGTTCCAGTAAGTTTATGTTGTTACTACCGTAAGTTCCGCTGGCATTCCTGCCGCTAGCGGAACTTTTTATTACAAAAAAAAATTAAAGAGCCTAAAATTGGGGGATGAGGCATTTAATTAGCCTATAATTAGCCTATAATTTTCCATAGGTTTTTAATTTTTTTTGTGAGTTCGTACCGCTAGCGGAATGGAGGTGAATTTGAGCATACTTTGAAATCTGACTCTAGTCAAAAAAGACGGGCATGCAAAATTTCATGAGAATCGGACAAACAGTCTAGATCTATAGAGATTACCCCACCTCTAATAGCCCAATAAATTTCAAATATACCTAAAAAATGTGACTATAGTAAAAAGAGTCCAGCTTGCAAAATTTCTAGAGATTCGGACAAATGGTGTAGATTCTATATATTTATAATCCGAACCCGTTATGATGTTATGATCGAATTTAAACATACTTTAAAATCTGACTCCAGTCAAAAGAGACCTGCGTGCAAAATTTCATGAGAATCGGACAAATGGTCGAGATTCTATATTATTAACCCCCACCCCCTAATGGTCCAATCAAATTAATACATAACTTAAAATCTAAGTCTGGTAAAAAAAAATCTGCATGCAAAATTTCATGAGGATCGGGCAAACGGTGTAGATCTTGATGTTTATCTCTCTCCCCTAATTTGAACATAATTTATGACCCGACTAAAAAAATCTTTTTTTTATTTAATGCACGCGAAGCACGCCGACACTTCCAGTTTAGAAGAAGAAAATCACGTTTTTGCCTCCTAGGGAGCAAAAGCGTGGTTTGCTCCCTTTAGTTTAAACAGGGAGTAACGGCGTGCTTTGCGTTCACGTACTTTGATATTTTGCTTCATACTCCAATATCAAGAGAACACAAACACTTCGAACATAACATTTCGGTGTTGCCAGTTTGAGGACGCTCGGTAGGCGATAGATTGGATGAAAGTATACTTATACGCCTAGCGCAGCAACGCCACGAGTGAGAGTTCGGCTGAACTAAAAGTATACGGCTTGTATACGGCAAATGATAATTCACTATCAATTCGGCGTCCACCAAAATTTTTAAATATGACTACTAGATGGTATTAGGAGCCAATTTAACATGGTGACCAATCGAGCGTCCATATATGGACGCTTCATTGGAGCCGGACGCTCGGTTGATGGAAAATTGTCAATATAAGGACGCTTCAATGATAGTAAGTTGTATATATATATATATATATATATATATATATATATATATATATATATATATATATATATATATATATATATATATATATATATATATACCGGCCGCTATACACGCCACTCCGGTCCTTTTACGACCTCTGCTCGCTTCACAATTGTTTTGCCCCACCCTGTCTAATGATATAAAAGGAAAGGTGGCAATTACGAGCAAGGAGCATGTACTACTTGTATTAGAATATAATGCGGGAGGTAAAAACAACTGACCATCGTTTAAATACACTCGAGGAAAATAAAAACGCACCACTTGAAAATGCACCAAAAATGATAAAATTTCAAAGTGCGATATCTCGGCTGCATTTTGACGAAATTGAATGAATCTTCGAGTTCTGAAAACGTTGAAGTCTTATCTTTAATGTGATGATAGTCAATGTTTAAAAAAAATCCACTCCACCCTCTCCCGTACCTCTAAGAAAAACGAATGTATCTGATGTCCAAAAAAGTCCAACTTTGGCAACTCATACGGACTGACAAAAAAATCGTGGACCTTATTGGCCAACAGGGTAATAAAGATCAGACTTTTCCTGCAAGGTCCGCAAAATTTCAAGTAATTAGGACGATTTGAGAACTTTTACCAAAGGAAAACAAAGGCATTTTTGTAAGTGTTTATTGGTTGATTTTAATCAACTCGCGTTTGGGAACGGAATACATTAAAGAGTTCCGGTCTTAAACATATAAAAGAAAAAGCTTTTACATATCCTATACTGAAAACCGGAAGTCTTTATTGTATTCCGTTCCCAAACTCGAGTTGATTAAAATCAACCAATAAAAACTTACAAAAATGTCTTTGTTTTCCTTTGGTTAAAGTTCTCAAAATTCCGCTTAACTAAGGACCTCAAATTTTTTATAAATTATGCTCCTTATAGAAGAATGTTTGAGAAATCTAATGCCGAAAACCGGAAGTCAATATGTTTAAATGTTGTTATTGATTCTTCGACTAAATTATTTTCCCAGGGAACTTTAATTTTGATACAATTAAAACAATTAAAAATCGCATAAATGTCATTTTACTTTTCTTACTTATCTTCCCGAGAATAGGTACCTAATGTATATAAAAAATGACGATCGTTTAAATGTTATTTTTATTTTAGAATTATTTTCCCGAGAGCTTTAATTTGATATTACAAACGACAGTATTTTGATAAAAATAAATAAGTTATGTTTATGAAGTTAGTACCACTGGTTGAATAATAGTTATTTACTTTACAAGTAGGCAAAGTAAGGAATTGCCCACGAGAGAAATCTTAGCTCACGAGGCCGAAGGCAGAGTGAGATAATTTTCTCGAGTGGGTAATTCCTCTTTGCCCACGTGTGAAGTACAACATTTTATCCAACACCTCTTGATATGTGCAAAATTATTTAATAAATATGTAGTTTCCTATTTGACAGTGACATATTTTAAATGTTGTTAATTAAAATGCCGGTTGTTTATAGTTACCACGGTGTTGTTTATTCCATCGTTGTAGTAGTAGTATAATTTGTTTGCGAAGAGAAAATTTTATGCAGTGAAGAATTTTATAAATTAAGCATGGAAAATTTAAAAAATCCTGACGTATTTATACCGGAAGATGTTAAAGAACTAGCACAGATTGCAACGCTGGATTCATCTAAAGAAGAATATGAAAGAGAATATAAACATTTTGACAGCTGGAAGAAAGAAAAAAATGTTAGTTGCTTAAATGAAGACATCCTGTTGGCATATTTCTACAATCTTAGTAGCATGCATAAAGCGTCATCGTTATGGACTAAGTATTCCATGTTGAAAGCTACATTAAAAATATACGAAAAAGTGGATATATCATGGTTGAACAAATTTTGTATCCCAGTATCCCTTTGTTACATTTATTTTTATATTGCAGATTTATGAAACTAACAACATATTTAATTGGAAAGAATCGAATTTATACACCGAAAAAATCAAAAACGCTTGAACAGGAATATGTTGAAAAGTTTTTGTCTGAGGCACCAGACAATAGTATTTATTTTAAAAAGTTGCATTAATAATGGGTATTTTTGGGGCATGCCGCTGCGAAGAACTAACTAAATTATGTGAAGATGACATTGATGATGGAGGAACATATTTGCTGGTTACTTTGCCAAAAATTTACGATTATTACAGATGGATATTCTGTCAATATAATTGATTTATATATATATATATATATATATATATATATATATATATATATATATATATATACAGGGTGAGTCATCGAAATGCCCGTTGTCGATATCTCCCTTGTCGTTAAAAATACAGCATAAATTTATTAACAGAATTTTTCATCTACTCAAGGAGCATAACTTAAAATTATTTTCACATATACAGGATGTTGCATAACGACTTGGTAATAATTGTTCGTCTTTTTTTAAATGAAACACCCTATATATTTTTATATATTTTCAATTGTATTTTATTTACCTAAACGAAAATATAAGTTTCATTTTAGTTTTCCGCGGCGTTGCCAAGTTATTCAATTTTTTCTCTAAAAAAAGCCGAATACACGTATTGTTTTATAAAGGCGTACTGAAGTTATTTTAATAGTAAAAATTATGAATTTTTTTTTCTGTACAGCTGTAACTATACTCTTTGTTCTAACATAACTTTTTTTAAGTGTTATTATACAGGGTGTTCAATACAGAGAATCAAATTTACTCAATTTCTATTGGCTATAACTCGTATTTTTCAAATGGGACACCCAATATTTTATTATTCTGTTGTGTGTATTTTTGCATCTTCTTATGTTATAAAGCGTGTCCTATGACTTAAAACATTAATTTAATTAATTTCGAAATTAATGATTTTAGACATAGGACACCCTTTATAACATAAGAAGATGCAAAAATACACACAACAGAATAATAAAATATAGAGTGTTCCATTTGAAAATGACGAGTTATAGCCATTTGAAATTGAGTAAATTTGATTCTCTGTATTGAACACCCTGTATAATAACATTAAAAAAAAGTTATGTCAGAACAAAGAGTATAGTTACAGCTGTACAGAAAAAAAAATTCATAATTTTTACTATTAAAATAACTTCAGTACGCCTTTATAAAACAATACGTGTATTCGGCTTTTTTTAGAGAAAAAATTGAATAACTTGGCAACGCCGCGGAAAACTAAAATGAAACTTATATTTTCGTATAGGTAAATAAAATACAATTCAAAATATATAAAAATATATAGGGTGTTTCATTTAAAAAAAGACGAACAATTATTACCAAGTCGTTATGCAACACCCTGTATATGTGAAAATAATTTTAAGTTATGCTCCTTGAGTAGATGAAAAATTCTGTTAATAAATTTATGCTGTATTTTTAACGACAAGGGAGATATCGACGACGGGCATTTCGATGACTCACCCTGTATATAAAATATGCATCGCTTCGTCCACATGAAGTTACTCATAAAAGATTTATATATATATATATATATATATATATATATATATATATATATATATATATATATATATATATATATATATATATATATATATATATATATACATTAAAGAGTTCCGGTCTTAAACATATAAAAGAAAAAGCTTTTACATATCCTATACTGAAAACCGGAAGTCTTTATTGTATTCCGTTCCCAAACGCGAGTTGATTAAAATCAACCAATAAACACTTACAAAAATGCCTTTGTTTTCCTTTGGTAAAAGTTCTCAAAATTCCGCTTAACTAAGGATCTCAAATTTTTTATAAATTATGCTCCTTGTAGAAGAATGTTTGAGAAATCTAATGCCGAAAACCGGAAGTCAATATCTGAATTTGATAAGAATTGACAGCTAATTAAAAACAATAATTTTCAAAATATTGAAATATTTACATTATCTCTTGAAGAAAATGTTTAAGCCTAGACTATACCAAGTGTGAATTTCAAAAAAAATATAAAGCATGTAATAGAAGAATGTTCGAAAAATTGAATACAGAAAACCGTAAGTTAATATCTGAATCCATCCCGAAATAACAGCTGAATAAACACAAAAATTACTAAATTTTATATAATTTTACTTTAAGAAAATCTCCAATATGTGACTAATTGAAAGCCTCAAAAATTATAAAAATAATGGGTATTATAGAAAATTGTTATAGAAATCATATGCTGAAAACCGGATGGCGATATTTTTGTCCGTTAAAATATGGCAGTCATTATTGTGTGAAGAGAAAATATTACCACTTGATTTAAATTACTGAAAATTTGCTAAACGCATTTTTATTATTTTTTCGAAAATAGGTTAACTGACATAAAAATTCCATGCATCATTTTTATAGAGAATTTTGTGCTCTATAACCTCATATAAATGTTTTTCTGGTAATGATAAGCTAAAGATGAGTTAAGCTTAAAAAACCAGAAATAGCGGTCATTTTTTCAAAATTTCAATGGCTTCCGGTGCGGTGATTTCCGGAAACTTTTGATATGTTAAAAAGCACATTTTTCTGTATTGGATTCCGTCGAGAAAGCTTTTGTTGCAGTTTGTCCGAAGTTTGAGGCATTTTTATAGTAAATTCCCTGGACTATTATTATTATAACTGGAAATAAGGTAATAAAAAAAAATTATCTACAAAGAGCTAATTTGATTTTAATGCCAATAGGAATCGGTACTTTGCTTGAAGAACTATAACAAAAATTACAAAAAGTAGCCTAACCAAATCCAAATTCACATATTAGTGTCAAGGCGGAAGGTCATGTGCTGGCCACAACAGATTTTTTATCCGGGGGCGTTTGGTGGCAGATTAACTTACAGGGTTTGGTGGCAGATTAACTTACAGGGTTTGGTGGCAGATTAACTTACAGGGCCGAATAGAGAAACCTTCAACGTTCTCGGAAATCCAAAATTTATTGATTTTCGTGCAAAATTCGCCAAGTTATGGCCAAAAACCTCAAAAAGGCACTTTTTTTCAAAAATTCATAACTTCGCGCCAAATCATCGTGTAGGTACTTGAAATTTTGCGGACCTTGAAGAAAAAGTCTGATCTTTATTACTCTGTTGGCCAATAAGGTCCACGATTTTTTTGGCACTGCGTATGAGTTGCCAAAGTTGGATCTTTTTGGACATCAGGTACAGTTGTTTTTCTTAGGGGGGTGGGAGGTGGTGGAGTGGATTTTTTGTCACATTGGCTATCATCACATTAAAGATAAGACTTCAACTTTTTCAGAACATTTTTCTGTATTGGATTCCGTCGAGAAAGCTTTTGTTGCAGTTTGTCCGAAGTTTGAGGCATTTTTATAGTAAATTCCCTGGACTATTATTATTATAACTGGAAATAAGGTAATAAAAAAAAATTATCTACAAAGAGCTAATTTGATTTCAATGCCAATAGGAATCGGTACTTTGCTTGAAGAACTATAACAAAAATTACAAAAAGTAGCCTAACCAAATCCAAATTCACATATTAGTGTCAAGGCGGGAGGTCATGTGCTGGCCACAACAGATTTTTTATCCGGAGGCGGCAGGGGGTGGATCGGGTTTGGTGGCAGATTAACTTACAGGGCCGAATAGAGAAACCTTCAACGTTCTCGGAAATCCAAAATTTATTGATTTTCGTGCAAAATTCGCCAAGTTATGGCCAAAAACCTCAAAATCAAAAAGGCACTTGTTTTTCAAAAATTCATAACTTCGCGCCAAATCATCGTAGGTACTTGAAATTTTGCGGACCTTGAAGAAAAAGTCTGATCTTTATTACTCTGTTGGCCAATAAGATCCACGATTTTTTTGGCACTGCGTATGAGTTGCCAAAGTTGGATCTTTTTGGACATCAGGTACAGTTGTTTTTCTTAGGGGGGTGGGAGGTGGTGGAGTGGATTTTTTGTCACATTGGCTATCATCACATTAAAGATAAGACTTTCAGAACTTGAAGATTCATCCAATTTCGTCGAAATTGCAGCCGAGATATCGCACTTTGAAATTGTGTCATTTTTTGTGCATTTTCAAGTGGTGCGTTTTTATTTTCTTCGAGTATATATATATATATATATATATATATATATATATATATATATATATATATATATATATATATATATATATATATATATTGAAGTTATATTTTAGAATAATTTCGTATACTTAGTTACAAATTTGGAGAGCATATATACGAAACATTTTTGTATGTAACAGGTAACGCAAATTGAGAAACAGATCTCATTATTTTAAAGATTCGGTTTGTAGTCCAAAGCAATGAGCCGTGAAAAGTGTAAAACTTCGGAACCTGTCTATAGTGAATGGATTTTCATAGGACTTTATTTTATTGAGTTTCTATACGTAAGAACTTTAATGTTTTACATTAAAATGATGGCGCTTATAATTATTTAACTTTAATTCTCAGTTATGAAATGAATCTTTCTTAGTTTCTTGCGATTTTCTTGTAAATGGTGTATTACAGTTACAAGGAACACTGTTTTATATAAAATTTAAGACAGGTCACAGCCGATTTTCATGTGAGAGCATTGTTTTTGAGAACATCGTGAAAATATATTTTGACACTTTCAAATAAATTTTAATAGAATCGCAATTGTATCTCAACACACAAAATTGGCTGCCATTCATTAACGGATTATAATTTTGTTTTTCGGTTTGAGCATTCGATTTCTAGAAACATTTATTTATAAAAAAAAAGTATGAGTTCAAATTTAGGTACAATTGAAAAGTTTTCTCCGAAAGAAAATATTAAAATATTTTAAAGTTTGTATTTAATCACCTGTACTTTCTAAAAGGAAAAAATATCGACTCCCTGTTTTCAAAAATTAATTTTTTAGACATTTTTCTATAAGGAACAATATTTTCAACATTTTAGAAGCTCTGGTTTAAATTTTGTGTTTAATCAACTTTAACCTCTGAAGGGATTAAAATATCAACTTCCAGTTTCAAGAATTCTTTTCTTTGAACATTTTTCTGTAAGAAACATTGTTTTAAAAATTTCAGAAGCTCTGGTTTATAGAATTTTTACAAAAAAATTGTGTTTAATCAACAGTAACTTCTCAACGGATTAAAATATCGAATTGACCATTTCTCTATTAGAAACATATTTATATAATTTTGTTTTAGTTGAAATTTACATAATTGTTTTTGGAAGAATTTCTTTTTTGAAAAATTACTAAAATTTCTCTATGTTGTCTAATATAGCTTCCCGACTAGCCAGAATATGATTCTTATGCGGCTACAGCCTCTTAACAATGGATTAGAGTATATTTTTATTTGTACCGGATATAGTTGTTTCATTAGTAATATAAAATTGCATGATATTATTGGGACGAATAAGCGAAGTTCAAACTTATATCAATCGGCGAAAAAAATGTTTTTATAAAAATTATTGGTTTATAATTTTTTCTTAAAATAAAAGTTTATTTAGACACTAAATGACTACTTTTTATTGTAATTACATACATATTTTATAACGTAATATTCGCCATTTTGTATCAGCAGATTTGAATTTTTATTTTCAATATATTCAGCAGTCTCGAAAATCATAGAAATCCTATTTTTGACGTTCACATTTGAACTCCTTTATTATTAATTTATTTGAAATTATTACACTCAACATAACTTTTTTTTTCATATTATCAATCTTTTCGAAATTTTTTTTATGAAAAGCATGTTTCTTTTGTAGGAATATTTGTATGACTCCTAATTAAGAAAAAAATTATAATTATAAATTTTACTGCGAAAAAAATTAAGATCTATTCTGTAACCAAGAATTATTTGTTTAAAGAGTTTTTTAAATATAACCGCCATTTTTAAATGTAAATAATTAAGTTTTTATATACCGTGAGTTTTATTTAACGTGAAACATGGGATCTTTCATATTCATGGTTACGAATTTGACAGCAATGTATTAGAGCATTTCATTTAAAATAGAACATAGCAAATGAAATATGTATGTATTTCTAATCGTTTTAGAAATGAAAAATGTTGTAAGAAATATAAACATGTAATACTTAGATATTTTTTCAGAATACAATTTATAACAAATTCTCAAAAATCTCTCCATGTACACGTACTGCTAAACAATGTCCCAATCGATGATAAAACTTTTTAATAACATTCCTTTTTTGGTCAACAGTAATTGTTTCCGATACGCGTTCAATCTGAATTTTTTATTCATCCAAATATAAAATATTTCCAATGTATACATTAGATTTATTTGCGGGCTACGATATTTCTCCCCCTCGTCCCATCATTGGATTTAAATATTTGATTTAAATATGCTCGCACAATTTGTGCATTGTGTGCAGGGGCCCCATCATGCTAAAACCATACTTACTTACTTAATCCTAAAGCCTATCTACCTTTCAGTGTAAGGCAGTATCTCTCTCTTAGTATGCTCTTGATATACTATGCTGAAACCATACTTGTTCAATATCTAATTCTCTAATTGCAGATATTACACGATGTTGAAGTAATTTTAGATATTTTTGAGTAGTAAGGTTTCCATCTATGAAAAATGGTCCTATAGTATTCGTACCTATCATTCCAGCACATACCTTTTCTGGTCACTGTGTTCTGGTACTATTAAATAAATAAAAATTTTCACTATTCCAGTATCTACAGTTCTGTGAATTCACTTCACCGTGTAAGTAAAATGTTGCTTGGTCAGTGAAAAGTATCGTTTGAAGTATGTCTCTATTATAATTTATGTTTTCAAGCATAATTTCACAAAATGTGATTATATGTTCACTATCATCTTCAACCAATTCTTGGTGATTTTGAAAATGGTATGATTTAAAATGTTCTTTCTTTAGAAAACGTTGTTTAGTGGCTTTAAAATTTTAAAATTATTTTAGGTTAGGTAAAACACACCCGAACAGTGTTGCCAGACTACAGTTTTTCCAGTCGGTAGAAAAGAGACGAAAAAGTCGGTAGTTTATATACCTCTGCTGTGATTTATGAAGCGCATACCTAAACTATGAAAAAAGAAACAAAAGGACTAATAATCAAACATTTAAAGTAGAATATAAAATATATTTTTATTCTATGAGCCTACACTAAATATAATAAATAAAATTTATCTACAACTATAGAATAATGTATTCATTATATACGTGAAAGTAGTATAATAAACCCCTCCATAAGGACACATTATGAAATAATGAATTCATTATTTCACACTGTTAAATAATGAGTACTTTATTCTCTCGAACTGTCAAACTGCCATCACATCTGTTACATCATTTTATCATTTTATGACGTTGTAAGCAGAAACAGTAAAAATAATAAAAATTTGTAAAACGCTGTATATGACTAGCCTATAATAGTTCTAAATTACTCGGATAAATTGTCATGTCATCACACCAAAGTTTGAGGTTAGGTTAATATCAATACAAATTTGTAGTAAAAAAATGTTGTTTTATTTAAAAAGTTGTAGATAAAACGTCGTATTTGACTCGAAAATAATGGCTATAATTAACTCGGATGATTTATACACTCGCCTTCGGCTCGTGAACAAACTTTCATCCTCATTAATTATAGCCTACATTATTTACTCGTTAAATAATATACTATTATAACATACGTATATTGTATACGATATTTCTAGTTTTTAAATAAATATCAATTATTGATAAAGGAACATCGTTATCACAAAAATTAAATTGTACTCTACTTTTACTCTTGCAAGTATCTACTGTGGTTCATCATTTTTGTACAGTTGAGAGTTCATTTTATCCTGCATACCTTGACATATTTTAAAATAGAAACAATTTTTTACCACTCTTTTGGTATGCAGTAGACCAACCAATGTCTCTGTATTTATTCGATTTCTTTGTTTTGTTTTAATTAAATTAACAGTGGAAAATACTCTTTCCACATTTGCCGAGGAATGTAGCAAATATAATAAATTTAAGGCAAAATCACCTATGAATTTAAAACTTGGAGTACTGTCACCACATTTTAAAGTCTTTACTCTATTCCAGAAATTTTCTACCGGCAAATCTTTAACTGATTTTAATTCTGCAACATTTCTCAACGCCAGCGCCATTCTGTGGCCATCAACTGAATATCTTTTTCAGGTATTAATTTAGGAAACTTGAGAGCTAAATCTGATATTGTTGTTTTAGATCCACTCAACTCAATCTTCGGATCCAATAATGTTAATACCGAAAGTATAGTATCTTTCAATGGAAATATTGTTGTTATTTGCGCAATTGATTCTATAAAAAATTCTAAACGAGTTCTAA
This sequence comes from Agonum fuliginosum, assembly GCA_947534325.1. NCBI lineage: Eukaryota > Metazoa > Arthropoda > Insecta > Coleoptera > Carabidae > Agonum > Agonum fuliginosum. Next base: position 42,179,212 of record OX384030.1, on the reverse strand, counting down.
ATAAAAATAACTTTTCTTTTTTATATTCGTGTTTTTTGAATTGTTATGTTAACAGAAGCTCCCAGGTACAAATCTTCAAGTGGTAAAAAATTGTATGGATTTTTATATTCAATATTTTCTATTAAAGTACTATGTAATACCTGATGTTTTATGAAACACTCCAAAATAGTTTTGTACATACAGCATACTTTTGAATACAATAAATGTAAAGGATGGACCATCTAGTGGTTTCTTTTTAAATCATAGGTTATTTTGATACTGGCAGCTTTGTCCCGCTCGAAATCTTGATAGAAAGTAAGTATCATACCTCCGCGGCACGAAATGAGTCGCTTTGCGCTTGAGCAACGTTGGGAAATATTGCAAACTTATTTCCAAAGTGAGTGCTGTGTAGCCAAACAGTGCATTGTGCATTTGTTGAAAAGAAGATTTTTACAGAGCCATGTTATTCGGCTTTTTTTTACTGAAATTGAACACATGAATTTGGCCGACCTCTGGTTCATGCAGGATAGCGCGCCATGCCCATGCCCATGCCACAATCGATCTTTTGCGCAACAAATTCCCAAATCGTGTTATCAGCCGTCTTGGCGATATCAATTGGCCGCCTCAAAGCTGCGATTTGACCCCTTTGGATTTTTTTTGTGGGGAACCGTGAAGGACCGATGATATGCCAACAATCCAGAAACGATTCAAGCACTTCAGGCCAATATCATCCGTGAGCCACAGTCCGAAAGTATCAACCTGAGGTCTTGGAAAATTGGAGTGACAGAATGCGCTACTGCGAAGTCAGCCGAGGCAGCCACTTGAACGAAGTTGTGTTCCATAATTAATGGGAAAGTTTGCTCTTACTAATAAAGCCATAATACATGGAATTTTTTTTAAATTTTGTTCATTTTATAGCATTTTTAAAAAGAAACTTATATTTGGCCCACCCTATATTTGAGGTTTTTCTGATTGCATTTCTCTATTTAACTTATTAAACATTGGTAATATAAAACTTAAAAACTGTAAAAACAATTTATTGGTAACATCTGTCAGTTTGTCTAATATGTTTTGTGCAGCAAAAAAATGATCAGTTGAAACTGCGTCTATAAAAATAAGTTTTAAAGCATCATATTGCTCTCACACCCGAACAACATCTTGCTCTAAAGAGAGTCATCTAGTTTGTGCTGGATGCAAGATTTTGTGTGGTATGGTCTTCACAAACTCTTGGAATTCCATTAACGTAGATTTTCTTTTTGAACTATTGTTGATGTATGTATAATTGTCACGAACTAAATCTTCTACGAAACGCGGAAGTTTGTGACATGCATATGATGCCACTAAATTAAAAGAATGGTAAATAGATCAGGAATATCGTTTAATAAGTACACAACAACGTTATTAGAAGTTTTACTTCTACTACTAGTCATTGATGAAACATAATTACTGCCATGCTTTCCAAACATGACACTAGCACCGTCTGCGGCAAATCCAATCAAATTCTCCTTATAAGGAATTTTTTTTAAGCTATTAACAATTTCATTGTACAGGATGCGGCACAAAGGACGGATGGTTTTAAAAAAATCATAAAATCGATAATTTTTACTGAAATTTTTTTTTTACGGATTCCGGTTCGCAATGAAATAGCATTTGTGAAAATGAAGTGTAGAAAATCACATAAGTCATGTGTAGTGACCGTTTTTGACGATGCATTGCTGGAGGCGTTCTTGTAAGTTAGCGTAGACTCTCTCCAACATCGCTTCCTCTGTGCACAAGCACAACTAAAACAAGCCCCGAACTCTGGACGAGTTGAAGGAGGCAATTCGCGTGGAAGTCGCCCAAGTTGAGGAAGCCATGTTGGAGAGAGTCTACGCTAACTTCCAAGAATGCCCCCAGCAATGCATCGTCAAAAACGGTCACCACATAACTGATGTGATTTTCACACTTAATTGTCACAAATGCTATTTAATTGCGAACCCAAATCCGTAAATAAATTTATTTTTGAGTAAAAATTACCGATTTTATGATTTTTTTAAAACCATCCGTCCTTTGTGCCGCACCTGTATATTGCTTGAGCAGTAGCATTTTCAACTTCAATTAAGCCATAGAAGCAATCTACTACATCTTCATCAACATTGCACCGAACAACTAAACATAAATGCTGGTTCAAGACCTAACACCAGATCGAGAACACGAAATCAATCCAAGACCTGAAGATGGCAAGTGAGACCTTGCCGAAACATCGTCTAAACAACGGTTCTTCGTAGAACCAAACCAGACCAACGCGAGAAGATACCCGGAAGAATTGCATATATATATATATATATATATATATGCACTGGCGGAAAATAAAAATGAAACACTTGAAATTTGTAAAAAAATCGACCATTTTCAAACCGCCATAACTCAGTATATTTTCAATCGATTTCGATGAATCTTCGAGGGCGAGAAACTTTGAAGTGTCTACTTTAAAGTCAAACTTAAGCGCAACTCCTTCCGCCCTCCTCTAACACCCTTGTGAAAAAAAACGAATTTTAATTTTTTAAATGTTCAACTTTGACGAGGTGTACGGAGTTTAAACATTTTTTTTACTTGAACCACCAAAAGGGCACAAAAATTTGTACAATTCCCTGTGCAGGACTCAACGAACGAAGTTCCTACCATGATTTGGCACAAAGTTATGGATTTTTTTAAAAAGGGCATTTTTTGGTTTTTCGCACATAACTCAGCGACTTTTCAACCAAATTAGACGATTTTTTCGGGGAAAAAAACCCATAGTGGCTCTACTTTAAAAGGGTAAACTCAGATTAGAATGATCTCTTTTCGTACCCTTCAAAACCCGAACAAAAAATACAGGTTTTTTGTTCAAAAACACGTCCAACTTTGGCCATGTGTACCGAGTTGGAAAAAATTTGTTGACTCGATCCACAGAAAAAGCATTGAGATTTGTTCAATTACCTGTGCAGGACTCAAAAAACGAAGTTCCTACGACGATTTGGCAAAAAGTTATGCGCGTTTGAAAAAAGTGCATTTTGTGGTTTTTTGACTCATAAGTCGGAAGTTTTTTGACGAAATTGTTTTTTTTCACGAATTAATTTTTTTTTCCAAATTTCTAATAGTTTAGGCCATGTGAGTTATTCACACGAAATATCCAATTTCATTTTTAAAGAAGTAAGCAAATCTCACGTGTTTAAAGTTTAAATTTTCTCGAAAAGAGATCATCTGAGTTTAGCCCCTTAAAGTAGAGCCACTATGGGTTTTCCCCCGAAAAAATCGGCTAATTTGTTTGAGAAGTCGCTGAGTTATGTGCGAAAAACCAAAAAATGCACCTTTTTAAATAAAATCCATAACTTTGTGCAAAATCATCGTAGCAACTTCGTTCTTTGAGTCCTGCACAGGGAATTGTACAAATTGTTGTGCTCTTTTGGTGGATCAAGTCAAAAAAAATGTTTAAACTCCGTACACCTCGTCAAAGTTGGACATTTTTATAATTAAAATTCGTTTTTTCACAAGGGGGCGGAAGGGGTTGCGCTTAAGCTTGCATGTATGACTTTAAAGTAGACACTTCAAATTTTCTCGATCTCGAAGATTCATCGAAATCGATTGAAAATACACCGAGTTATAGCGGTTTGAAAATGGTCGACATTTTTACGAATTTCAAGTGTTTCACATTTTTATTTTCCGTATATATATATATATATATATATATATATATATATATATATATATATATATATATATATATATATATATATATATATATATATATATACCGGGTGTATATTGAAAAGTGAAACATAGGCGTTTAACATGGTAAATCAGTTTTTCCGTTCGCATTGCTTCCCTAATTATTTTAGACAAAAATGTTTCAAATAAATGTTGTTGAGCATAAAATTCTACATCCGGATCAGTAAACAAAATTTATTTTGGTTGCTTTATAACTGCAGAAATCAAATTTGAAAATACACGGAATAGCGAATTAATAGTAACCTGATATTCAAAAAGGTTCAACTTTGGCAGCTCATACGCAGTGCCAAAAAAATCGTGGACCTTATTGGCCAACATGTTATTAAAGATCAGACTTTTTCCTTCAAGGTTCGCAAAATTTCAAGGACCTACGATGATTTGGCGCCAAGTTATGAATTTTTGAAAAAAAAAGTGCCTTTTTGAGGTTTCTGAATTTCATTAACAATTATCTAAAAGTGACTTTAAAATTTTTATTTCTTTAAACACCTTTATTTTTTAGATGTTTTAAGAAATAAACGAATTTGGTGCGAAATCGGACAAATTATGGACAAAAAGCACAAAAATACCAATTTTTTTCAAAAATTCATAACTTCGTGCCAAATTATCGCACGTACTTGAAATTTTGAGAAAATTGAAGGACAAAGATTGAACTTTATTGTCCTGTTGGGCAATAAGGTCCACGATTTTTTTTACTCACGCTACAAGTTGCTACAGTTGAACATTTTTCAGTAAAAAACATGTTTTTTTATCCAGGGGTGGCAGGGGGTGGATCGGGTTTGGTGGCAGATTAACTTACAGGGCCGAATAGAGAAACCTTCAACTTTCTCGGATATCCAAAATTTATTGATTTTCGTTCAAAATTCGCCAAGTTATGGCCAAAAACCTGAAAAAGGCGCTTTTTTTCAAAAATTCATAACTTCCCGCCAAATCGTCGTAATTACTTGAAATTTTGCGGACCTTGCAGGAAAAGTCTGATCTTTATTACCCTGTTGGCCAATAAGGTCCACGATTTTTTTGTCAGTCCGTATGAGTTGCCAAAGTTGGACCTTTTTGGACATCAGATACATTCGTTTTTCTTAGAGGGGTGAGAGAGGGTGGAGTGGATTTTTTTAACATTGGCTATCATCACATTAAAGATAATACTTCAACGTTTTCAGAACTCGAAGATTAATTCAATTTCGTTGAAATGCAGCCGAGATATCGCACTTTGAAATTTTGTCATTTTTGGTGCATTTTCAAGTGGTGCGTTTTTATTTTCCTCGAGTGTATAATGTATTAATTGGTAATCTAGATGTTCCCAAGATTCTTTCTGTATTACCTTTAAATGTGCCTGACATACGTTTATGTATACGCAATAATTCAACTTTTATTGTTAAGTATTCTATGTCGCCCTTATACAGCATACTAAGAAATGTAAATATTTATACCAATACTTATAATATTGACCTATTCCACACTAATAAAATAGAAATTAAGAAATGTTTAACTATGTAAATATTAATTTTTCATTATTGTTATTTACTATGTACTGTACATTTGTAATTGGACCATTGTCTGTAACTGTGCAGTTTAAATAAATTTATTATTATTATTATTAAAAGCACTACAGCCGAAGAAGTATTATCAAAACTTGAAATACAGAAGCAAAATTTTGGTAATCCGACGAGAATAATCTCAGACAGGGGTACAGCTTTTACGTCAACGGCATTCAAGAGTTACTGTGAATAAGAAAATATTCTACATCTCTTAATTACAACAGGAGTCCCCCGTGGTAATGGACAAATTGAGAGGATGAATCAGATAATAATTTCTGTGTTTATTAAACTACCTATAGAAAAACCGACAGAATGGTTTAAGCATGTAAATAAACTACAAAGATTCATAAATAGTACCGTTCAAAGAAGTGTCAACACTACACCCTTTAAACTACTATACTATGTCCACCGAACAGATCGAGTAGATGCTCCTCCCACAAATGTGCGCGAAATTGAAATATGGTATTGCTATTGGTAAGCCAGTTTTACACTGCTAGGCAAACTCAACTGCTGAGATCGGTCATCAAAAAAATCGTACGTAAATAAAACTTGTACTTCATATTTCTTTTAAAATTATGCTGTACATAAATGATAAAATATATAATTCTTCCATATTTATTTCAAATAAAACTATTTAATTTTTCTGCTTTTTAAAATTTGTTGCTTGTAAAGCCTACTTCTGCGCACATTGTACTGCGCAGTTTTACTGCCTACTAGTTTTATTACTCTATGTGTTCGATGGACATAGTATATTTGGTATTGAAATTAGAAACAAAGAAGACTTGAGAATTAAAGAATTAATAGATGAAGAAAGCGTTAAGACATTTCAAGATAACCGAGAAGAATTAAGAAAGATCGCCAAAGAACAAATTCTCAAAATACAAGAGGAAAATAAAAAGACGTACAATCTTCAAAGAAAAGAAGCCCACCAATATGAAGTTGGCGATAATGTTTCAATTAAACGTACACAATTTGGTTCCGGTTTAAAGCTGCATTAAAAATATTTAGGACCTTACCGTGTCACATAATCGTTATTTTGTTCAAAAAATTTCAGGTGAGGGTCCACTCAAAACAACTACCTCTGCCGACCAAATGAAGCCTTGGGTCCCACCTCGAGGCGACGAAACACCATCATCCGGGTCGGATGATGAGCAGGACGGCCGATCTGTGGAGTTCACTTCTTCACAAGCTGCTCCACGAACGCTGCCGAATGGTGCCAAGCATCGCTGCTCCCGGTAGTGACGAGAAAACCCGGGCTGCTGCCCTCTGCAGAGAGACGAGACGAAAACACATGAGCCGCGAACGACGAACGACGATATTTGTTTACATATTGAAACGCTATTGGAATTATATTTTTTGTACCTACTATTCATCACATACTTTTGTTGTAATATCATTGTAATAATAACTTGTTAATAATACTGATTTTATTAATCTAAATATCACGCCTAAGCATGCTAACCCCCCATATACAGGGTGAGTCATCGAAATGCCCGTTATTACTATAAAAATAACTTCAGTACGCCTTTATAAAACAATACGTGTATTCGGCTTTTTTAGAGAAAAAATTGAATAACTTGGCAACGCCGCGGAAAACTAAAATGAAATTTATATGTTCGTATAGGTAAATAAAATAAAATTCAAAATATATAAAAATATATAGGGTGTTTCATTTAAAAAAAACGAACAATTATTGCCAAGTCGTTATGCAACAGCCTGTATATGTGAAAATAATTTTAAGTTATGCACCTTGAGTAGACGAAAAATTCTGTTAATAAATTTGTGCTGTATTTTTAACGACAAGGGAGGTATCGACGACGGGCATTTCGATGACTCATTCTGTATATATATATATATATATATATATATATATATATATATATATATATATATATATATATATATATATATATATATATATATATATATATATACAGTAGAGTCGCCGAAACAGCCGAGCTACGTCATAAAAAATGTAACTAAATTTTGTTGATTTAAAGCTAATATAATTTAATATAATGATAATATAACACGTGGGCAAATTTATAAAACTTATAGTTTTTGTGTAATATTGTTTTCGTTTCAGTTAAGTATTTATAATATGTAATAATGCTCTTCACAAAATAGTGACGTACCTCGGATGTTTCGGCGATTCTCCTGTATATATATATATATATATATATATATACAGAGAGTTTTTTTTATAAGTAAACATAGGGCATGTCATTACCATAGTTACAGTGTTACAGAATGACAGCAATGCATTAGAGCGTTTTTTTTATCAGTAAACATAGGGATAATTAACATACGAAAATAAATATGAAATATAAATTAAAGAAATGATAAATTATTTATTATGTTTTCTACACTTAAGAACTAGGTAGATACATTAAACTAATGAGAATTTAAAAACTAGGTAGACACTTAAAAAATAATGTATACAATGGTGACAGAATGAATGTTGAACAATTAAAAAATCGAATTAGTGCTGCTTCCAAAATATTACTCCTCAGCAAATGCTATAAATTATTTTTATAATCGTTTAGGATATTGTTTAGAAGTTAATGGTTCCAATTTTGAGCATTTAATTCGTTTAAAAAAATTCTCATTAGCTTAATGTAGGTATCTACCTAGTTCTTAAGTGTAGAAAATATAAATAAATTATTTATCATTTCTTTAATTTATATTTATTTTAGTATGTAATTATCCCTATGTTTACTGATAAAAAAGACGCTCCAATACATTGCTGTCATTCTGTAACACTGTAACTATGGTAATGACCTGCCCTATGTTTACTAATAAAAAAAACTCCCGGTATATATATATATATATATATATATATATATATATATATATATATATATATATATATATATATATATATATATATATATATATATATATATATATATATATATATATATACGTTTTGAACGCCAAATTATTAGTACCTACGTATAAATGATTTTGACTATCTATTATTCTGACATAGACGTTTAAAGCGTTACGCATTTGTTCATCTCCTGTTTTTAATTCCATGGCTGTTACTATTAATTCGCTATTCCGTGTATTTTCAAATTTGATTTCTGCAGTTATAAAGCAACCAAAATAAATTTTGTTTACTGATCCGGATGTAGAATTTTATGCTCAACAACATTTATTTGAAACATTTTTGTCTAAAATAATTAGGGAAGCAATGCGAACGGAAAAACTGATTTACCATGTTAAACGCCTATGTTTCACTTTTCAAT
>OX384030.1:42165703-42170500 GCA_947534325.1 Agonum fuliginosum | reverse complement strand
TGTGTATGTGTATGTGTATGTGTATGTGTATGTGTATGTGTATGTGTATGTGTATGTGTATGTGTATGTGTATGTGTATGTGTATGTGTATGTGTATGTGTATGTGTATGTGTATGTGTATGTGTATGTGTATGTGTATGTGTATGTGTATGTGTATGTGTATGTGTATGTGTATGTGTATGTGTATGTGTATGTGTATGTGTATGTGTATGTGTATGTGTATGTGTATGTGTATGTGTATGTGTATGTGTATGTGTATGTGTATGTGTATGTGTATGTGTATGTGTATGTGTATGTGTATGTGTATGTGTATGTGTATGTGTATGTGTATGTGTATGTGTATGTGTATGTGTATGTGTATGTGTATGTGTATGTGTATGTGTATGTGTATGTGTATGTGTATGTGTATGTGTATGTGTATGTGTATGTGTATGTGTATGTGTATGTGTATGTGTATGTGTATGTGTATGTGTATGTGTATGTGTATGTGTATGTGTATGTGTATGTGTATGTGTATGTGTATGTGTATGTGTATGTGTATGTGTATGTGTATGTGTATGTGTATGTGTATGTGTATGTGTATGTGTATGTGTATGTGTATGTGTATGTGTATGTGTATGTGTATGTGTATGTGTATGTGTATGTGTATGTGTATGTGTATGTGTATGTGTATGTGTATGTGTATGTGTATGTGTATGTGTATGTGTATGTGTATGTGTATGTGTATGTGTATGTGTATGTGTATGTGTATGTGTATGTGTATGTGTATGTGTATGTGTATGTGTATGTGTATGTGTATGTGTATGTGTATGTGTATGTGTATGTGTATGTGTATGTGTATGTGTATGTGTATGTGTATGTGTATGTGTATGTGTATGTGTATGTGTATGTGTATGTGTATGTGTATGTGTATGTGTATGTGTATGTGTATGTGTATGTGTATGTGTATGTGTATGTGTATGTGTATGTGTATGTGTATGTGTATGTGTATGTGTATGTGTATGTGTATGTGTATGTGTATGTGTATGTGTATGTGTATGTGTATGTGTATGTGTATGTGTATGTGTATGATGTATGTGTATGTGTATGTGTATGTGTATGTGTATGTGTATGTGTATGTGTATGTGTATGTGTATGTGTATGTGTATGTGTATGTGTATGTGTATGTGTATGTGTATGTGTATGTGTATGTGTATGTGTATGTGTATGTGTATGTGTATGTGTATGTGTATGTGTATGTGTATGTGTATGTGTATGTGTATGTGTATGTGTATGTGTATGTGTATGTGTATGTGTATGTGTATGTGTATGTATGTGTATGTGTATGTGTATGTGTATGTGTATGTGTATGTGTATGTGTATGTGTATGTGTATGTGTATGTGTATGTGTATGTGTATGTGTATGTGTATGTGTATGTGTATGTGTATGTGTATGTGTATGTGTATGTGTATGTGTATGTGTATGTGTATGTGTATGTGTATGTGTATGTGTATGTGTGTGTGTGTGTGTGTGTGTGTGTGTGTGTGTGTGTGTGTGTGTGTGTGTGTGTGTGTGTGTGTGTGTATGTGTGTGGTCCGGGCCGATGCCGGATGTCGTATAACTAAAATACGAATTACCCAAAAATTTTGATATTTGGTATTTTACAATTGTATACGAATAGGAAGAGCTCATTAGATTTTGGTACAAATATCTTAACCGGAAGTAATATTTTTTGAAGATTGAAAAATATAACTGTCAAAAATTTATATAAATTTGGATAAATATAGTATTTACTTGTAATAAGAATAAGAGGCAAAGTTATTTGCAACTTACGTTATAAAAAAATTGTCTTTATCTGGTAGCATTAAAGAACTGCAGTAAAATTTAAAAAATAAATTTATCAGATAAAACGTTGAAATCTTGTAATCCATGTTCGGTTGATTTTTGTTTCTGCGTAAAAAATATTGACAGGTGATACGGGTGACAAGTTGACATACTAGCGCCATATAAGTCATAAGTCAGATATTAAATGTAGTAATTGAACGGAGGATGGCTTGAACACTGAAGAGTTTGCCTGTGAACGAATCTTTTAATTCAGGTGATGCAAATTTCGGTGTTTGAATATTTCAGATTTTTATTTGTATATTTTAGGGACACCGAATTGTATACGTATACATTTATGTTTATAAGTCTAGATATGGCGGAAGGTTGTGTGCAGGCCACTTCAGATTTTTTTGGGATGCGGACCATACCGAGGTGGTGCGAATTTTGTTTTGTTTCTGTATGTTCTTAACTAGTCACATGCCAAATTTCACTTGGTCATGTATTAGTCTTCAATCAAAACCTTTCCTAACTGGGCTACTATACCCTGGACGCCGAACAAATGGAGTAGATACTCCTCCCACAAATGTGCGCGAAATTGAAATACTGTATTGCTATTGGTAGGCCAGTTTTACACTGAACGGCGAACTCGACAGCTGATATCGGTAATAACGGAACCTACTATAACCGCGTAGCCACCATAACGTTTTCTGTCATTTGGGTTCGTGTTGTTGGTTTTTGTTTTAAATTACATAATGTCATATACCGTATGAATGCATAAATCGCATAAATACGTCAAATCTTTCATTTCTGCTATAAATTTCTTTTAAATTATATCGTAGAAATAAATATATAATGTTTTATTTTAACTTCATAATTATTTTGAAATTATATATCATGAAGTTATAATATGAATAAATAGATAAATCATGTTTAAATTTAACTTTCTATTTCTTTTAAAATTATATTTATTTTAAATAAATTGCTTCAATTCTTCAGCATTTTGAAATTTGTAGCTTGTAACGCAGGCTTCTGAGCAGATCGTACTCCGCAGTTTAGGCTCTACCCATTTATTTTATTACTCCATCTGTTCGGCGTCCAGAGTATAGTTATTTGTATTACTTATATTTAATTTCACTTTTACATTAGCTACAGAGCACGTGTGAACGTTTTACAGTTGCACCCTAATTAGTAATTTTCTACATCTTACCGTTTAAATTGGCTTTCATTCTTTTTATTATGCATTTGTATTCATCTGATTTAGATTTATAACATTAATTTTTGTAAATTAATCATTGATTATAATTACTAAATCTTAGTCATGTGTTACTGTGCACTTTTCTTTCAGAAAAGCTGTTACAGTGGCGTAACACTTAATTTTTGCTTAACGAAAATTTCTCTTGTATTATAAAATTAGTTTAAATATTTCATCGTTGTAGATTTACACTTTTGGATCATTGATGCGCCACGTGCGCGGATTGTTGAAAATCCCCACTCCATTGTTGCACTATCCCTTACATTCATTCATTATTAACTACATTCATCGGTACCGAATCCTTTCCATAGTAGTCTAGTCGGCAGAACGAAAAAAGGCGTCTACCTGGAAAGTATTCCGAACTTAATGAAATTTTGACACGACATTTAGGGGTACTCTGGGATGTCGAATCTAAGTTTTCGACCTCGAGGGCCCTGTGCTAACTTGGGGAGGGGGTAAAAACCACGATTTTTATTACCTTTTTTCGGTTTTTTGCCTATAACTCAAAAACTATGGACCCTACGAACTTTTTGTTTTCATTTTTTGAAAGAACATTAAATTTCCTTCAAATTCCATTGGTCAAACGAATTTGATTCAATAGGTACCGAGAGACCGGCGTTCAAAATTAGGAAATGTTTCTCAAAATGACATTTTCAGCCACACATTGACATTTAGCAGGATATTGCAAATTTTTGGCTCATAACTTTAGTTTTTCAACATAAATTATTTTAACAATTTTTTAGGGCGTTTATTAAACCAAAATATCAATTTTTTTCGAGAGAAAATTGAGAAGTATTAAAATTTTTCGTATTTATTATAAAAACATTTGATATTTTGGCGTAATGAACACCCTAAAAAGTTTCTAAAATAATGTATTTTATAGAGAAATATTCGTAAAATTTAATAAAAGAAACCGGAAGTCGATAAGTTCATCCGTTCAAAAGTTATAGCTCATTAAACACAATAAATATTAGAAATTTAAAAATTTCTTGACTTTCTATCGGAAAAACATTTGATATTTTGGCTTAATGAACACCCTAAAACGTCTTTAAAATAATGTGTCTTATGGAAAAATGTTCGTAAAATTTAATAAAAGCAACCGGAAGTCGATATTTTTATCCGTTTAGAAGTTACAGCCCATTAAGTACAATAAATATTAAAAATTTAAAAATTTCTCAATTTTCTTTCGGAAAACCATTTGATATTTTGGCTTAATGAACACCCTAAAACGTTTTTAAAATAATGTGTCTTATGTAGAAATGTTCGTAGAATTTAATGTAAGAAACCGGAAGTCGATAACTTTATCCGTTCAGAAGTTACAACTCATTAAACACAATAAAAACAAAATATTTGAAAAGTACTCAAAAAAACAAAATTGATATTTTGGCTTAATGAACGACCCAAAAAAAATTAAAATAACATATTCTATAGAGAAATGTTCGTAAAATTTAATAAAAGAAACCGGAAGTCGATAAGTTTATTTGAACTAAAGTTATGAGCCAAAAACTTGCAATATCCTGCTAAATGTCAATGTGTTGCTGAAAATGTCATTTTGAGAAACATTTCCTAATTTTGAATGCCTGTCTCTCGGTACCTATTGGGTCAAAAAATACGTTCGACCAGTGAAATTTCCAAAAATGAAAACAAAAAGTTCGTAGGGCCAATAGTTTTTGAGTTATAGGAAAAAAAACTAAAAAATGTAATAAAAATCGTGGTTTTTACCCCCTCCCCAAGTTAGCAC
>OX384030.1:41745703-42160703 GCA_947534325.1 Agonum fuliginosum | reverse complement strand
CGTGCACAATACGCAATACTCAGGTAAAACAATACAATATTATAGCGAATAATCAAACAATGAAATAGACAATAAAATGCAGGGTTATATCTTATCTGGATCACGGTCGAGGTCGCAGCTGTCAGACGGCCTGGTTGAAGATCCCAGTTGGCAAGGAGTGGCCGGTGGTGTAGCTGACGGGTTTCAATGGCTCCACACCCAAGTGCAGCGACTCGATCTCGTCTCCAGCGACAACTGAAGATCTCGGATGGCTCGAAATGATCCACAACGAACATCCGGTCGCAAATCGGAACACTTGGATCCAGTAAGCGGAATTGCACGTATAAAGTACTACGTGCGTCAATTCCACGTAAAACGATGACGTAAAAGTCAACGTATAATCCAACGTAAGTACAATCGTATATTTAAAATCGTAAACGTAAACGTAAAAGGTACATGTAGACGTAAAAGTACAGGTACAAGTACAAGTACCGGAACAGTACAGAACAGGTACCAGAACAGAACAGCCTGAAAACAATATAAATTTTAGGAATGAATCTCAAAGCGGGAGTGAGGCATGCCACTCGCGAACTTAAATAGTTCTGAGGACAACCTAACGCCACTAAATGCGAAGAAGCAACCCCTATTCCACAAATAGGGTTGAAGAGAGAAAGAACACACAAGAACATTAGGTAAGTAGGTCTATTAATTACCTGCGATGAAGGGCGGCTGTAAAGTGTATGCTAATTCTTGGATTTCTAGCTCGTGAATCAGATCCCGGAACACTCCGGCGGAAACACTTTTCCACAAGTTACTCGTGCACTAAAATCCCACAAAAGTGGATCGAAAAACGATAGCAAACTCACGCACATGTAACTCTTTCAACGGCTAAATCAGAAAAGAAAGCTAACTTGGCCACAGTCGGAAATAATCCTGCAGGAGTTGGTTGACCTTGGCGCGTCGCGACCATGAGCGCAAGGTCGAACGTTGACTTAAGTCCGGTCAAGCCAACCAGACTACCACTACTCCTGGACGTAATAGGGTTTGCCTAAACGCCGGCAAAAAGGGCGCAGCCGAAGCAACGGACCGTAACAGTACTTTTATTTCAGAAAGGTTAGATTCTGCTGCAGGATCTGTTATTAATATTGGGTCTAACTCAAGTACTCCGTCCAAATGTAGATTATTATATACAGATTCAAAAACGCTCAAATAAAAAAATCATCTTCATTTATGGGTAGGTATTTGCAAACTATCGTCAAAGTTAGCTCATTTATCGTGCATTCGCTGTCCGTAACCATAATAGAATTGGCTTTATTTTTCAGTTTTTTCCACAAATAAAATAGACTTTCATCTTTCTGCTCCCCTGTCCAAATATTTCCGGACGCATTAAATGATTCCAGCTTTTCAGGTATTTCATCTTCCATGAATTTTAGGAACTGCTCCAAATTTTTATCTGAATTATTTTCTTATACTGAAATAATATTTACGGAATTTGTGTCTTTAAAAAATTTTTAAAAGTTTATATTTTCAGGCGTAAATGGATGTAAGCCACATGTTTTAAATCCATTTTTGATAATTTCACTGGCGGTAATTTAATTATCAAATACTTTTTTTAAAATTGGAGCAAACTCTTCTCTATTTAATCTGGCACCGTTGTTTTCCATTCGCCAATTATGTACGACTTTCTTCCATTCAGATTTCATTGGATGAAAGAAAGCAACATCTAAAGGTTGTAATAAATGTGTCTAGTTAGGAAATAATGATACCAAAATAATTCCATTTTAGCACAAAAATCACTTAGAGTTAGAGTCATATGTGATGTATGCCCGTTTACAAATAAAATGATTGGTAGTTTTATACCATTATATAATAATAAATAACCATGGATGGAATATATTGGCTATATACTCAAAAAAACTTTCCCCAGTCATCCATCCACTGTCAGATCGACCTACTCCTCAATTTTGATTTTTAGTATTATGTTTCGTGGTATTCTTTTATACGAATACATTATCATGGGAGGAGGAATTTGTCCAGAAGCACTGCACATAACTAATGTAGTCAAGCATTCTTTTTCATCGTTGTTTATAAACGTATAAACACATTTTCCCCCCTTTTTAACAAACACTTTATCTTCTTTAGAACTTAAAAACACGCAGTTTCGTCACAATTAAATACTCGCGTTGGATCTACAGTAATCATTACATAATTGTTCTGGTTTAAATAATCTGTAATTTCTGCGAACCAATTTTTAATTTTCTCTTCAGTAACATTAGATCTGCTATTTGTGAGATTTTGTGATACTCGTATTGTTAATTCAGGATGTCTCTTTATAAACAATTTATACCATTGGCGACCAGGTCTTCCATTTGTAAATGGATTTGGCATATCTAATTTTTTAACTAGTAATTGTAAACTATCCAGAAGCTGAGTTTTAGTAGCAGGAAATCCGCAATTGGCAATGTGCAAAATCCATTTACCTATTAACTAATAATTCTTCTTCGTCTGTACTGATGATAGTGTCAGAACCCATTTTTCTAACAATAGGTGATTTGCCTTTATGTTTATACAACAATGTCGTTTTTGGAACGTTAAACATTTTACTAGCAGTTAAAATAGGCATACCATTCTTTACTGCATTTAAAGCTTTCATCATTGTATCTTCGAATTATTTTAATCGTTTTGCCATGTTTTAAAAACAATAATTCAACTAAAATTAAACATGTACCAATTACTGACATGTTCTTGACGTAATTATTGACATTGAAAAATAAATATTTGTAGCATTATTTTCATTCATAATATTAACGGTCAATTTAATTAACAAGAAAGAATAAGGAAAGATCTATAATAGTTAGTAAGCATTAATATCAATAGAAAATAAAATGATAATTAGAAATAATAAAACATATGCCATGTATAAAGCATGAGTCTACGACAGTGCGATGCATTAATATTTGCCTCTTGTAGTGATGCAGTTATTGACTATTATTTATATTAAGCTGTAAGAAAGAGTAAAGAAAGATCTATAATAGTTAGTAAGCATTAATATCAATAGAAAATAAAATGATAATTAGAAATAATAAAACATATGCCATGTATAAAGCATGAGTCTACGACAGTGCGATGCATTAATATTCGCCTCTTGTAGTGATGCAATTATTGACTATTATTTATATTAAGCTGTAAATTACTTTTGAGTAACAAATATGGGTGTCAATAACTAATACCACGAAAACTAGTTGTATTAAATATATAAATTTGATTGTTGTTTCTTAAAATGAAATATAATAAAATCATAATAAACAAAATAAATAATTAATGCATTGCATCAGTTACTGACACTAGTGTCAATTATTATTAATACAACTTAATATTTATGACCTTTATACTCACTGCCTTAATTTAGAATAAAATACACAATACAATCATAAAAATTAGTTACTTTTGATAACGAAAACCAGTATCTCTCAGATCAGCCTACCGGGAGTTTAGTTAAACAATTTTAGCGGTAATATAAACTATAATATTACCGACACATTTAAACCAACATCAAAATAAACCTAACAGATGTCGTCTTATGTATTAAGTACGAGATAATATTTTCTACAAAGCTTAGTATTTATATGTATTTAAATTTAGTGTCAATAACTGGCTCAGTATCAAAGACTGGTATAACTACCTTAATCGTACAATTGCTGCCTTTTTTTGCTTTAATTCAATTGTTAAGGTTAGGTGAATCTGATCACGATACTCTGTACTATGTATCTGTATCTTTCTGTGTATACTTTTGAGGACTAACATAATTCGTTTCTCCTATTTCTTTTTCTTTCTCATCACTACTAACACTTCATCAATTTTTATATTTTTTATTTAATTTCAAACTTTTATAGGGTATGATGGAATCAGTACTTTATTTCCGTCCGGAACTAGTATTGCATTTGGAAACCGAAGAGTTACACTATGAGCTTGAAGTGCGAAAATTGCGAGTTATGGAATCATATGAGGATAATTGCGGTCAATTGCGGACAGCTGTTACTATTGAGAATGTGAGTCCGATCACCATCCCACATATCAACCGTCCCCCCATTGATGACGCTCGACACTGTTCAAGCCAACTCATCAGCTTACAGGTTAAGATCAGTACAGCTTTATCATCTTACAACCTGTCCTCCATTTTTCACAAACTCGAGTACTTAGAATATCACGTTGCGCGATTAAATCGCTCATTTTCGGTTCCCTATTTAGTAGACATGTTGAGAGAACTTAAAATTAAAATCAACAACTTAATTTTAATATTTTTGATCATTCTGCGTAAGCACATGATTCACCGTCAGTGCATAGTTCGAATCTGCGTCATAATAATCTCCTGGAGCAGCTTGATACTTTTTCTTTATTTCCAAATGGAATCTGAAATTTGCCGGTTCTGGTAGTGTGAATTCATTTTTGGAGCGAGTGCAAGAGCTTGCCTACGCTCGTGAAGTAAGCAAAATTCATTTATGTAGACACGCCAGTGAATTATTTTCGGGACAGAATTTTGATCTGGTATCGATCTGTCAAGGATACTATTTTTACTTGGGACGACTTAGTCGATCGGCTTAAAAAGGCTTTTCTGCCTTCCAATTCTGAAATCCGTAATCGCACACAAGGACCCGGCGAAAAAGTGGAAATTTATGTCGCTGTCATGCGTAATTTATTTAAACGCCTCTGTCATCCTCCTGATAATAATGTTTCACTTAACATCATTCTGCGTAATCTTCAACCTCGCTTTCAGAAAGAATTCTCTGTTTTGCAAGCCCGTAATTTAGATGAGCTAGTTTCAATTTGTAAAATCATAGAAACCACCGACCATCGTTTGAAAAACTTTCAAAATCCTCCAAACCGTAACTCTGCTCTTTTAGAACCAGAATTTGCATTTCAACGTTTACCCGCTACGCGTGTTAACACTGTTCAGTCGGACCAAGCAAATTCATCAGCTTCTACTTCTCTGCCTAAATTCCATCGTCGCAAATGTTTCAATTTCGGTGCCCTTGTTCACTTAGGTTCTGCTTGCTCCAAAACTTTCAAACGACACTGTTTTTCTTGCGGTACTCCCAACGTCACACGCCGTACCTGCCCTAAGTGTCAACCAAAAAACGAGTAGGCCTGCAACGATTCAGTCGCCGTCACACGAAGGCATTTTTTCCTTTAAAGACTGTCACTTGTTCTGAAACACAAGCCTCGGAATGGGTCCGATGGCTGAACAACGTCGCTCATTTTTGTTCAAGCAAAGAGATCGCTCCGATCTTATGTCATCTTGGTTCCGATTCACGTCCATTTTTGCGAAGTAAGTTTGCAAATAATTTTACTACAGCCTTACTGGATTCTGGAGCTAATCTGCCCGTTATTGGACGCTCTGGTCTACAGGTTCTTAAAGATAATAATTTACTAATTGATTCTAATAAAGACCATCATGTCATCACTGCTGACCCAGAATGTTATTGGACGCGTTACAGTTCTTAATACCCTGTGAAATCGTTCTTTTTCTGTCTCATTTTTGATTGTACCTTCATTATGTCATTCGAACATATTGGAAATAGATTTTTGTACCATTATTAGTTTAAATTTAAATTTTTCTTCAACGCGTTGTTAAATCTTATAAAGAATTAGGCTCGCACGGCTTAGGTCGCACCGATTAAATGACTTACTTGATTGATACAGGTGATACAAAACCGATTAAGCAACGTTATCATCCTATGTCACCCGCTATGTTGTCCATTTTCAAGAACTCGATAAACTCTTGGAGTAGTTCGTCCATCTACAAGTGCTTGGAGCTCTCCAGTACTTTAAGTGAAAACAAAATCTGGCGAATATCGCTTTTGTTTCGATGGTCGTAAATTAAATTCAGTCACCAAAAAGGATTCTTATCCTTTACCTTTGATTAATGACATTTTTAACCGCTTATGCGACTCCCATTATCTTACTTCCATCGATTTAAAAAGTGCTTTCTGGAAAATTCCTTTAGATCAAACCTCTTGCGAAAAAACCGCGTTCACTATTCCTGGTAGAGGACTTTTCGAGTTCACAATAACCGCTTTTGGACTAACTAACGCGCCACAGGCTTTACAACGGCTTATGGACCGTATTCTTGGACAGTTACTCAACGATTTTGTCTTTGTATAACTGGACGATATTATTATCCGCACAAAAACGTTTGATGAACACCTTTCCGTTCTTTATGAAGTTTTTCATCGTCTTAAATCGGCCGATTTGTCCATTAACTTCGACAAATGTGAATTTTTCAAACCCAGTCTGAACTATATAGGCTACACTGTCGATTCGCAAGGTCTGCGTACGAACCCCGACAAAGTCGCCGCGATTGCTAATTACCCTCTTCCACAAAACGTCACTGAAATAAAATGTTTCATTGGATAAACTTCCTGGTACCGACGCTTTGTACCTCAATTCTCTACCTTGGCTGCGCCTATAACTGCGTTGATAAAAGGCAAGCGAAAGAAAAATTGCGTTTCATGGACTCCTGAAGCTTGTACTTCTTTTAATGCATTAAAATATGCTCTCATTTCTGCTCCTATTCTTGCCAGCCCTGATTTTGCTAAACCGTTTACTATTCATACCGATGCCTCTAATTACGGCATAGGCGGTGTACTTACACTGGAATTTAATGGTCACGAACACGCTATAGCTTACATATATCCATTAGAAAAAAAATTAAGGTTAAAAATTTTTTTCGTCGGAAATTGGCAGTTTTGCATTAATTTTTATTGCAACTGTTCATTCGTACTGTGCGCCATTTTGCCATCAGTGATATTTTAGTACTCGCATTTGAGAGCAGTGTAGCCGAGGTGATTTAGTTGTCTGATCTCTCCGAGCGAGGCGAGTTGGATTTCCGCTGTTCAGCCAGGTGGATGTCATCCTTGTTCCAGAATGCTAAATCTCGTAATATTACTTTATTAGTTCATTTTGATAGTTTGTGATTATTCTGTGGGTATTCACCTATTTTTCTAGTTGAAATTTTTATTCTTATATTATACTTGCAAACAATGCCAAAAATTTCTATCAACACTATGTCATATATATATATATATATATATATATATATATATATATATATATATATATATATATATATATATATATATATATAGAGGAAATAAGTTATCGACCGTTTGTAGTATAGGTAAAGTTAAAAATCTCGGGAATCGGTCAGGGCTCAAATACAAGTTGTTTACGTACTTAAATTTATTTCAAAAATTCCAATATTTCGGACATTAGTTGTGTCCTTCATCAGGGATACTGTCAGGAAAAATACACAATATAAATAAATATATAACATAAAAATTACACAAATAAAATACATGGAAACATTTTTAAAAATACTTACGAAAAGTATTAAGTATTATTATTATTATTATTGTTCAGAAATTTAATACTTAATACTTTTCGTAAGTATTTTATATATATATATATATATATATATATATATATATATATATATATATATATATAAATTAACGATCGTTCTTTATAAAATTACTTTTTAAAAAAGAATTTTATTTGTCAACTACAAGATATGTTGCTTCTACAAAGCTTAACTACTGACTAACTTATTTTATCTATTCTAATTTACAAGAAAACTTATTATCTACGAGATTTAGGAATCTAGTTACAGCAGAGCATGTTTCTCACGGGGAGAAACATGCGACACAGCATAATTTTATCTATGTTGCATTTTTTCAATAATATAACTCCTCCCTTCTCAGAATGGAGCCCCTTCAGGTAGGCGGACATCATCATGTTGTGGCGGTAGGGTTGAAGTTCTACGTTGAGTGTATAGATTCCTAATTCGTTTAAATGCTATACAAATAATTATAATTATAAGTCCAATATAAAGTATTAGTGTTCGTGCTAGGTTTGTTTATTTTTGTAACTTTATGATTAATTAAAATTTTAAATTGTTTTGTTATGATTACTTAACTTATAATAATTTTAATTGGTATTGTTTGGGGTTGTTTAATTAGTATTATTTGAAATCTGGTTATTTCAATAAATTGTTGGTTTTACAATTATAGACTTATCCTAGTAAGTTAGTTTTTTGATTTTTGGAAAACATTTTCACTGGGATTTTCCTTTTTGAAATTATTTTCACTGATATGACCACGTAACACTTTCACTTGTGTTCTTTGATGACACTTTATCTTCTACGGGAATATGAAGTTTGTACGCAGGGCTGTAATGAACATTTTGGAACACTGATACTATTTACTTGGAGCACAAATGTCATGTAGAGGTCCGATTTCATTGTTTTCTGATTGTTACGAACTCTGTTTTTAGTTTTGTGGATTGTTAATGTAAATAATAGGATTTGAATTTCTTGGGAATAGCACAAAATAATTATTTATTGCTACAAGTCACAGGATTTTCGATATCTTGAGATATGTTTAATATTTCATTATACGATGTTATTTTATTAGTCGATTAAATAGGTCTTTAATTTTGCTATGTTAGGATCGTGAGTCGTGCCATTAATTGTTAATAATTGTTAATAATAATAATATAATAATAATAAATTGATAGTTCACACAATATGCCATGTTCTAATAGGTTTTGTTAATACTGAGTTCTGCTTGTGATAGTAATTCTGAGTTCGGTCCTGTGTATACAGTTATCGTTACGTTCGTATCTTTAAAAATGTATTGAATCATCGTTTTTATGTCAATCCAGTTTTTTCTGTCTTTGCCACATGCAATTCTGGGAATACTCAAATTTGTAATATTATTTTTTAAACAAAAACTCTTAAGGTTAAGTAAAGTGTAAAATATATCTTGATAAGATGGTTTGTCGTAGTACTTGTTCTTTGTTATAAGATAGATAATGAATCTGGAATTATCTTTTAGATAAACTAAATTGTATAATTTTGGATTTTGTTTTTGAAGATTGTTGGCATTATGAAATGTGGCTTTAAATCTTTTTGCGATTCCTCCAAACATTGCAAGGTCTTTACTCACACCATGTGCTAAGCTGCTGTCGGGGGGTGCATTAAATAAATCATCTTGTATTTCTTTTATGTTGGTCAATTTAGGATGTGTTTGCTTATAGTTTAAGTAATTCTGGTATTCTGCTAACTGATTATTTTCAATTAATGAATTTGAATTTTGAATATCGTATGGAATACGACTAAGTGCATCTGCGTTTGTATTGGCTTTTCCTTTTTTATAAATTATGTCGTAATCAAATTCTTCCAATTTTAAGCGCCATCTGACAAGTTTTTGACTGCATTGTTTTGGGTTTAGTGAGAATAACCATTGGAGAGGTCTATGGTCTGTTAGTATGGTAAATTTTCGTCCGTATAGGTATGGTCGGAAATACTGTGTTGACCAAATAATGGCTAGTAATTCTTTTTCAATTGTCGAATAATTTGTTTCAGCAGTGTTCAAGGTTCTGCTAGCGTAAGCTACTGGTTTATCGCTACCGATAGGTCCTTGTGATAGTACTGCACCTATGGCTACGTTGCTTGCGTCACATGTCAAGTTAAAAGGTTTTGAAAAGTCTGGGTATTGAAGCAAGGGTTCATTGATTAATAGATTTTTACATAATTCAAAACATTCTACATACTCGGGATCGTCAATTTTTATTTCTGCGTCTTTCTTTAAGCATTTAGTTAATGGTTTTGTGATTTTTGCAAAGTCTTTAATAAATTTTCTGTAATATCCTAGGAGGCCTAGAAATCCTTTTATTTGTTTTGTATTTCTCGGGATAGGGTAATTTTGGATAGCGGTTATCTTGTCTGGGTTTGGTCTAACACCGTCGGGGGTTACAATATGTCCGAGGTACGCGACCTCTTTCTTTAAAAACTCGGATTTGTCTAATTGAATTTTGAAGTTAGCTTTTCTTAGCCTGTCAAATACTAGTCGTAAGTTTTATAAATGTTCTTGTAGGCTTGTACTGAATATGATTATGTCGTCTAAGTATACGAGACATTTGTTGTTATTAAGTCCTCTTAAAATATTGTCCATGACGCGTTGAAAGGTTGCCGGGGCATTTTTCAATCCGAATGGCATTCGTAGGAATTCGTAGTGTCCATTTTCCGTATTGAATGCTGTTTTTGAAATATCGTCAGTTGACATTTCAATCTGATGAAACCCGGTTGCTAAGTCAAGAGTGGTAAAATAATGACACCGTCCTAATTTGTCTAGTAAGTCTGTTATGTTGGGTAATGGATATTTGTCACCGATAGTGTTTTCGTTGAGTTTACGGTAGTCTACTACGATTCTCCATTTCCGTTTACCGGAGGCATCTAATTTCTTAGGAACTATCCAGATTGGTGATGACCAAGGAGAATTTGAAGGTCTTATAATATCTTGTTCCAACATTTTACTAATTTGTTTGTTTACTTCCTGCTTATGAATTTCGGGGTACCGATATGTTTTTGTGTAAATAGGTATTTCATCTTTTGTTTTAATGTTATGTTTAATTTCATTAGTGAAAGTTAATTTTAAATTATCTAAGTGGAAAATATCTGAGTATTCTTTTATTAATTTAGTTACAGCGATTTTTTCTTCCGCGTTCATAATATGATCTGTTCTAATTTTGGCAGTGTCGAATTTTATTTTTTCTACTTGAAATGAATTTAAATTAGAGTTAGGACTGGAATATGATTCGTAGTTATTGTCTAATGATTCAACGTTACATGGTTTTGTTATATTCAGTGTGATTTCTAAGTCCGTTGGATTAATTATTGTGCATATTGCTTCGTTATGTTGAGCGTTGGTGACACATTCCGGAATTATTAGGTTGACTGTTTTTGTTTCGGGAATGATGACGTTTCCTGATTTAATATTGACTTTAACTTTAACCACTTTCTGAGAATGGGGCTCTAAGATAATTTTGCTTAGAACAGGAATGTTATTTGAATTTATTTTGCAATTGTCAGATTGAAAATAGTTGAGTTTTATTTTTGAATTTGGAGTTATTATTAAATCATTATATATGTCAATAGTAGTTTTTAACAATTTCAAATTATCTATGCCTAATAACAAATCGAATTTATCATGAAAATTAAATAGGTGATATTTTAAGCAAGAGTTGTTTTCTTGGTTCAAATTAAATAATTTTGAAATAGGTATCAAAGTACTAAATTGTTCTATGGAAGTGCCATGTGCTGTGAGAATTTTGAAAGGGTCTTTAAATATAGAATTTTTGTAAAATTTGTTTGCAATTTCTGGTTTTACAAAAGATTTCATACTGCCAGTGTCTATTAATACTTTGAGATTATTTTCGGGTAGAATAATAAACGGTAGTGTATTGTTGTGATTCGTTAGATTATGTAACTCTATGTTTGGAATATTTCTGAGGCCGTTTTGTATAAAAAATGGTCAGTCTCGTTCTCTGTGTCTGCTGGGAATTCAATGCAAGGTTCAACTTGTTGTTCTTGGTAATATGTGTTATCGTTATCAAGGTTGGTGTCAGGTTCGAGTTCGTTGTCACTGAATGTATCGCCGTTTATGTTAAATAATAAATTTTTATTACCACTGGATGGTCCAGGTCGTGGTTGATAAGTATTGTTAGTGGAAATGCTCATGGGTGTTGGTTTTGGAAATCTTTGGCTAGGAGTTGGATTTTGATTTTGTGTTGTTATTGTTTTTGTATTAAATTGGGAATTTTGAGAATAATTTTGATTTGATTGTGGATTTTGGTAATTATTTTTATAAAATGTTGCATTTGCATTAAGTTGTGCATAATTAGTTAGATATAACGGTTTAGTTGGAACGAACTTTTGCATCTGTTTAGGAATGAGTTTATTATGATTGTTTGCTGATGGTTTAGCAGTTTTCTGTGCATTATCAAACTGAAAGTCATTTGTCAACATACTCATAGCGGAATTTAGATCTTTTGGATTTTTAGTACGCATGAGTTGTCCGATTGGTTCTTTTAAACCTCTTAATAATATGCGTAAGGCATAATTTTGAAAATATTTAATTAAAGTATCTTTTTCAATAGCGGTGTTATGCGTTTTAATATAACTAATTTGGAGATTTAATAAGTGTTGTACTTTATTGTAAAATTCGAATGGTGTTTCGTTTTGTGATTGTTTTAGTTCGGTTAATTCTATTGCTAGTGTGTAAGTATCGCGTTTGTCGGCATATGTGGACAATAAAGCTTCTTTTAAGTCTTTCCAATTACTAATGGTACAACTCGCGATATTTACTGCTGCGTCACCTTTAATCTTATATAATATTGTTGACATCAGATATTCATTTTGGAAATCAGTGACGTCTATTCTATTATAAAATTTGTTTACCAGTTTCTCGCATATTTCAAGAAATCGAGGTAAGAGTTCACGTTCTCCGTGAAACTCTGGGATCATGTCCAGGTACTCTTTCTTAAGTTCGGGGACAGACATGATTAAAGGATCTATTTTTAATTTATTATTAAAAATTTGGAACAGTTCGTTTTCAGAATCTGAATTTAATTTTGAAATTAAGGTTGAATCTGAGTTTGAATTTGAACTGGAGTCAGAGTCGTAGCTTGTGTTTGAATTGTAACCTCTAAAAGACATGAGGTACTCACAGTAAAATCAGTGTCTTCATGTCCGTTGAAGATCTGCTTCTGTGTGGGTGGATGTGCTTCCACGGATGTATGCTAGCGTCAGTTGATCGATTCGGTTCTTTGATTTCCGTTAAATCACTAATGTGAACCAGAACTATATTCGTTAGCACTGTTAAGCAATCCTACTTAGACTGCGCCAATTAACGATCGATCTTTATAAAATTACATTTAAAAAAAAAAAATTTTATTTGTCAACTACAAGATATGTTGCTTCTACAAAGCTTAACTACTGACTAACTTATTCTATCTATTCTAATTTACAAGAAAACTTATTATCTACGAGATTTAGGAATCTAGTTACAGCAGAGCATGTTTCTCACGGGGAGAAACATGCGACACAGCATAATTTTATCTATGTTGCATTTTTTCAATAATATAACTCCTCCCTTCTCAGAATGGAGCCCCTTCAGGTAGGCGGACATCATTATGTTGTGGCGGTAGGGTTGAAGTTCTACGTTGAGTGTATAGATTCCTAATTCGTTTATATATATATATATATATATATATATATATATATATATATATATATATATATATATATATACCGGGTGTATATTGAAAAGTGAAACATAGGCGTTTAACATGGCAAATCAGTTTTTCCGTTCGCATTGCTTCCCTAATTATTTTAGACAAAAATGTTTAAAATAAATGTTGTTGAGCATAAAATTCTACATCCGGATCAGTAACCAAAATTTATTTTTGTTGCTTTATAACTGCAGAAATCAAATTTGAAAATACACGGAATAGCGAATTAATAGTAACAGCCATGGAATTAAAAACAGGAGATGAACAAATGCGTAACGTTTTAAACGTCAAATTATTAGTACCTACGTATAAATGATTTTGACAATCTATTATTCTGACATTGACGTTTAAAACGTTACGCATTTGTTCATCTCCTGTTTTTAATTCCATGGCTGTTACTATTAATTCGCTATTCCGTGTATTTTCAAATTTGATTTCTGCAGTTATAAAGCAACCAAAATAAATTTTTTTTACTGATTCGGATGCTCAACAACATTTATTTGAAACATTTTTGTCTACAATAATTAGGGAAGCAATGCGAACGGAAAAACTGATTTACCATGTTAAACGCCTATGTTTCACTTTTCAATATACACCCGGTATATATATATATATATATATATATATATATATATATATATATATATATATATATATATATATATATATATATATATATATATTTTTTTTTTTTTTTTTATTTTACATAAACAAGGCTGTACAACAGGATAAATCCCAATTATAGTACAGCACAGATTACAATAAATGACGGTAATAAATTTGAAAGTACAAGTCATAAGTACATAAACATAAATGTAAAGATTTATCTAGAATAGGTATATGAAATAGATACAAAACTACGAACTAAGCAATAACTTAATTTTGTTTTTGAATTTATTACGACTATCATTAAAGATATCAAGGGTAATTAGTGCAGTATTATTTGATTGCAGTATAAGATTATTATATAATACAACAAGTCTGTTTACAGGAGAATTTATAAGAGCATTTGTATTACAAAACAAAGAGGACAATAAATCATTTCTTCTTGTATTATACATTGGTATCTTAAGACAAAATTTTTCTAATAATTTGGGTGAGTTTACATAATTGTTGAATATTTTATACAAAAACATTAGATCCAAATAAATTCTACGTTTTTCTAAAGATAGTGGCGTGTAGTTGAAGTTAGGAAATTTTGCTTTTAAGATTTTTATAAATTTAGATTGTATACTTTCAATTCTTTTTATATAAGTAATATATTGTGGACACCAACAAATAGAGGCAAATTCTAATTTCGGTCTTATAAGTGTTTGATACAGAGTAACAAGCGTTTGAGGGTGTGTGAAATTTTGACCAATTCTTAATATAAAACCTAATAAACGATATGCTTTTTTGACAATGGTATCAATATGAATATGAAATAAAAGTTTAGTGTCCAAAGTGACTCCTAGATCTTTATAGATTCTACTCTATTTGTTGTGTGATTAGATATTTTATAATTAAAAGTGATTAAATTTCTATTTCTTGTGAATGTGACAATGGCGCATTTGCCGGTATTAAGAGAGAGTTGATTCAGATTTGAGTATACACTAAATCTATCCAGATCTGCCTGCAATTCTAAACAGTCATTTAAGTTATTCATTTCAGCGTAAATTTTCAAGTCATCCGCATACATTATAAATTTTGCAAATTTAAAACAAGTAGACACATCATTTATAAATATATTAAATAGTAATGGGCCCAAGTGAGAACCCTATGGTACTCCTGATTTAATAAGGAATTCATTAGACGAGTAACCATTAACCACAATTTGTTGGCATCTGTTAATTAAGTAAGAGTGGAACCATTTTAACATATTACTATGAACACCGTACAGTTCAAGTTTCTTTAAAAGTAATTTAAGGTTAATTCTGTCGAATGCCTTACTAAAATCAGTATAAATTGAATCTATTTGATGTCTCTTGTCCATGGAATTTAAAATATCTTCCAAATATGTTGCTAGATTTGAGTCAACAGATCTTCCTGGGAAAAAGCCATGTTGTTCCGTATTCAAGTTGTTTTTGATAGCATTGAATAATTCCGTATAAACTACCTTTTCCAGGATTTTTTCAAAAATGCATAGTTTTGATATCGGTCTATAATTTTCAATTTTATTTTTGTTTCCATTTTTGTGCACAGGAACAACAAGAGCTTTTTTCCAAACCTGGGGACAATAACCCTCATCCAGTGATTTATTTATAATTATGGTAAGCGGATGAGCAAGAGAATTTGCACAATTTTTTATAAAGGTACTGGGTATGCCATCTGATCCAGCACCTTTATGGGCATCTAAGTCAGACAATAATTTAAGAACGACCTCTTCATATACCAATAATTTTCCTAAATTTATATTTGTGCATGGAATATCAGGTTCATACCCAGCATTATTTACATTTGGGTCATCCAAAAATACAGACTGAAAATACTTTCCGAACATGTTGCAAATTTCATTTCCATCAGATGAGTGTACATTATCAAGTTCCATTGTTTTTGGAATTTGTTGTTTTTTAACAGATGATACAAAAGACCAGAATTTTTTTGCATTATTTGGTATTTGATTTTCAACATTATTTACATAATTATTGTAACAATTCTGAATTAAGACCTTCACATACGAAAGCGTAGAAGGGCCATCAGAGTATTTATTTTTATAATTCAGACTTTTAATCTCTGAATTCTGACTTTTAAATTCGAATTCAGTCTTTAAACACGGAATTCAGACTTTAAAATCTGAATTCAGACTTTAAACTCTGAATTCAGACTTTAAACTCTGAATTCAGACTTTAAACTCTGAATTAGGACTTTGAACTTTGAATTCAGACATTAGAACTCTAAATTCAGACTATGAAACTTTGAATTCAAACTTTGAAACTCTGAATTCAGACTTTTAACTCTGAATTCAGACTTTAAATCTCTGAATTCAGACTTTTAAACTCTGAATACAGACTTTTAAACTCTGACTTTTAAAATCTGAATTCAAACTTATAAACTCTGAATTCAGACCTTTAAACTCTGAATTCAGACTTTTAAACTCTGAATTCAGACTTAGAAACTCGGAATTCATACTTTTAAACTCAGAATTCAGACTTTGATACTTTGAATTCAGACTTTGAAACTCTGAATTCAGAATTTTAAACTCTGAATTCAGACTATTAAACTCTGAATTCAAACTCTGAATTCAGAGTTTAAAAGTCTGAATTCAGAGTTCTAATGTCTGAATTCAAAGTTCAAAGTCCGAATTCAGAGTTTAAAGTCTGAATTCAGAGTTTAAAGACTGAATTCGAACTTAAAGGTCAGAATTCAGAGATTAAAAGTCTGAATTATAAAAATAAATACTTTGATGGGCCTTCTACGCTTTCGTATTCACACGTTTTCTGAGACGAGAGAAAATATTGTAGTCCTCAGAATTTTTAAAACGTTTAAATTTAGAGTGAGCCTTACTTTTTTCTTTAATTAATTGAATTAATTCAGAAGAGTACCAAAATGGATAATTTTTCTTTACATGCTTCTTAGGAATATACGTATCAATGACTTTATTTATGATTTCATAAAATTTTGCAACTGTGTCTTCAGTATTTAGATTTATAAAATGTGAATCCCAATCAACAGACAATAACTCGTTATTAATTATTGTATAATCAGCCTTCGCATAATTGGGTGACCTTTTGTTATTAAATTCTAGAGTATGTTGTATCCTACAATTAACATGTTCTTAAAGGTGGATGGTGATTGTCAACCTTAGTAATAGGTGAATCTAAACAATTTATTACTTTAATGGAATCATAATTAGAAAGCATAAGATCTAAAATTCTATTATTAAAGTTAAGTTCACCATTAAATTGCTTAAGGTTACAATATGCAGTAGTGTCAACAAATTCTATGGACGTAGAGTCATATATATTATTTGGTGTGAGGAAAGAATTTTGATCAAGTTTGACCCATTGTAAATGCGGCAAGTTAAAATCACCGCAAATAATAATTTTATCATTAGGAACAGAGTCAACAATTACAGAAAGTTTCGTTAAAACAGTATATAATTCATTGCTACACTGCGGAGGAATATACACACAACAAATATGCAATTTAGGGTTAGCAATGGTAACCGTAACCCATATATCTTCAGAGCTTGTAGACCACTCGGGCCTATGAACATATTGAAGGTTATTCCTAATGCCAATGAGAACTCCACCCCCATCGGATTTGGTTGATAACTGTAAGTCTCTATCTCTTCTAATTACTGCAAAGTCGTCGGCTAATACCTCATGATCGTATACTGATGAGTTCAAAAAAGTTTCAGTGAAGCATATTATGTCACTGTCACAAACAGCGGAATTTAAACGGACGTTGTTAGTTTTTGTTCGTAAACCACGAACGTTTTGGTAATAAATGCAAATATCCATATTTTTCAGAAATATTATCAAAAATATATTATAATTAATCCAGTTTCAGAATATCTGAGGCATTAATAATAGCAATAATATTAGAATTTTCATTTTTACGCGCAAAAATCTTGCCGTTTCTGGTCCAGATGAACTGATAATTTTTTATTTTAAGATCATCACGTGCCTGCTTAAACAGTTGCATATTGAATGGCGTTAGATGATCATTTATAAATATTTTTCTTTCAGTATCTTCGAAATTAAGGTCTTTGGTTGTAAATTGAGGTTCCCGGGCTTTTACAGCACTTACGAATTTTTCTTTTAAGTTTCGTGATACGAACTTTACAACAATACTTTTTATTCGCGAGTTATTAAACGATGGAATCCTATGAGCAGCATCAATATCACTTTGATTAATTTCTACATTAACTAAGCTTCCAATTTTAGTAACAAATTCACCAATATTTTCATTTTGTTTACTAGGTACATTATTAATAACAATATTGTTACGTCGCGAATATTGTTCAAGATCATTTAATTGTTTTTGCATTATAGTAACATCAGCTTTTAATTGAACATTTTCCTTTTTTAATTCTTCAACCACCTTCAGTTTATTATTTACAATTTTTAGTGATTGTTCAAAGTCCGAGATTTTTTCAGAACAAAAGTTTATTGATTTAAGAAGTTCATCAAACTTGTTATTCACTTGTGACAAAATTTCGTTCTTCATTTTATTTAACATTGCACCTAAATTCGTATCCGTGGTATCATTGTAGCTTTGGTCATTATTGTCATTGAGAACAGCTGATGAGTTTAGGTTGTCATTTTGACAGACTTTACAAAACCATGCGCAGCTCTTGTCCTTGAGAAGCTGCACGTGATCAGCACAGCACTGACTTTGGCGCATGATGAGTGAAATGTGCGGGCGCACTTCCCACAACGAACACCAGGGTATTTATTGTTGATATTGCGCACGCAGGTAACACAGATGGTCATCGTAAACTCTAAGACACTCGTTCCAACAACTTTACTTAAATTAAGCACGTTTATAGTTTTTTCACTACAATTGGTTTACTTTCATAATTTAAGAATTGAAATATTCCGAGCGCACATACACTACTAGAGCACTATGATACACCAAAACAACGATGGTAGGCTAAGAAAACCAAATGTACCAAAATTAAATACCAATTCATTACAAAAACTCACAAATAACTAAAATGCAATGGAGAAGAAAAAAAACACGTGCGTACACCGTGACTAATACTTTTATATATATATATATATATATATATATATATATATATATATATATATATATATATATATATATATATATATATATATATATATATATATATATATATATATATATATAGTAAAGTAGAAGTTTATTGGGAATCGGTCACAGTCAAAAAACAAAATTATTTATTTGACATCTTTTATTTCATATCAATATTTCGGACCTATATTGGTCCTTCCTCAGGATCTGTAAGACGCATAAAGTCAAAATAATACATAAAATACAAAACAATCAATCACTTACCGAAAGTGATGTCTTTAAATATAAAAATAGACTTGTTTAGTGTGACGTCACTTTCTGGTTCCAAACAAGAAAATGGCCACTCGTTGCTAAGGTAGTTGCTATGCTAGTCGATACAACAGTTTGGTTTGACAATAAAAAATCATTTATAAAATAAATTATTACGGAACTAAACTTTATTACTTGTTTTTAAGCCACTTTAAAACAATTAAATCTCAAAATAAATTTAAAGACGCAGTTATTGTTAAACGGCAAACGTCAAACCAGCCTGTTTTACCGACTTGCATAGCAACGGTCTTAGCAACGAACGGCCATATTCTTGTTTGGAACCAGTGTGACGTAACCACTAAACAAGTCTATTGTTCTCAACATAGATTTACAAAGTACAATGCTTCAAAAGGTAAGTACATTACAACTTCATTCACAAAACTGTGAATACACATTAAAAAAATATAGTTAAATATAACAATGTTTGATCTTATTATTTAGCTCAAAAGAATCAACGACTTATTTAGCTAACTAGTTTGCAAGATGGCTGTAGGTACCAGACGGATGGAATGAATCCCGAATTGATTTGGCGCCAAAATAAGGGTGGTAAGTATTGGAACTGCCAGGGATCGGCGGTGTAAAGCGAACGCACCGGCAGCATGTCTCCTACAACTGTCAAATATGTAACAGTACAAAAAATTTTAGGTTCCCGTTATGCTTTGTTGTGATTCTTTTCATTTATTTTTAGAATATTATTGTAGGTGTTACTAATATTCTGTATGTCTGTTTTGTGATTGATTAAATCCTTGTTACTAGATATATGTAACATTTCAAGAAGTTTTCTTTTCTTTCCATTCGGTTCACTGTCCAAAATTTCAACATCTTCAGGTAGGAAACCATGTTTCAGATTCCTGCAGTGTTCTGCCATGGCACAGGATTTTGTGGTAATTTTGATGTCGCTCCTGTGCTGTGTTAACCTTTTTTTTTAGCGTCTGGCAGGTCTCACCAATATACTGTTTGTTACAGTCCGCGCATGGTATCTTATAAATAATATTACTCCTTTGGAGTGTCTCAACTTTTTCTTTCGTTTTAGTGAAATATGATCTTACAGTTTTCACCGCTTTGAATGCGATTTTAATGTTCGTATTATGAAATACTTTGCACAGTCGTTCTGTCAACCCTTTAATATATGGCAAAGATGCATATTTGATTGTTTCTTGTGTCTCAATTGGTCTTGCTGGAGCTACCTCTCTGTGTTCGCTTTCACAGCTGAATATCAACTTGTTGATTAAAGCTGGCGGATAGGAATTTCTCACTAGAATGTCATGTAGCGTCTCCATATTCTTACAGTGGTAAACTGGATGCGAAATTTTCAAAATTCTTCGCTTGGGTCCAAGAACGAAATTAATTTTCATGTTTAGGGGTTGTTCACTCTTATAGTTCATGTGTCGTCCAGAAAATGTGGGTTTTCTGTAGTGATCCAGCTGCAGTATATTGGTGAGACCTGCCAGACGCTAAAAAAACGGTTAACACAGCACAGGAGCGACATCAAAATTACCACAAAATCCTGTGCCATGGCAGAACACTGCAGGAATCTGAAACATGGTTTCCTACCTGAAGATGTTGAAATTTTGGACAGTGTCACTTTGTCATCTCTCCCTTTGTCATCTGTTAAAATGACAGCTGTCACCTTGTCATCTGTCAAAATGACATCTGTCACTTTGTCATTTTTGCAGATGACAAAGTGACAGCTGTCATTTTCGCAGATGACAAAGTGACAGCTGTCATTTTGACAGATGACAAAGTGACAACTGTCATTTTGACAGATGACAAAGTGACAGCTGTCATTTTAACAGATGACAAAGGGAGAGATGACAAAGTGACAGCTGTAACTTTGACAGATGACAGTGACAGATGTCAAAGTGACAGATGTCATTTTGACAGCTGACAAAGTGACAGCTGTCACTTTGACAGATGACATAGTGACAGGTGTCAAAGTGACAGATGTCATTTTGACAGATGACAAAGTGATAGCTGTCATTTTGACAGATTACAAAGTGACAGATGACAAAGTTACTGCTGTCACTTTGACAGATGATATAGTGACAGGTGTCAAAGTGACAGATGACATTTTTACAAATGACAAAGTCACAGTGACTTTGACAGATGACATAGTGACAGGTGTCAAAGTGACAGATGTCATTTTGACAGATGACATAGTGACAGATTACAAAGTGACAGCTGTCATTTTGACAGATGACAAAGTGACAGCTGCCATTTTGACAGATGACAAAGTGACAGCCGTCATTTTGACAGATGACAAAGTGACAGCTGTCATTTTGACAGATGACATAGTGACAGGGGTCAAAGTGACAGATGTCATTTTGACAGATGACAAAGTGACAGCTGTCATTTTGACACATGACAAAGTGACCGATGACAAAGTGACTGCTGTCACTTTGACAGATGATATAGTGACAGGTGTCAAAGTGACAGATGACATTTTTACAAATGACAAAGTGACAGTGACTTTGACAGATGACATAGTGACAGGTGTCAAAGTGACAGATGTCATTTTGACAGATGACATAGTGACAGATTACAAAGTGACAGCTGTCATTTTGACAGATGACAAAGTGACAGCTGCCATTTTGACAGATGACAAAGTGACAGCTGTCATTTTGACAGATGACAAAGTGACAGCTGTCATTTTGACAGATGACATAGTGACAGGGGTCAAAGTGACAGATGTCATTTTGACAGATGACAAAGTGACAGCTGTCATTTTGGCAGCTGTCATTTTGATAGATGACAAAGTGACAGCTGTCATTTTGACAGATGACAAAGTGACAGCTGTCATTTTGACACATGACAAAGTGACCGATGACAAAGTGACAGCTGTCAATGTCACTTTGACAAATGACATAGTGACGGATGACAAAGTGACAGCTGTCAATTTGACAGATGACGAAGTGACAGGTATCAAAGTGACAGATGTCATTTTGACATGTGACAAAGTGACAGCTGTCATTTTAACAGATGACAAAATGACAGGTGTCATTTTGACAGATGACAAAGTGACAGGTGTCATTTTGACAGATGACAAAGTGACAGGTGTCATTTTGACAGATGACAAAGTGACAGGTGTCATTTTGACAGATGACAAAGTGACAGGTGTCACTTTGTCATCTGTCAAAATGACAGCTGTGAAAGTGACAGGTGACAAAGTGACAGGTAAAAAACCTAAAAACAAGTATAACCTAAAAGCGAGTTCTACCTAAAGACGAGTTCTACCTTAAGGCGAGTTCTATCTAAAAACGAGTTCTACCTAAAGACGTGGTAACCTAAAAACGTGTCCTACCTAAAGACGTGGTAACCTAAGAATGTGGTAACCTAAGAACGTGGTAACCTACTATACTGGTTGACCTTTTTTATTACTCTATATTATACTTAGCATATTTGTCAATCGATTCATCTAAAGTTGTATGATATACATTAATTTTTAGAGGAGAAAATTTTAAGAACCCGTTTAAAGCTTATTTTTCTCAATAATGGCGGTATTTTTTATAAATTACATTTAAATATAGAAATTTGATAGGAAACTAACATTTCTCATAAATTTTCCCCTAGAAATTACTAAATTTTCGGGTTGTTGCCAAGATATGCGAAAATTGCACGGAAGTCAACAATTATGTTTTCATCTGACGTATGCGTCTTATTTTGACGTTTCTGATTTTTGACACGTTTTACGTGAATATTTGTAGTTTATGTAAGTAATTTTACTTCAAAAATGTTATAATTAATAGTAGAAAATGTTTCTTATAGGTTGAGTAATAAATTTGTATTAATTTCATTAGAAATACAATACAAAACAGATTTTTATAACCTCTTACAGAAGATGCCGTTTCAAATTAAAAGGTACTAATTTAAAAGGTATGTACTCTTAATTATTATCTATTCCATCATTTTATTGTCGTAGGCAATCATTTCAGTACATTTTTGGTAAACCACGAACAATATTTCAACGCTTTTAGGTGATTTTTAGAAGCTGTCAGATAGACAAATACAAGTTTAGTATCTTCGCGAAACAAGCCAGTGTCTCGTCTCAAGTGTTTGATTTAAATTTTCATTGAAAAAGTCAACGGCGCGAAGCGCCCAATTTATCGTTAAGCATTTTGGAATTAAAGCAAAAGATTAAGTATCTTCGCGTTGAGCGAAGCGAAACGCGTCAATGTATCATTAATTGTTTGATTTTTATTGTCACTGAAAAAGTCAACGGCGCGAAGCGCCCAAAATCTCATTGAGCGTTATACGCATAAAGACGTGTTTTAAACTGTTTCAACCGATAGGAACTACCAGATTTTCACGTCTTTGATATATGTTGCAGAGACAATTTACAAGAATATTTGTGTTTTATGTAAGTAATTTTATTGGAAAATGTTTTAAATAAGTGTAAATTATGTTTATTTATAGGTACAGTAATAAATTTATCTTCATTTAATAAAATTGGTACAATACAACAAATTATAACCTCTTACACAGCTGTCGTCTCAACGTTTTTAAATTAAAGATAATAATTAATAAGGTTTGTAATCTTGATTACTTTACATACATATTATATCATTTTATTATTGTAGGCAATCTTTTCAGTAATTTATAAGCAAACACGAACAATATTGCAACGTTTTTTAGAAGCTGTCAAATGTAGACACATACGTATAAAACATACTGCGTGGTATTTAAATAATATTTATAAATATAACCATATTCAAAGCGTACAGTTCTTCAAGTTGTAATTTGACAGTTTCCAATCAAACTGTCACCAGATAAAGGTCATTTAGGAAGAATTTACTGGCATATTTGATACCAGAATTATTATTATCCTTAAATTCTTGAAACTATAGATAATTCCAGGTATGTACGCTTGAAAATCAATTACTTTCACTTGATAATTAATTAATCTCTTTTTGTTATAGGCGCAAAAACATGTGGATGGATAAAAATACCACAGAAAAGCTCAGTTCTAACCTACAAATCGGAGAAAACCCGAATGAAACCTGGACAAATTGAAAGTTTGTACGTGTAAATAACTAATTTTACTATGAATATAACATTTTCTTACTTTCTTTTCAGTATTTCATACGTGATCTCAAACAGGTTTGCAATTGTAACGTTTTTTAATTTATAAAATAAAACCTTAATGTAGCTTGGACAAATTAAAAATTTGTACACGGTGAATATCTACTTTTGCTACAAATATAACATATTATTTTCTTTTCAGTATTTCATACACAATTTTTGTTATAGGCACAAGAACATAGAAAAACGATAGCTCAGATCTGGTAAATCTAACCTTCAAATCGAAGAAAACCCTATTGAAGTTTAAACAAATTGAAAGTTTGTACGTGGGAATATCTACTTTTGCTATAATCGAATGTAACATGTGGATTTCGTTTCAGTATTTTTTATAGACAATCTTGAATAAGAAATTGCTACGCTTTTTGTAGTTGTCAGATAGATACATAAGTACAAAACTTAGAAATACGACGTAAACACTGTGAATTACAATTACTTTTACTTGATCTTAATATTTGCGTTACAAAACAAACCATCTAGATTATATTTTCTACGAATCCTAGGCGCTTTGCGCCAGAATTATAACGTTGAAGTCTTGAAACTACAGATTTATTTATTTATTTCATTTACTTGATAATTATGAATCTATCGTTTTTGTTGTTGATAAAAATACCATAGAAAACCCGTTATAGTAAACAGAGCAGCTCTCAAATATATTTATATAAATTTAAAATGGTACGTTTATAAAACAGTGTTACTTAATTTGTATGTGTTTTTTGGTATTTTAGGCTTCCAAAAATTTTTCTCTTTGTAAAATACAAGTGTTCCAACAGTGATTTCTGATTAATAACCTTTACCAGACAATAAATACATTCAAACTGCTTTCAGATTAATATTCGTTAAAATATAGACTTATTTAATTAAATTTCAAGGTATTTTAACCCAACATAAAGTGACAGAACATCCAATTTAGTATATAATATAAACAGTGCCAAAAATGCAGAGAAAAGAAAAACTAAGAAAGATTTATACCATGGCGTAATCTACAACAGACAAATCAAAATACGAATAAAGACAATGAGACCTTTGTACAAATGTTAAGGCTTATTATTATAATATAAAATATTCTGTATTACAAAACATACATCAATAAATCACTATAAAAAATATATTTTATATCTTAAGGTAGTAGAGATTTTATTGTTAAAATTAATTTATAGTAATTATTTTTCCATTAATACGTGACAAGTAAAAAACATAGGTAATGTATTGTATAACAACATATGAGACGATTGTGTTTATTTGCTTCAAGGAATAAGTATTATCAGTGGCGTAGCCAGGATTTGTAAAACGAGTAGGCTTATTTTAAGCACAACCCATAGACATCAGTGGTGGAACTTCAAATATTGCGCGGAGTACCCCCAATAGCGCCGCAGGCGAAAAATTTTGGGGGGAGCCACCTTGCGGGCCACAAAAAGGGTGCTACGCCTTACAGGACCGCTGCGGCATTGTAGTTCTGAACCTCAAAACCTATACAAAAACCCTAAAAACGAGGTTTTGAAATCGAGGGGGGTAGGCTGCAGTCTACCAGCCTACCCCCTGGCTACGCCTATGAATATCATACACCGTAATTCTTCAAGAATACCATATTCTTATTGTTACGATTTCCAAGAAATTCGACTGTACTTGATGGAATTTTAATTCATTTCGGGAAAATCTAGAATATATAATAATTATTAATTGATATAAATTAAGTTGTTTTATTCCTTTACCTTTCTTCAGTTGATTTTTTTTCATGCTATGCAGGTTTTTTTC
The DNA here is from genome assembly GCA_947534325.1 of Agonum fuliginosum. Taxonomy (NCBI): domain Eukaryota; kingdom Metazoa; phylum Arthropoda; class Insecta; order Coleoptera; family Carabidae; genus Agonum; species Agonum fuliginosum. Next base: position 42,134,750 of record OX384030.1, on the reverse strand, counting down.
TGTGTCGTACGAACAGGCAAATATTTTTGACAAATCATAACCACTTACATAATAGGATATCTTCTGTAAAAATAATTATCATAGTTAAATGGATGAATTATAACCAATACTGTATTGTTTCTTACCATTTTAAAATAAATCAATTTAGGTATAATCTTTAGTCCGTCAAATCCATAAATCGATTAATTTCACAAAATCGTTGTATGACAGTGTTGTCAGATTCTAAAAACAAATATACCATGTTGCCAACATTTTTTGTTGCAACAAAAAATAATAATTTCTAATTGTGTTTACACGTTCGCTACTAATTTAAATTTGTATATGTCCCTGGAACCTGATACGATTTATTATAAATAAAATGCCAATAATTATCGTAACGCGCGTATTAACGTCATGCGCACCTTTGCAATGCGCATGTCGACGCAGTAATAATTAATTAATAATTTCTAATTGTATTAGTAATTTAACTCTATTATTTCAAAATATTATAATACATTATTAACAAATTATACATATAAATATTTACAATTTTTATTTCAAAATTAAATTCAAATTTAATTTTAATTAAATTAAAAATTAATTTCAAAATATCAAGGCTCAATTGTTCTTTTGTTTTATTTGTTATAAACAATTGCACTTTTGTAATATTGAAAGTGTGCCGCATATTGTGTTTTTTCCGTGCCTTTTTTGAGTTTTGCAGAGTTTTCTCTTCGATTTTTTGGTAAGTACAAACTATTTTACATGAAATTAATTATAACTATAATATTGACACTTGAAAGGCAAAAAAAATTAAGCGACCAAAATCTTTTATAAATTACTGTTTTAGAATGGTTTTTTGAAGTATTTTTTGTTTCAAATAATGTTCTTTCTTATATCATCAGGAGACGAAGCTTAATCGTTCTACCTTTTTCTATTTAAAAACAACGTATGGCGTAGTACACTTCAGTGATCAAACAAATATTTTCATTTTAACATAACCTTACTTTTCTTATATCACATACCACATGTACTCTGTTTCATTCTATTTAAACATCTTTTGGCCTGTGACATGAAAATATTGATAATTGTTGATAATGAAATATCCTGATTATCCACTGTTTGTCCGTTCTCAGTTTTGAAATTGTAAGAATATCAATATAATAAAGTTCACTACGACATACGTTCATTTTTCAAATTTAAAATACAAATAAGTAATCTATAAATTATATATTTCAAAGCAACTACCATTTAAATTTATAAAATTAAAACAGTAGTTTAGTAATATCATTGGTTGTTTCCTTTAAAAATTTCAATAATTTCGATAATTTTATGAATTGAATCTTGATTGTTGAAATTTTAATGTTGAAAGGTCGAATAATGGGTACATCAGTCGCAATTATTGTTACTTTGTTTCTTATTCATAAAGTCAACGTTTCAACTACTCATTTACCCTTCATCGGGATAAATAAATTTTATAAAATATAGTGAAAAAATGACTCAGGACGTAACATAATCAAAACCACGATAACCATTTGAAACTAATTCAAGAACTTTATAACTACGGCAAGAATTTAACGGACGAGAATGACTGACAACGAGCAATAGATAAATAAATAAAAATACGCTAGAAGACAATCGAAATTACATAAATACCATCGACTCGCATTCAAATTTACCAGGCTGACAAGAACCATAAACTTCAGTAAACTATTATATAAATTGTAGTAATAGTATCGTTTACCCTTTAAGTCATTATCTTTAAAATTTAGTCAGTAAAATTATATGAATAACTAATTTTAGCTGAAAGTATAGCTTATTTTCTTTTGCCTTTCAAACGTTGATAAATAAATACTACTATTTATACCGCCATATAACCTTTTACCCTTATTTATGTAAAATGTGTATCCAAAGTTTTTTTTGCCAATATGTCATACATATATTCGAAATGATGGCGGCAAAGTTATATTTTGAATTCAAGTATTTTTCAACCAAATCCCAGTTCATACATTGAACACACAGATATATAATACACAGACAACGAAAGCAAAATGCAGAACGTATGGATTGTTTGTAACTTCAAAATTGATTTTTTCTAAAAATAATTTAAGGTATGTTCGTTTGAAAATCACACTCCGAAACAGTTTTCAAATAAGTAGGTATTCAGAGACATGACATATAGATGTATTTCGTTAAATTTCAAGGTATTTGAACCCTTCAATAAGTGTAAGTTCATTCTATATTACAGATTATCAGTAACAAGTAGAATCATTTTGCACATTGTAAATCCGTAAGCAAAACTGGAAATGTACCATCGAAAAGAGAAAACGACAAATAATAACTGCAGAGATGAACTAAGAAAAATTCATGCCAACATGAAATGAGACATTTGTCCAAATGTTAAAGGGTAATTATTATGCTATAAAATATTCTGTATTACAAAACATAAATCAATAAACTACTACAAATAAAATATATCTTAAGGTTGTACAGTTTACATTGTTAAAATCTATTTGCAGTTCCAAATTTACAAATTTGTATTATATTTATTGTTGATACTGTTGCATTATTGTTCCTGTATTTATGTAAGAATACAAATTTCTTATTCTTACAATTCATTTTATATTTCCAAGATATTAGATTACACTTTTCCGAATAATTAATAATTCACTCAGGTAACCTAGAATATAATTGTACATAATTATTAATTGATATAAATTAAATCGTTTTAATTTATTACCATTTCATTGACCAGTCATCAAATATACTAACTTGATAAATCTGAATCCAGGTTAAGATATATAATTCTGGAAGAATATATTTCAGTAGATTAATAATCACCCATATTGTACTGTTGCTTACTTTTTAAAATAAACCAATTTTTTATCATTATTCCATGTTAGGTAGGTACTTTAAAAAAAAACCATGAATCACAGGTTTGTTAAAAAAAGGGCAGCATTTTTATCAAGTGATTTTACTGCCATCTATACGCGGCACCAGGATTATAAGTATTCACGTGATTTTACATGCGCACAAGCAGCCAGATACCTACCTATTGTTATTGTTAATTTAAAATATCAATATTTCGATTTAAATTATTGTTGAGTGCTGCATGAAAATTTGTGCAATAAGCATATTAGGTAAGTAATATTGATAATTGTATAATATCAAAGAATATGAATTTTAATATACTATTTTTAGTAGGTAGTATTGTTGTTTTGCTTCTGCGAAAATGGGAATTCATTCCAAAAAATGATAAACAACTGAGAACATGGTTGACAGCAGTTATTAATCGTCAAAAACAGAATTTGAAACCTACATCTCACTTTAAAAATAATCAGCAACAACTCCTGACAAATGTAATAATGAAGTTTGAAAATGTTGTTCGTTTAGAAACCCAAGATGTTGGTTTCTATTGCAAGGTAACTATTTAATAACATTTTCCAGTAATATAGAAGTCGTAGTCGTACCTAACTCATGCATAACATATTTAATTACTATTATACAAGTACCACAATTCAAGTTACAAAATAATATGATACACTAATAGCAATTTTTATTTTGCAGGTTATGAAAATGTCACATTGCATAAAATAGAAAAATGATTATCGCGAAAGTCTAAATTGATCAGCAGAGAATAGCAAAATGTAGGTACTGACTAATTAAGAGAAAGAAACATTTACTAGGAGTACCTAATAAAGGCTGCAAGAATTAATAAACAAACAGATATGAGTATTTCAAACCGAAAAGAATTTCTATATAAATTTAAGGAAGTGGCTAACCACACTTAAAAAACACGAAAAACGCGGTGGCTAATCACACTTAAAAAACGCGAAACGCGACTTACAGTGTTGCCGCTTACTCCGACACTCGAAAAGCGCGAAAAACGCGAAGTGAACTCAGATTTCGGGATTACCACGTGGGTTCCCGAGGACGTTTGTGACGTTTTGGGTTATGTGTAAAATTGAATTTGGAGGTTGATTCTTTGCGCGCGAAATTTGAAAACTTCAAACGTAACCAGGAAGCGGCTATTCGTAATCTCGCGTATACGCAACTTTTGTGTACATGTCCCATTTCGGTTAAAGTAGACTTGCCGGACAATCGTGAAGTTAGCCGCAAGCTGTCAGCTTCATTTGTTATAAAAACGGAGTTCTGTGGGACTCAATTAAGGTTTTGTTAGTTTTAATTAGTTTATGTGATAGCGCCATATCAGCTACAAGTTGACTTTTTTTCGGAGCCAACTTCACGATTGTCCGTCAAGTCGATTTTTACCCCCATTTCAGTCACATGTTAATCGCAATGTGAGTCACTTTTTGTTTGCGCAAAAAATTGGGAAAAGGAAAATGGTAATAATATAAATAATAAATACGTAAATATATATTTTATTACATTATGTCCATGTCACACCGGCGTGGCACGAAGCACGGTGATCGATGTGGCATTTTGCTTCGTTCAAAGCTGTCAAAAGGGTGTCACACCGGTATAGCAAAATGCCATACGAAAATTTGTATATTGCTATGTTCACTTCGTACTTTGAACGTTTTTGAAAATTAATTTTGACAGCTGAAAATTAAAATTCATAAATTCTTTGTGTTAATTAAATCAATAATTAGTTCATATATTGCCAAAAGCTTAAAGGGTTATATTCTTATTATCAAATTACTTACTATTACTATTTCAACATCAAATATTCACCAAATGTCAAAAATTAGATTGAGGACTCACTGTGAAATCAGCAACAAATTTCCATATGTCAAAAACGTCCTCGGGTACCCGCGTGGTAATCCCGAAATTGACCTTTCATCCGAGTTTTCTTTGCGTTTTTCGAGTGTCGGAGTAAGCGGCAACACTGTAAGTCGCGTTTTTCGAGTTTTTGGAGTTTCGCGTTTTTCGCGTTTTCCGCGTTTTTTAAGTATGGTTAGCCACTTCCTAAATTTAGGGTATGTTCCAAAATTAAACCCTTATGTACCATAGTAATTTTTTTCAGGATGTCAGTAATAATTTGAAACGCGGTAACTGAAAACGGCGGTAAATTTTCGCACATATTCGTTACCACGTGCTAGAGAGCACGATATTTGTGGTAAATTTGTATTTGCGTATCGCGATCTCACAGTTTTAACTTAAAAACGTTGGTTTGTTTTGCTGTTAAATGGCTGATTTTTCTCTGTTGGAAATGATTATATACAAATGGATTTATCTATTCGAAAAATTTGCGAAATTGTATGTAAACATGTATTATTTGTGTAATATTATATTATGCTTTTATTTAAGGGTGAAAACGTATATTTTTGTGACTTTTGTGCTTCCATTTCAATAAATACTCTAACCTAAATGTCAAAATTTTACCGAAGTGTTTCACAAGTTACTGAGAGAAACGTTACATTCAGTTACCAAAGAATTACCGTAACCTAATACCACGGTAAACATGGTTTAATTTTGGAACACACCCTTAATTCTTTTTTCGCTGTTGTTTCTGTGTCTAATAAAACTTCATGTTGTTTCGCCCTATAGGATAAATTATTATTTTCATCTATATACCGATACAGTCTGTAATGCCAGTTCCAAATTTTTAAATCTTTGGTCCATACTGGTCCATACGCTTCGTACTTAAGTTTTGCACCATGTATATATTATTGTTATTATACTACTTTGTTAATATTAACTGATAAATACATATTTTATACTTAATGCAATGATTTATTATTTCCTTTATAAATTTTAATAATTTAAATAGATAAATAATTCTCATGAGATTCATATAGGCCTGCCATGTTCCTCACTACTTGAATTAGTTCATTGTGCCGCGTATAGATGGCGTCAAAATCAACATGATTCTTCATACTGTTTTTGATCTGTGCTTATGAATGAATGAATGTTAAAAAAATCGTCAGTAACGAACATTCAACCGATAATAAAGCAAAATATTTTTATTAATTGTGTAATAATACTTAAATATTATCACATAACCAACACTTAATAAATAAATCTCTGATTCAATTTCAATCTATTTATAACTAAAATCTATAATCTAAAATACTTTTTAACATGAACTCGAACCGCAAAAATAATTAAGATTCGATTACCAATGCACCGTAATTTAAATTGATACAATTCAATACACCAGATTGAAGATACTGAAAACTGTGTACTTAGAACACAAGCTGTTGCTGCTAGGCATGGTAAATAACAGTCCGATTTTTTTGAGACAATAAATTTATTATCTTATAACGAAATACGTCGTCCTCCACGTGACTTTTGTATTTTAAGTGTAAGTAGTAGTGTTAGATTAGCCGAATTGTAGTAATTATTTGAATTTCGCGCCAAACATTTGAATAAAGTAAATAGATAGATGGCGTTTAAGTATTTATGAATATTGTTCAAAAATCGTCAGTGACGAACATGTTGCGTATTATATGAAAACGATAATAATGCAAATTATTTTTATTTCATTGTGTGGGTTGTAAAAATAGTTATTTATATATCAAGTGGGGTGAGAACATTATTACAGCTGACGAATGTAAAGAATTGGACGACGAGGTCGTAGACCGAGTCGTGTAATCACATGAATGCTGTAATATGCCTTAGCCCACATGTGATATACAAAATTGTATCCACGACTGCTCAAAATTAATAAAAAATTGATATTTTTCTTTAAACGTCAGATTTGAAATTTAAAAATTATATATTTTTCCTACAACTGTTCGATTTCTTTGTTATTACCTAACAATTATTGCCTTGGTTATGGGTGGAAAGAAGACAAATGCAGAACAAGTGTTTATCTGTAAACGTGAAACACAAGTGCGTTTCGTTTACGCAACTGTCAAAACCAAGCTTAACAGTCCATGAACTGAACTGACTGCGATTTAAAGTTCGCACGGTGTGTTAAGTTCATATTTTAGCTATACTAACGGGCTACTAACCAACTAACCTCAATTTCTCTTTCAATTGTAGCAAAGATTAAAGAAAGAAAATTATTTTGAAAGATTTCTAAATAACGTAGAACAAATGAAGCAATCAACAAACAAACCATAACAACGCCGTAAAACAAAGTTTTAATGTAATGTCATTAAAATTTAATAAATCCTGATAAGATTTAAGTGATTTTCCAAATTATTAGTTGTAGAAAAAATGTTGTTTATAACACGTGTTATAAACAAGCCTCGCGCGTTAAACTCTGCACTTTCACGTAACGAGGCTTTTTCGGCACTTGATATAAAAATAACTATTAACAATTGTCAGTTTCTATAATTTTGATTTAAAATCAAAGCAATTTCGCGCCAAACATTTGAGTAAAGTAAATAGATAGATTGCGTTTAAGTATTTATGAATATTGTTCAAAAATCGTAAGTGACGAACATGTTGCGTATTATATGAAAACGATAATAATGCAAATTATTTTTATTTAATTGTGTGGGTTGTAAAAATAGTTATTTATATTTCAAGTGGGGTAAGAGCATTATTACAACTGACGAATGTGAAGAATTGGACGACGAGGTCGTAGACCAAGTCGTATAATCGCATGAGTACTGTAATATACTTTAGCCCTCATGTGATATACAAAATTTTATCCACGACTGCTCAAAATTAATAAAAATTGATATTTTTGTTTAAACGTCAGATTTGAAATTTAAAAATTATATATTTTAACAATTGATAGATGTCAGTTTCTATAATTTTGATTTAAAATCAAAGCAACAGGGTACATACAATTTGTCTGACAGCAGGACATTCTGTCAGTTTTTTATACAAACAAATTCTTAATTTGTAAGTTTATACGTGATATTTATTTATAATTCGTTTATAAATTATTTATTATGGGACAATATTTCAAAATTGATTTATTATAACAATATTTAAGGAATAAATAGGTAGACAAGCAGATTATACCTAAATATGCGAGAGGTAATAGGACAAAAGCACATCATATAACTTCACTAGTGAGGTAATATAACTAATTACCTCACTCAAATGATGAAAATAACATGACTATTATATCACTGGCGTGGATAATAGATATTTATACACCAAGTGAGATACATGAATGTTTATTCAAGAGAAGAAAGTTTAGCCCCCGAGCCAGAAGGGCGAGTGGGATAATTTCTTCGTATCTCACGTGATTTATACAATATTTTATTCAATTTTGACGAAATTATTAGTGGCAAGTTGTCATTGTTTTTATGTATTTTTGACGTAATAACAACCGTTTAAAACGTCAGAGTGATTTAAAAATGTGTTGAGTGATTTAAAAAAAATTTAATTCACTTGTGAATAAACATTTATTTAAAGTTGTTGCTATCGAGTTAATAATAGCAGTTTAAAACGACAAAATTGAATAAAAATATATATACCCATCATAATACTCAACACTTAATATATAAATCTCTGATTCATTTTCAATCTATTTATATATCATAACATCTATAATCTAAAATACTTTTTAACATGAACTCGAACCATACAAAGTAACGGTTTAGGTTCGATTACCAATGCACCATAATTTAAATTGTTCAGATTTGTTCCTGATGTCATAATTCTATTTTATGTGAACCGGTTACCAGTTTTTAGAAAACCGGTTCAGGGTTCAGTTCAAACACCGAATACCCGGCATTTCGAACTTAACAATTACTTTTTCTTAGTATATATGTAGAATCATATAATATTATGCTCACACAAAACAGTATAATTATTACAGTACAGTAATTTTTAAATGAGTATTTAAGATACACTTTGTACAAACAAAGATTTCAAGATTTTATGTTGAATTTTTATGAGAAATAATATACGCATTTGATTGAATATCAGGCATTTCAACCTCTTATAATAATTATAATAATTGAAGCACCAAGTAAGGAATCTAAAAAAAAGAAACACCCTTCAGTTTACCAAATTTATATCAAAAAAACATAAGAAAAAAGTACATTTTAGAAAATTTCACCAGTAGTTTCAATTTAAAGCAGAATGTACCTTTTATGAAATATAATGTCCAATGCACGCGAAGAAACTTTTTCACAAGTTTCCTGAAAAATATTTTTTCAAAAATAAATTTTCAAAATTGTTTCCTGAAAGTTAACGGCGACGTTACAGTTTATTTTCCATATGCAATGAGGCTCTAATTATCGAGAAAATGTGGAGAAAACATAATAATTACATGTTTCCCCATGTGCACTATAGGCATTAGACTTTAAACATTCGTAATTAAAACGTGAGTTTTTAAGTTTACATTTTGTGCAAACAACGTTTTTAAACAGTTGTTTGAAAAATATACATGTTTGATTAAATTTTATGTATTTTAACCTGTTACGATTGAGCTCCGCGTAAGCGGGGTTAATTTCCCTGTCCTGCGAAGAGACTTCTGTAATTAACTATTCTTATTATTGTAGGCATTCAAAAATAATAATAATAATAATAATATATAACCTAAAAACATTTGTCAATAATGATTTTAAAATATAGCTACTTTAACTTTTAGAAGGCAGCCCCGTAGATTTGCTGAGTTAATTAAAAGACTAACATTTTCATAACAATGAAATATAAAATAATAAAATTTCATAACTACAAATAAATTTAATAAAGTTATAAAACTTTCACTCCTATACAAAACAAAAATTCAAGTTTCACTACTTCACTGACAAAGACAACGTTATTTGTTGCTATGGAAACAATAACATTTCCATGGTAACCATACTGTCATTATTATTAGCGTAGTTACCATGGTAATTAAAACTATATGTAACAACAATGCATAAAAACCGAATTTACCCTAAAAGACAAGTTCTACCTAAAAAAAGAGTTTTACCTAAAGCCGAGTTCTACATAAAGCCGAGTTCTACCTAAAGACGAGTTCTACCTAAAGACGAGTTCTACCTAAAGACGTGGTAACCTAAAAATGTGTCCTACCTAAAGACGTGTCCTACCTAAAAATGTGGTAACCTACTCGACTGGTTGACCCATATTTATTACTCTATATTATACTTGCAAACAATTGCAAGGATTCAAGCGCTCTTTAATGAGATACATCATTTTTTAGTGGAGAAAATTTCAAGAACCCGTTTGAAGCTTATTTTTCTCTCCATGTCTTGAGTTTTTTATTAATTACATTTAAATATAAAAATTTGATAAGAAACTAACATTTTTCATAAATTTTCCCCTAGAAATTACTAAATTTCCGGGTTGTTGCCAAGATATGCGAAAATTGCACGGAAGTCAACAATTATGTTTTCATCTGACGTATGCGTCACATTTTGACATCTCTGATTTTTTCGACACGTTTTACGTGAATATTTGTAGTTTATGTAAGTAATTTTACTTAAAAAATGTTTAAATTTATTGTAGAAAATGTTTATTTATTAAGTTGAGTAATAAATTTGTCTTCATTTCATTAGAAATACAATACAAAACAGATTTTTATAACCTCTTACAGAAGATGCCGTTTCCAATTAAAAAGGTACTAATTTAAAAGGTATGTACTCTTAATTATTATCTATTCCATTATTTTATTGTCGTAGGCAATCTTTTCAGTACTTTTTTGGTAAACCCCACGAACAATATTTCAACGCTTTTCGGTGATTTTTAGAAGCTGTCAGATAGACAAATAATACAAGTTTAGTATCTTCGCGTGGAGCGAAGCGAAACAAGCCTGTGTCTCGTCTCAAGTGTTTGATTTAAATTGTCATTGATAAAGTCAACGGCGCGAAGCGCCCAATTTATCGTTAAGCATTTTGGAATTAAAGCAAAAGATTAAGTATTAATGTTTCATTAATTGTTTGATTTAAATTGTCACTGAAAAAGTCAACGGCGCGAAGCTCCCAAAATCTCATTGAGCGTTAGACGCATAAAGACGTGTTTTAAACTGTTTTAACCGATAGAAACTACCAGATTTTCACGTCTTTGATATAATATGTTGCAGAGACAATTTACAAGAATATTTGTTTTTTATGTAAGTAATTTTATTGGAAAATGATTTAAATAAGTGTAAATTATGTTTATTTTTAGGTACAGTAATAAATTTATCTTCATTTAATAATATTGGTACAATACAACAAATTATAACCTCTTACACAGCTGTCGTCTCAACGTTTTTAAATTAAAGGTAATAATTAATAAGGTTTGTAATCTTGATTACTGTACATATTATATCATTTTATTATTGTAAGCAATCTTTTCAGTAATTTATAAGCAAACATGAACAATATTGCAACGTTTTTAGAAGCTGTCAAATGTAGACACATACGTATAAAACTTACAAATACTCTCTACGTACATGCTGCGTGGTATTTAAATAATATTTATAAATATAACCATACTCAAAGCGTACAGTTCTTCAAGTTGTAATAAGACAGTTTCCAATCAAACTGTCACCAGATAAAGATCATTTAGGAAGAATTTACTGGCATATTTGATACCAGAATTATTATTATCCTTAAATTCTTGAAACTATAGATAATTCCAGGTATGTACGCTTGAAAATCAATTACTTTCACTTGATAATTAATTAATCTCTTTTTGTTATAGGCGCAAAAACATGTGGATGGATAAAAATACCACAGAAAAGCTCAGTACTAACCTACAAATTGGAGAAAACCCGAATGAAACCTGGACAAATTGAAAGTTTGTACGTGTGAATAACTAATTTTACTATGAATATAACATTTTGTTACTTTCTTTTCAGTATTTCGTACGTGATCTCAAACAGGTTTGCAATTGCAACGTTTTTTAATTTATAACATAAAACCTTAAGGAGGTTCGATACCGTTTTTGAAAATATTACCATTCATCTGAAAATTTTACAAGTTGAAGATGGATGTATTTATCGTTCACTGTTAAAATTTCAAATCAATCGTCCACACCGTTTTTTAGAAATAAATTTTTAAAAATTTCTGTTTTACATGGGAGTAAATGAGAATACATTTTTAAAGGGCTGTATAATCTATAAAAATAATACCACCAGAAAGAGATTTACAGTAATTATAAATCAGACATTAATAAATCATGAAACTAAAATTCAGTGGATTCTTCCACACCGTTATTGAGTTATTCAAATAAATAAAATTTAAAACGTGACACATAACTAAAAGAGCGATAACTACGGCAACGTCGCAAATCATAGATTTGCGCGAAATTTAAAATACTGTTGGAAAGTAAGAGTGCGTTTATGTTGAAGCATATTATTTTATAAAGTTTGTAACAAATGATATTATATTTATATTTTCACAACAAATAAAATACACATACACAAGTCATTTTTAGGAAATTGGATACACTTTCGCAATGCGCATACAAACACCGTTACGAAACTATCGAAAATAAGTAGGAAGAACTATTTGAGTAAGAATTATTCGTGTTCATCTACTAAAAACTCTACAAGGGACATGACGGGTTCATGATCACTAAATTTGTTTGCAATTATTTCGTAACTAATTCCAAATGTCGCTAATCTTTTAATCATTCCAGAAGATCTGACTCTTTTTAAAGGCTGTACAGTAGAAATAATAATATCTGTATCTTTTGTGTACGTTTGTCATATACTTGATCAAAGCTTTCCCCATTACTAATTATTTCTGAAACAGAAAGATGAATTTCTACCAATTGTCAGGAAATGTTTTTAAATAATTTTAAAGTGTCTTGGAAATAATGAATGACTGGACGAAAACTATCAATTAAGTTCTCATTTCTTATAGCTTGCATTAATCTTGGAGCGTCAAAAGAACAATTATTATGAGCTATTGCATTTACTACCTGACAACACTTGACAGTTAGGTTAGAATAACTGCAGCCAACAGTCAACGTAAAGCAGCTAAAATACTAGCGCTGTTGCCGTGTTATCGATTGATTTTTAAAATTATGAATTTTAAAATATAAAATCTTTATGACTTAAAAATACAATTTAATTGAAAGATAGTAATAAAATATTTATAAACAAATATATTTCGCTATAAGATTTTTTATATTTTCGGTGTTTTTTACAACAAAATTTAGTGGGTAGAAGTTGTCACTCTGCAGAAATACAATAGATTTTTGTTTAGATCCCCTAGATAGATAATCGGTATCGAAACTCCTGAATGTAGCTTGGACAAATTACAAATTTGTACACGGTGAATATCTACTTTTGCTACAAATATAACATATTATTTTCTTTTCAGTATTTCATACACAATTTTTGTTATAGGCACAAGAACATAGAAAAACGATAGCTCAGATCTGGTAAATCTAACCTTCAAATCGAAGAAAACCCTATTGAAGTTTAAACAAATTGAAAGTTTGTACGTGGGAATATTTACTTTTGCTATAATCGAATGTAACATGTGGATTTCGTTTCAGTATTTTTTATAGACAAACTTGAATAAGAAATTGCTACGCTTTTTGTAGTTGTCAGATAGATACATAAGTACAAAACTTAGAAATACGACGTAAACACTGTGAATTACAATTACTTTTACTTGATCTTAATATTTGCGTTACAAAACAAACCATCTAGATTATATTTTCTACGAATCCTAGGCGCTTTGCGCCAGAATTATAACGTTGAAGTCTTGAAACTACAGATTTATTTATTTATTTCATTTACTTGCTAATTATGAATCTATCGTTTTTGTTGTTGATAAAAATACCATAGAAAACCCGTTATAGTAAACAGAGCAGCTCTCAAATATATTTATATAAATTTAAAATGGTAAGTTTATAAAACAGTGTTATTTAATTTTTAACTTCCAGATTTTCACGTCTTTGATATAATATGTTGCAGAGACAATTTACAAGAATATTTGTGTTTTATGTAAGTAATTTTATTGGAAAATGTTTTAAATAAGTGTAAATTATGTTTATTTATAGGTACAGTAATAAATTTATCTTAATTTAATAAAATTGGTACAATACAACAAATTATAACCTCTTACACAGCTGTCGTCTCAACGTTTTTAAATTAAAGGTAATAATTAATAAGGTTTGTAATCTTGATTACTGTACATATTATATCATTTTATTATTGTAGGCAATCTTTTCAGTAATTTATAAGCAAACACGAACAATATTGCAACGTTTTTAGAAGCTGTCAAATGTAGACACATACGTATAAAACTTACAAATACTCTCTACGTACACTGTGACATACTGCGTGGTATTTAAATAATATTTATAAATATAACCATACTCAAAGCGTACAGTTCTTCAAGTTGTAATTTGACAGTTTCCAATCAAACTATCACCAGATAAAGATCATTTAGGAAGAATTTACTGGCATATTTGATACCAGATTTATTATTATCCTTGAATTCTTGAAACTATAGATAATTCCAGGTATGTACGCTTGAAAATCAATTACTTTCACTTGATAATTAATCAATCTCTTTTTGTTATAGGCGCAAGAACATGTGGTGGATGGATAAAAATACCACAGAAAAGCTCAGTTCTAACCTACAAATCGGAGAAAACCCGAATGAAACCTGGACAAATTGAAAGTTTGTACGTGTGAATAACTAATTTTACTATGAATATAACATTTTGTTACTTTCTTTTCAGTATTTCATACGTGATCTCAAACAGGTTTGCAATTGCAACGTTTTTTAATTTATAAAATAAAACCTTAATGTAGCTTGGACAAATTAAAAATTTGTACACGGTGAATATCTACTTTTGCTACAAATATAACATATTATTTTCTTTTCAGTATTTCATACACAATTTTTGTTATAGGCACAACAACATAGAAAAACGATAGCTCAGAACTGGTAAATCTAACCTTCAAATCGAAGAAAACCCTATTGAAGTTTGAACAAATTGAAAGTTTGTACATGGGAATATCTACTTTTGCTATAATCGAATGTAACATGTGGATTTCGTTTCAGTATTTTTTATAGTCAATCTTGAATAAGAAATTGCTACGCGTTTTGTAGTTGTCAGATAGATACATAAGTACAAAACTTAGAAATACGACGTAAACACTGTGAATTACAATTACTTTTACTTGATCTTAATATTTGCGTTACAAAACAAACCATCTAGATTATATTTTCTACGAATCGTAGGCGCTTTGCGCCAGAATTATAACGTTGAAGTCTTGAAACTACAGATTTATTTATTTATTTCATCTACTTGATAATTATGAATCTATCGTTTTTGTTGTTGATAAAAATACCATAGAAAACCCGTTATAGTAAACAGAGCAGCTCTCAAATATATTTATATAAATTTAAAATGGTACGTTTATAAAACAGTGTTACTTAATTTGTATGTTTTTTGGTATTTTAGGCTTCCAAAAATTTTTCTCTTTGTAAAATACAAGTGTTCCAACAGTGATTTCTGATTAATAACCTTTACCAGACAATAAATACATTCAAACTGCTTTCAGATTCATATTCGTTAAAATATAGACGTATTTAATTAAATTTCAAGGTATTTTAACCCTTCATAAAGTGACAGAACATCCAATTTAGTATATAATATAAACAGTGCCAAAAATGCAGAGAAAAGAAAAACTAAGAAAGATTTATACCATGACGTAATAATCTACAACAGACAAATCAAAATACGAATAAAGACAATGAGACCTTTGTACAAATGTTTCAGGCTTATTATTATAATATAAAATATTCTGTATTACAAAACATACATCAATAAATCACTATAAAAAATATATTTTATATCTTAAGGTAGTAGAGTTTTTATTGTTAAAATTAATTTATAGTAATTATTTTTCCATTAATACGTGACAAGTAAAAAACATAGGTAATGTATTGTATAACAACATATGAGACGATTGTGTTTATTTGCTTCAAGGAATAAGTATTATCAGTGGCGTAGCCAGGATTTGTAAAACGAGTAGGCTTATTTTAAGCACAACCCATAGACATCAGTGGTGGAACTTCAAATATTGCGCGGAGTACCCCCAATAGCGCCGCAGGCGAAAAATTTTGGGGGGAGCTACCTTGCGGGCCACAAAAAGGGTGCTACGCCTTACAGGACCGCTGCGGCATTATAGTTCTGAACCTCAAAACCTATACAAAAACCCTAAAAACGAGGTTTTGAAATCGAGGGGGGTAGGCTTATTCTTATTGTTACGATTCACTTTATATTTCCAAGAAATTCGACTGTACTTGACAGAATAATAATTCATTTCGGTAAAATCTAGAATATATAATAATTATTAACTGATATAAATTAAGTTGTTTTATTCCTTCACCTTTCTTCAGTTGATTTTTACCTCTCGCCTAGAGAGGTATAGGGATCGTGAAAAAATTCGATGAAGAGATTTTTGTCAATAAGCACGTTTTAGCACCTTTAGAACCTATTTTGACTATTTTCACGATGATGTCTGTGTGTGTGTTTGTGTGTATGAAAGTCTGTATGTGCGCCTACTATAGTCTTTCATTCCGGTTCATTATCTCAAATTCTACTGAACATAAAATTCTAATATTTTGCATTATACATTTATATATGTTAATGAAGAGCTGAAAAGATTTTGGTAAAAATCTGCCAACCGAAAATGTATTTTCTTGAAGCATTCTAACATTTTTTGCAAAAAATATTGGAAATACTGCGATAGTTACAATTTGTCATGCGACATTTGAAAGAACAAATTACCTCTTATATTATTTATTTAACATCTTTTCTATATCTCTTACCAATAACGGAAAATTATTTTTCAAAAATATGTAATGTTACCTACTACGATTTGTGAATCATTATATAGGAAACAAATTAAAAACAAAAATGAAAATGTCAATGTGACAGATGAACAGATGTATACACAGTTTCTGAAATTTTGTTTGCACCATTTATAAAGAAATGTATAAATATATTAAACGTATCCAGTCAAGAAGCATCATCGATTCATTATTAACTGGATATAATGTAATAAGGTAATAATAAAATAAAAATTGTATCCACAAAGAGCTAATTTGATTTCAATGTCAATCGGAATCGGTACGTTGCTTGAAGAACTATAAAAAAAATTACAAAAAGTAGCCTAACAAAAATCAAATTCACATATTACAGTGTCAAGGCGGGAGGTCTAGTGATGGCCACGTCAGATTTTTTTTCATGCTATGCAGGTTTTTTTCTGTGTCGTACGAACAGGCAAATATTTTTGACAAATCATAACCACCTACATAATAGGATATCTTCTGTAATAATAATTATTATAGTTAAATGGATGAATTATAACCAATACTGTATTGTTTCTTACCATTTTAAAATAAATCAATTTAGGTATAATCTTTATTCCGTCAAATCGATTAATCTCACAAAATCGTTGTATGACAGTGTTGTCAGATTCTAAAAATAGGTATACCATGTTGCCAACATATTTTGTTGCAACAAAAAATAATAATTTCTGATTGTGTTTACACGTTCACTATTAATTTAAATTTGAATATGTTCCTGGAACCTGATACGATTTATTATAAATAAAATTCCAATTATCGTAACGCGCGTATTAACGTCATGCGCAACTCTGCAATGCGCATGTCGACGCAGTAATAATTAATTAATAATTTCTAATTATATTAGTAATTTAACTCTATTATTTCCAAATATTATAATACATTATTAACAAATTATACATATAAATATTTACAATTTTAATTTCAAAATTAAATTTGAATTTAATTTTAATTAAATTAAAAATTAATTTCAAAATATCAAGGCTCAATTATTCTTTTGTTTTATTTGTTATAAACAATTGCACTTCTGTTAATATTAACTGATAAAACATATTTTATACTTAATGCAATGATTTATTATTTCCTTTATAAATTTTAATAATTTAAATAGATAAATAATTCTCATGAGATTCATATAGACCTGCCATGTTCCTCACTACTTGAATTAGTTCATTGTGCCGCGTATAGATGGCGTCAAAATCAACATGATTCTTCATACTGTTTTTGTTCTGTGCTTATGAATGAATGAATGTTAGAAAAATCGTCAGTAACGAACATTAAACCGATAATAAAGCAAAATATTTTTATTAATTGTGTAATAATACTTAAATATTATCACATAACCAACACTTAATAAATAAATCTGATTCAATTTCAATCTATTTATAACTAAAATCTATAATCTAAAATACTTTTTAACATGAACTCGAAACGCACAAAATAATTAAGATTCGATTACTAATGCACCATAATTTAAATTGATACAATTCAATACACCAGATTGAAGATACTGAAAACTGTGTACTTAGAACACAAGCTGTTGCTGCTATGCATGGTAAATAACAGTCCGATGTTTTTGAGACAATAAATTTATTATCTTATAACGAAATACGTCGTTCTCCACGTGACTTTTGTATTTTAAGTGTAAGTAGTAGTGTTAGATTAGCCGAATTGTAGTAATTATTTGAACTTCGCGCCAAACATTTGAATAAAGTAAATAGATAGATGGCGTTTAAGTATTTATGAATATTGTTCAAAAATCGTCAGTGACGAACATGTTGCGTATTATATGAAAACGATAATAATGCAAATTATTTTTATTTCATTGTGTGGGTTGTAAAAATAGTTATTTATATTTCAAGTGGGGTAAGAGCATTATTACAGCTGACGAATGTAAAGAATTGGACGACGAGGTCGTAGACCGAGTCGTATAATCGCATGAGTACTGTAATATACTTTAGCCCTCATGTGATATACAAAATTTTATCCACGACTGCTCAAAATTAATAAAAATTGATATTTTTGTTTAAACGTCAGATTTGAAATTTAAAAATTATATATTTTAACAATTGATAGATGTCAGTTTCTATAATTTTGATTTAAAATCAAAGCAACAGGGTACATACAATTTGTCTGACAGCAGGACATTCTGTCAGTTTTTTATACAAACAAATTCTTAATTTGTAAGTTTATACGTGATATTTATTTATAATTCGTTTATAAATTATTTATTATGGGACAATATATCAAAATTGATTTATTATAACAATATTTAAGGAATAAATAGGTAGACAAGCAGATTATACCTAAATATGCGAGAGGTAATAGGACAAAAGCACATCATATAACTTCACTAGTGAGGTAATATAACTAATTACCTCACTCAAATGATGAAAATAACATGACTATTATATTACCGGCGTGGATAAAAATATATATATATATATATATATATATATATATATATATATATATATATATATATATATATATATATATATATATATATATATATATATATATATATATATATATATATATATATATATATATATATATATATATAACCATCATAATACTCAACACTTAATAAATAAATCTCTGATTTACTTCTGTAATTAACTATTCTTATTATTGTAGGCATTCAAAAATAATAATAATAATAATAATATATAACCTAAAAACATTTGTCAATAATGATTTTAAAATATAGCTACTTTAACTTTTAGAAGGCAGCCCCGTAGATTTGCTGAGTTAATTAAAAGACTAACATTTTCATAACAATGAAATATAAAATAATAAAATTTCATAACTACAAATAAATTTAATAAAGTTATAAAACTTTCACTCCTATACAAAACAAAAATTCAAGTTTCACTACTTCACTGACAAAGACAACGTTATTTGTTGCTATGGAAACAATAACATTTCCATGCTAACCATACTGTCATTATTATTAGCGCAGTTACCATGGTAATTAAAACTATATGTAACAACAATGCATAAAAACCGAATTTACCCTAAAAGACAAGTTCTACCTAAAAAAAGAGTTTTACCTAAAGCCGAGTTCTACATAAAGCCGAGTTCTACCTAAAGACGAGTTCTACCTAAAGACGAGTTCTACCTAAAGACGTGGTAACCTAAAAATGTGTCCTACCTAAAGACGTGTCCTACCTAAAAATGTGGTAACCTACTCGACTGGTTGACCCATATTTATTACTCTATATTATACTTGCAAACAATTGCAAGGATTCAAGCGCTCTTTAATGAGATACATCATTTTTTAGTGGAGAAAATTTCAAGAACCCGTTTGAAGCTTATTTTTCTCTCCATGTCTTGAGTTTTTTATTAATTACATTTAAATATAAAAATTTGATAAGAAACTAACATTTTTCATAAATTTTCCCCTAGAAATTACTAAATTTCCGGGTTGTTGCCAAGATATGCGAAAATTGCACGGAAGTCAACAATTATGTTTTCATCTGACGTATGCGTCACATTTTGACATCTCTGATTTTTTCGACACGTTTTACGTGAATATTTGTAGTTTATGTAAGTAATTTTACTTAAAAAATGTTTAAATTTATTGTAGAAAATGTTTATTTATTAAGTTGAGTAATAAATTTGTCTTCATTTCATTAGAAATACAATACAAAACAGATTTTTATAACCTCTTACAGAAGATGCCGTTTCCAATTAAAAAGGTACTAATTTAAAAGGTATGTACTCTTAATTATTATCTATTCCATTATTTTATTGTCGTAGGCAATCTTTTCAGTACTTTTTTGGTAAACCCCACGAACAATATTTCAACGCTTTTCGGTGATTTTTAGAAGCTGTCAGATAGACAAATAATACAAGTTTAGTATCTTCGCGTGGAGCGAAGCGAAACAAGCCTGTGTCTCGTCTCAAGTGTTTGATTTAAATTGTCATTGATAAAGTCAACGGCGCGAAGCGCCCAATTTATCGTTAAGCATTTTGGAATTAAAGCAAAAGATTAAGTATTAATGTTTCATTAATTGTTTGATTTAAATTGTCACTGAAAAAGTCAACGGCGCGAAGCTCCCAAAATCTCATTGAGCGTTAGACGCATAAAGACGTGTTTTAAACTGTTTTAACCGATAGAAACTACCAGATTTTCACGTCTTTGATATAATATGTTGCAGAGACAATTTACAAGAATATTTGTTTTTTATGTAAGTAATTTTATTGGAAAATGATTTAAATAAGTGTAAATTATGTTTATTTTTAGGTACAGTAATAAATTTATCTTCATTTAATAATATTGGTACAATACAACAAATTATAACCTCTTACACAGCTGTCGTCTCAACGTTTTTAAATTAAAGGTAATAATTAATAAGGTTTGTAATCTTGATTACTGTACATATTATATCATTTTATTATTGTAAGCAATCTTTTCAGTAATTTATAAGCAAACATGAACAATATTGCAACGTTTTTAGAAGCTGTCAAATGTAGACACATACGTATAAAACTTACAAATACTCTCTACGTACATGCTGCGTGGTATTTAAATAATATTTATAAATATAACCATACTCAAAGCGTACAGTTCTTCAAGTTGTAATAAGACAGTTTCCAATCAAACTGTCACCAGATAAAGATCATTTAGGAAGAATTTACTGGCATATTTGATACCAGAATTATTATTATCCTTAAATTCTTGAAACTATAGATAATTCCAGGTATGTACGCTTGAAAATCAATTACTTTCACTTGATAATTAATTAATCTCTTTTTGTTATAGGCGCAAAAACATGTGGATGGATAAAAATACCACAGAAAAGCTCAGTTCTAACCTACAAATTGGAGAAAACCCGAATGAAACCTGGACAAATTGAAAGTTTGTACGTGTGAATAACTAATTTTACTATGAATATAACATTTTGTTACTTTCTTTTCAGTATTTCGTACGTGATCTCAAACAGGTTTGCAATTGCAACGTTTTTTAATTTATAACATAAAACCTTAAGGAGGTTCGATACCGTTTTTGAAAATATTACCATTCATCTGAAAATTTTACAAGTTGAAGATGGATGTATTTATCGTTCACTGTTAAAATTTCAAATCAATCGTCCACACCGTTTTTTAGAAATAAATTTTTAAAAATTTCTGTTTTACATGGGAGTAAATGAGAATACATTTTTAAAGGGCTGTATAATCTATAAAAATAATACCACCAGAAAGAGATTTACAGTAATTATAAATCAGACATTAATAAATCATGAAACTAAAATTCAGTGGATTCTTCCACACCGTTATTGAGTTATTCAAATAAATAAAATTTAAAACGTGACACATAACTAAAAGAGCGATAACTACGGCAACGTCGCAAATCATAGATTTGCGCGAAATTTAAAATACTGTTGGAAAGTAAGAGTGCGTTTATGTTGAAGCATATTATTTTATAAAGTTTGTAACAAATGATATTATATTTATATTTTCACAACAAATAAAATACACATACACAAGTCATTTTTAGGAAATTGGATACACTTTCGCAATGCGCATACAAACACCGTTACGAAACTATCGAAAATAAGTAGGAAGAACTATTTGAGTAAGAATTATTCGTGTTCATCTACTAAAAACTCTACAAGGGACATGACGGGTTCATGATCACTAAATTTGTTTGCAATTATTTCGTAACTAATTCCAAATGTCGCTAATCTTTTAATCATTCCAGAAGATCTGACTCTTTTTAAAGGCTGTACAGTAGAAATAATAATATCTGTATCTTTTGTGTACGTTTGTCATATACTTGATCAAAGCTTTCCCCATTACTAATTATTTCTGAAACAGAAAGATGAATTTCTACCAATTGTCAGGAAATGTTTTTAAATAATTTTAAAGTGTCTTGGAAATAATGAATGACTGGACGAAAACTATCAATTAAGTTCTCATTTCTTATAGCTTGCATTAATCTTGGAGCGTCAAAAGAACAATTATTATGAGCTATTGCATTTACTACCTGACAACACTTGACAGTTAGGTTAGAATCACTGCAGCCAACAGTCAACGTAAAGCAGCTAAAATACTAGCGCTGTTGCCGTGTTATCGATTGATTTTTAAAATTATGAATTTTAAAATATAAAATCTTTATGACTTAAAAATACAATTTAATTGAAAGATAGTAATAAAATATTTATAAACAAATATATTTCGCTATAAGATTTTTTATATTTTCGGTGTTTTTTACAACAAAATTTAGTGGGTAGAAGTTGTCACTCTGCAGAAATACAATAGATTTTTGTTTAGATCCCCTAGATAGATAATCGGTATCGAAACTCCTGAATGTAGCTTGGACAAATTACAAATTTGTACACGGTGAATATCTACTTTTGCTACAAATATAACATATTATTTTCTTTTCAGTATTTCATACACAATTTTTGTTATAGGCACAAGAACATAGAAAAACGATAGCTCAGATCTGGTAAATCTAACCTTCAAATCGAAGAAAACCCTATTGAAGTTTAAACAAATTGAAAGTTTGTACGTGGGAATATTTACTTTTGCTATAATCGAATGTAACATGTGGATTTCGTTTCAGTATTTTTTATAGACAAACTTGAATAAGAAATTGCTACGCTTTTTGTAGTTGTCAGATAGATACATAAGTACAAAACTTAGAAATACGACGTAAACACTGTGAATTACAATTACTTTTACTTGATCTTAATATTTGCGTTACAAAACAAACCATCTAGATTATATTTTCTACGAATCCTAGGCGCTTTGCGCCAGAATTATAACGTTGAAGTCTTGAAACTACAGATTTATTTATTTATTTCATTTACTTGCTAATTATGAATCTATCGTTTTTGTTGTTGATAAAAATACCATAGAAAACCCGTTATAGTAAACAGAGCAGCTCTCAAATATATTTATATAAATTTAAAATGGTAAGTTTATAAAACAGTGTTATTTAATTTTTAACTTCCAGATTTTCACGTCTTTGATATAATATGTTGCAGAGACAATTTACAAGAATATTTGTGTTTTATGTAAGTAATTTTATTGGAAAATGTTTTAAATAAGTGTAAATTATGTTTATTTATAGGTACAGTAATAAATTTATCTTAATTTAATAAAATTGGTACAATACAACAAATTATAACCTCTTACACAGCTGTCGTCTCAACGTTTTTAAATTAAAGGTAATAATTAATAAGGTTTGTAATCTTGATTACTGTACATATTATATCATTTTATTATTGTAGGCAATCTTTTCAGTAATTTATAAGCAAACACGAACAATATTGCAACGTTTTTAGAAGCTGTCAAATGTAGACACATACGTATAAAACTTACAAATACTCTCTACGTACACTGTGACATACTGCGTGGTATTTAAATAATATTTATAAATATAACCATACTCAAAGCGTACAGTTCTTCAAGTTGTAATTTGACAGTTTCCAATCAAACTATCACCAGATAAAGATCATTTAGGAAGAATTTACTGGCATATTTGATACCAGATTTATTATTATCCTTGAATTCTTGAAACTATAGATAATTCCAGGTATGTACGCTTGAAAATCAATTACTTTCACTTGATAATTAATCAATCTCTTTTTGTTATAGGCGCAAGAACATGTGGTGGATGGATAAAAATACCACAGAAAAGCTCAGTTCTAACCTACAAATCGGAGAAAACCCGAATGAAACCTGGACAAATTGAAAGTTTGTACGTGTGAATAACTAATTTTACTATGAATATAACATTTTGTTACTTTCTTTTCAGTATTTCATACGTGATCTCAAACAGGTTTGCAATTGCAACGTTTTTTAATTTATAAAATAAAACCTTAATGTAGCTTGGACAAATTAAAAATTTGTACACGGTGAATATCTACTTTTGCTACAAATATAACATATTATTTTCTTTTCAGTATTTCATACACAATTTTTGTTATAGGCACAAGAACATAGAAAAACGATAGCTCAGAACTGGTAAATCTAACCTTCAAATCGAAGAAAACCCTATTGAAGTTTGAACAAATTGAAAGTTTGTACATGGGAATATCTACTTTTGCTATAATCGAATGTAACATGTGGATTTCGTTTCAGTATTTTTTATAGTCAATCTTGAATAAGAAATTGCTACGCGTTTTGTAGTTGTCAGATAGATACATAAGTACAAAACTTAGAAATACGACGTAAACACTGTGAATTACAATTACTTTTACTTGATCTTAATATTTGCGTTACAAAACAAACCATCTAGATTATATTTTCTACAAATCGTAGGCGCTTTGCGCCAGAATTATAACGTTGAAGTCTTGAAACTACAGATTTATTTATTTATTTCATCTACTTGATAATTATGAATCTATCGTTTTTGTTGTTGATAAAAATACCATAGAAAACCCGTTATAGTAAACAGAGCAGCTCTCAAATATATTTATATAAATTTAAAATGGTACGTTTATAAAACAGTGTTACTTAATTTGTATGTTTTTTGGTATTTTAGGCTTCCAAAAATTTTTCTCTTTGTAAAATACAAGTGTTCCAACAGTGATTTCTGATTAATAACCTTTACCAGACAATAAATACATTCAAACTGCTTTCAGATTAATATTCGTTAAAATATAGACGTATTTAATTAAATTTCAAGGTATTTTAACCCTTCATAAAGTGACAGAACATCCAATTTAGTATATAATATAAACAGTGCCAAAAATGCAGAGAAAAGAAAAACTAAGAAAGATTTATACCATGACGTAATAATCTACAACAGACAAATCAAAATACGAATAAAGACAATGAGACCTTTGTACAAATGTTTCAGGCTTATTATTATAATATAAAATATTCTGTATTACAAAACATACATCAATAAATCACTATAAAAAATATATTTTATATCTTAAGGTAGTAGAATTTTTATTGTTAAAATTAATTTATAGTAATTATTTTTCCATTAATACGTGACAAGTAAAAAACATAGGTAATGTATTGTATAACAACATATGAGACGATTGTGTTTATTTGCTTCAAGGAATAAGTATTATCAGTGGCGTAGCCAGGATTTGTAAAACGAGTAGGCTTATTTTAAGCACAACCCATAGACATCAGTGGTGGAACTTCAAATATTGCGCGGAGTACCCCCAATAGCGCCGCAGGCGAAAAATTTTGGGGGGAGCTACCTTGCGGGCCACAAAAAGGGTGCTACGCCTTACAGGACCGCTGCGGCATTATAGTTCTGAACCTCAAAACCTATACAAAAACCCTAAAAACGAGGTTTTGAAATCGAGGGGGGTAGGCTTATTCTTATTGTTACGATTCACTTTATATTTCCAAGAAATTCGACTGTACTTGACAGAATAATAATTCATTTCGGTAAAATCTAGAATATATAATAATTATTAACTGATATAAATTAAGTTGTTTTATTCCTTCACCTTTCTTCAGTTGATTTTTACCTCTCGCCTAGAGAGGTATAGGGATCGTGAAAAAATTCGATGAAGAGATTTTTGTCAATAAGCACGTTTTAGCACCTTTAGAACCTATTTTGACTATTTTCACGATGATGTCTGTGTGTGTGTTTGTGTGTATGAAAGTCTGTATGTGCGCCTACTATAGTCTTTCATTCCGGTTCATTATCTCAAATTCTACTGAACATAAAATTCTAATATTTTGCATTATACATTTATATATGTTAATGAAGAGCTGAAAAGATTTTGGTAAAAATCTGCCAACCGAAAATGTATTTTCTTGAAGCATTCTAACATTTTTTGCAAAAAATATTGGAAATACTGCGATAGTTACAATTTGTCATGCGACATTTGAAAGAACAAATTACCTCTTATATTATTTATTTAACATCTTTTCTATATCTCTTACCAATAACGGAAAATTATTTTTCAAAAATATGTAATGTTACCTACTACGATTTGTGAATCATTATATAGGAAACAAATTAAAAACAAAAATGAAAATGTCAATGTGACAGATGAACAGATGTATACACAGTTTCTGAAATTTTGTTTGCACCATTTATAAAGAAATGTATAAATATATTAAACGTATCCAGTCAAGAAGCATCATCGATTCATTATTAACTGGATATAATGTAATAAGGTAATAGTAGTAATATGGCGCCTATAGCCAGACGTCCTGTGAGTGCGAGAGAGACAGACATACAAAAAACAAATGCGTGCGACAAGGATGCTATCCCTCGTGTAAGACGAGGACATCTGCTTCTCACTCTAAAAAAGTCAGCGGCGCCCGTGACTTGGGGTATATGAATTAACGATATTGTACAGAGTAATTATAATTGTACGCTATAGTTATGGGGGGCCAGAGCCATGTTAAACTTGCATTTTGCGATCTTGAGGGGGGTGGTGGGGTGAAGAGAATACTTGTGAACTAATGAAGAGGTGTTAATAGTGAAACATAGAAATTACCTTTAACAATTCGCCGCCACTGGCGACTGCGATTGATAACGAGATGTTATTGTTTTTCTTTCCACTGGTGTGTATGATACTACGTCGTGATATTAAGATGTATCTAATTAATGAGGTTTGTAGAATTAATAACACATGAATAACTTTAATGCTCTAAACGAGATGTAATAAGTGAATTTGGAATAATGAATGTATAAATAAAATTATTGATTATTCATTATAGATTTTTTATTTTTTCAACATTTTACAAACACAGAGGATAATTACAATACTAACTTATGACTAACTTATTTTAAAATAGTACATACACTATGTACTCTACATTACACTAATACAAATAAAGTTATATTTTTTGTTTTTTATGAAATCCAAAAGGATTTGAAGTATTTTCGCTGTATTTTCTTTTAAGATACACTGGTTGATAAGTTTTGGTTTGTTCTTGGCTCATTACTCGCCATTGTTTCGTACGGATGAATTTATTTGGGTATTTTAAAACTATTGGATCCGTGTATTCTGTAACCATGCGAGTTAAAGTATCAAAATTGACAATATTTTCAGTACTAACATTTATTGTTATACCTTTCACTTTATATTCTGTTTTAAGATTATTTTTATCTCCATTAACTCGCACACGAAAAGAATAATGTTTTGGACCAGCAGAGACAAATGTGTCAATATAAGAATGTTTACCGTACTTTTCAAGTTCATCAGTCATATCACCCAGATATATTCCATGCGTAGGCATCCATTCATTGGGTTTATCTGTATAGATAATACTATCTGTGTCACAATAGAGAACTCGAGTATTCAGTTTATTAAGATACTTGTAAAGGTGAATGCGAGCTAGTGCTGTAGTGTAAGTTGCAATAAAAATGTTTGTGGTAGGAGAAGGTTGCAGACTTTTTTCGTTTTCTTTCCATGTAATGTACATGATATCATCGTTGATAGGTATCGATGAGACAACTTCATAATTTGGATTACAAAAATACGTTACAAGTTCTTCATACGTGGAAATGATTTTGGTATGTATTACATCTTCTCTCATACCAAAACGGCCCCATAAACTATTTAATTGTAATTTTGATACAGATCTTAAACCAGGATTATATTGAATTTTATCTTTATCTAATTGTATACCCTCTCTGTCAAAGAAATCTTGAATATATTTATCTTTTAACATTTCGTTATCGCGACATTCAGCAGGCCAATCACTTGCTTCTTGTTTAATTTTTAGAAATTTATTCACATAATCACCAAACAGTCCACCGGTTTTTGTTTTCTCATCATACTGAATAGTATTAAATTTCCAAACTTCATGTGTTTTAACAATTTTGTAACCCATATTAACAGCTAAACGTACTTCATCAACAACCCATGTAGATGTAATTTCACGATCACGGTCACAATGTGTACATTCGTCGAGACTCATATTCACACCACACGTACGGCATAAAATGAACATACATTTTTTATTTAGTTTCAACGGCAATACCGGATGATACAAATCGATAGGTGGAAGTATCGTACACTTAATTAAACCTTCAAAATCACTTATTTCCGGACATTCATCGCCTATATATATTGTAGGATGACCAATAGGATAGCGACCATATTTGTTAATAAAAGGATATAAACTGCAAATGTCGGAATACAAAATTTTCTCATTTTTAGCGTCATCAACTTTGTAATATGTTGTCATTGTTTCAACTCGTCCACCATAAAAACTATCGCGTGGATTTAATGGTTTTATCTGAATAATATCATTTGAACTTAAAAAATTTTGTAAATCAACATTAGTTTTACAATTTTTCTTGAATTGACATTCCCACATTTCTACTATTTCATAGCCAGCACTTTTCAATATGTCAATTTTTCTAACAGTTGATTCAAATCGTAAATTTATGGTATCACCGCCTGTATCGCACAATTCATCGTTACGATGCTGTGGAAAACACAATTGACAGCCATGAAACCAGCACCCATTATATTCGAAAATTATTTTTCTATTATCAATTTCTGCATAACCATCTACTCTAAGTCCAAACACAACGTGTTCATTTTTACGAAAAGCATGCTGTATTTTAATATTGCGAACCTTTTCCTCCCACAATAACCAAACTGTTGCATCATATGAGAAATTATTACTCCGACTACATCTGTATCCAGTTGTTGGAACAACAGCAACTGTATTTTCCGGTAAATAATTTTTTCTATAAGTATATAAACATGCACTTGGCATAGTAATTGACCATCTAAATACATCTACATTATTATTCTGCAGGAAGAGATTTCTAAATTTTAAACAAGCTTCACGCAATATAGTGACATCATTTTTACAATAGTCTACCAATTCTTTTTGCATATCAAACACATAATTTGACTCTCTTATTTGTCTGTACCAAGTTTGAAATTTTGTAAATTCTGTAGAACTCATACTCTCAATAGCGTAATATTTTTTTGACGGTATACGACCAATATATTTCATGTTTTCCTCCTGAATAAAATAGTATGGAAAATAACCTTTCTGTTTACAGTGTTCACCTTCTAAATTTAGAGCATTTGGCATTTCACTCAGTTTCATTGGTAGAAAATTTAAACTGTCAATAAAATTTATATTTTTTATACGAATATTTAATATTTTAGTTCCACGTATGAGTACATTTGGTTTGAGTTTTAATGTATCAACCATATATCTTAAAATAAAATGACCATCATAGGACCTTAGATTATGAGCTATTACAATTATTTCTTTTAAATTATTACGAGGTAACGTTAAATAATCGAAAAAATTTTTGATTGGACTATCACTAAATACATGTTCTCGAATTCCACAGTTATTACAAAATAAAGTGCTACTATACATACATTTTGAACACGATTGTTGTGCAACGCAAAGTACAGGTATGTGTTCCAGTAGAGACGTTTCATTAGTGATTTTCTTATCTTGTATGACAGTGTTTTTGTTTTTGAACGGCGTATTTTGTGAACATTCCAAATCGAAAAAAACGTATAGAACTGCAGGCGCTGATTCCTCGTCATACGTAATCTTTCTCATGTAGCACTGATGTGTGGACTGAACGTATTCCTAAACAAAACAAACAAAAATGTAAGAAATAATTTTAAAATAATGTATGTGTACTATTATACCTTGCAAACTGAGCAGAATTTTTCATAACAGTTGTGCGGTGTCTTCCTTAAAATCAAACTATAAGTTTTCGAACATTTTATGCAAAATTTGACAACTTCACACATTGATCTGCTATTTGAATATGATTTGTTGTTCGTATGATTTTCAAAACATATTGGACCATTGAATTTTCTGTGACACTCAGAACACGTTATAAGTTGTTCGTTGATTATATTGTTTTCGTGATAGGTATTACAGCGTGAACATGTAAATGGACAACGATGTGAGCCCTTTACCTTGTAGCCTATATGACATTTACGACAATAATGGGGCACATTAAAAGCCCCAGTTATATTAATAATTGGATTATAATGATTATCATAATATAAAATATCTATATATTTAACTTCAACGTCATTAACACCATCTGGTCCTTCATAAATAATTTCTCGTCCTAGCCGATCGTCACCGAACAAAGTTATTTTATAATTAATAAGATTATTTTGAAATTCTTGTAATTCTTCTATACCTGCACCGTTTTCTAAATTTACGTTATATTTACGACATAATTTAACAGCATGACATTTTAATTCTTTGTCAGATGAACGTAATTTTTTGTACAGATCTTTATTGTTTTCTAAATGTGTCATACTTAATACAATCGCTCTAGCTAAACACAAATTGTCATTATTTTGAATATGTACTATTGAATGTTTGCGACGGCAATAATCTTCAAACGGAATATATTTTGTATTTGTTTTACCTTTACCGGCAGGCATGACTGTATGTGCTACAGATAACATAAGTTCTCCGTTAACGAGAAAATTTTTATTACTTTGCATAACACTTTCAATAGCGTTTACAATAATACTAGCTGATAAATCTGAAAATTTTTTATAACTTATTCCAATTGGATTGTCCGGTGACGAATCACTATGAATTTCTAAACCGATTCGATCAAAAGGTGCAATTTTCATATCATTAGACAAATAATTTAGTATTTTATCAAAAACAGAATTTAACCACTCTAAAGGTTCTCTGTCTGCTGAATATTTGTCAATTGCAATAATAATTTCACGCCATGTAGATTTAAATTTTTTCATACTTCTTTGCCGAACATTTATAACTTTAAATAAATTTTTACTATCGTTGATATGTTGTGTTGAAGTTTCCTGCTGCTGCTGCGGCTGCTGCTGCTGCGATGTGGATGGAAATGACGTTGACTGTGTTTGTGTTTGATGTTGAACTGTAGTTTGTGGTTTTACTGCTGAAAGTAAAATCTAATTAAGAAAAAAATAACAATATAATTTTTATGAAATAAATAACTCACATTATTTGATGATGTTGCTGAAGACGGACCTGGTTTTGGGTCATTTTTAATCAATGTCTCAGCAGCGGTTTCAGCTGAAGTAAATTCATCGGTCCCCGGAGTTAATATTTTGAATTCAATTATTGACGCTGCTTTACGACCTGAACCCATTTCTTTTGGACCCAAATATACCATTGCCATATTTTGCGTTTCATTCATTTCGCTAATTTCACTTTTCGACAAATTCGAAAATCTCTCTGGTAAGAACACGGTGAATGCTCCCAAGTCGCATATGACTTTAACACCAAATGATCGAGTTGTAACTTGCTTCAAGTTTTTGATTTTATACGATTGATTCACAAGTAACTCTGGAATACGTTTGACTGGTTTATTGAAGGTGGTCATTTGACCAATTTCATTTAATTTTTGCATTTTTGCTGCTAGGAAATTTAAAAAAAAATGTTGTGAATAATTGAAATAGTTGTAAAAGGAATAATTTAAGAACTTACCTTGTTGTATATTGAAGAAAAAAAATCTATCAACACTTGAGGTGATGACAACAAACGACGACGAGTTATACAAGTTAACAACGCTAATAGGTAGTTCATGCAGATATGAGCAAAAGATATAATATTGGTCATACCTTTTAACCCCCTCTCATTTTGTCTAACTACGTTTAAATCTTCTCATTTTTTCAAACTTCGTTGTTTACCAATTGCATATTGCGGTTTTGTTATTGTCTAGATATCGGAAAATTGCGGCGACAAAAATAAATAAACAGAAATGATTATTAGAATCTTTGAATCATTCTGGATTTTTTCCCCTACGCTGCCCTTCTTTATCAATTGTATATTATTGTATTTTGCAGTTGTTTTTGTTTAGAGATCGGAAAATTGCTGAGACAAAAATAAATAAACATAAATGATTCTTAGAATCTCTGAATCATTCTCGTTTTTTCTCCCTACGTTGCACTTACTTATCAATAATGGTATATTATTGTTTTTGCCGTTTGTTATTGATTGGATATCGGAAAATTGGTTAGACAAAAAATAAATAAACAGAAAATGATTATTGGAATCTTTGAATCATTCTCGTTTTTTCTCACTACGTTGCCCTTATTTATCAATTATAATTTCTCAGAATTAAACTTAATGTGAAATATGATTGGATATAATAAGACGATTTTTAATTGGCTAAAATAAGAATGAATTCAATTGGTTGTCGTTACTTTTTTTAGAACAATATAGAATATATTATAATATATTTCAGTGTAATGTGTGAAAGTATGTGGGCTGCATACGTTACTCCTGTTAGTGTAGTAGATCTAGAATCTGCTATACAAAGCGTAGAACAACGTTGTTATTTTTTGGCGAAGGATTATGATCACGAAATAGTGTACAAGAAAACGCGTTTCGACAAAGAGTATGAAGAGGAACTTGATAAATTCTACAAAGAACAAGCAGATCGCTATACTGAAGGAGAAAATATTTGTGCCAGTTACCTCAATAGTGAAATTAACATTGTGGAATTTCTTATCAAATTCAAAAGAATTCAGTTGTTGCATGAACTTGACGATGATGACGAAGTCAGGAAGTATTTAGACAAAGAAGTTACAGATTTTCTAGACTTCTTAAAATCACAAGTCGAAACTGAGAAAAACGAGAACAAAGAGGTAATATAAAAATGAAGTAGGAATTTTATAATAGGTAAATTTAATTTTTATTTTATTTTGTATACAGGCTGACTCAACAAACGTCAATAATCAATCCGTCAGTACTATTGGTGTTGTAAATCTTGAATCAGCTATACAAAGTCTAGAACAATATTTTCGTCATTTCGCGAAGGAACATTATAACGAAATAGTGTACAAGAATGCGCGTTTCGATCAAGAAATACCTCCTGATAGACTCTACAGAGAAATGTCAGAACTTTATACTGAAGGTGGAAATATTTGTGCAAGTTACCTCAATAGTGAGATAAATATTGTGCAATTGATCACTAAATTCAAAAGTCTTAATTTGTGGCTTGAACTTGAAGACTCCAATATTAGTCAGTATTTAGACAAGGACATTAAAGATTATCTGCACTTCTTAAAATCGCAAGCAAAAATTGAAAAAAACCGAGAACAAAAAGGTACCTAATGTTTAAAATAAAATGTAAATAATAATAATATGATTTATTATTTTTGTTTCTTTCAGAATGACTCAACAATCGTCAGTAATCAATCCGGTGGATAACAACGAATCTCGTTTGTTGTCACAACAAATGTTTCAACTTGATGGAAAATATAAACACATATTAACAGTCGGAATTTATCCAATAAATTTAGAAGTTGTTGTTAAAGTAGTAAATTCCAAAACAAAAAATAATATTATATTTAATGTGCCTGACTGGTGCACTTTTGTACAATATATTCAAACTGTTGCAACTAGTAGTGAAGACAACGACAAATATCAAATTGAATTTCATGCTGTAAAGAAAGAATGTAAAATTCATGTACAATGGATGCAACAGCAAATTTCGTTGAGTCAAACATCGTTAAATAACATATGTAAGATACAAGATAATGTATTAGGTGTAGCAAACTATTTAAAATCTATTAATTTTTCAAAATTTTATAATGATATTAACACACAAGCTTATTTTACACCTGGAAATTCGCTTGACAATATAAAAAATCTAATATCTAGTACTAATAATAATAATATTTTAGTTGTAATATACAAAGAAATGTTAACATTTTATTCTAATTTTGTTATGGATGATTTAAAAACAAATATGTATTATGTACCTAGTAATTATAGTGAATTTAAGTACTTGTTAGAAGCAAATAATAATTTAAAATAAAATATGTATGTATAAGAATAATGTATTTTTATTTTTTATCTTACCTATCTGCAAAACAAAAAATAGATGGCATCACTAAATAATACACAAAATTAATCATTTAAATTATTTTTTTTTATTTATAATAATTATTGTGAATAACATAAAAAATAGATTAATAATTGAAAAAAATATAATAATAATATTGTTATTGTTCTCTACATAACCAATTTTGCAATGTAAATGCATTTCTCAATGCACACGATGGCGTTGCTGATGTCGTCGTTGTCGTTACATCTCTTGAATTCCATAGTTTCTTGATAAGCGGTCGATGATGAAAACAAGAGTATTTTGATGTATACTTATTGTTAACTCTTAATAGCGGCGGATGTTCGTCGTATTCATCTTCGTCTTCTGATAGGTCAACAATTATGCACATTGAATTATTTACGAGAATCTTCTCCAAGTAACGTCTCTTAGCACATCCTTTTACGTATATTGTACAGTTAGAAGGGAATATTTTTTTAATAATATTTTGAGCTTCATAATAATGTATATGACCGTCAGACCAGTATAGGCCATGATAATTATTTTGTAACCATATTATTCTCTTCCGTAATGTAATACTTGTCATCTCTTCCCATGTGAACGGAGGTCGAATTAGCATGTGTTGAATTGATGATCCAGTCCGACTTAGTACAGCGATTTCTTTCGCGACAAAACGATTCTTATCCAAATTGAAACCTTGAATATCAACGATGAACTCATTCATTCTTGCGCTTACTACGTTGGCTCAAAGTAAACTGACGTTATCAATAGTAAATTACATTGTTTTAACAACATTCGTCATTGTATTATATTCAACCACTCTATCCTGTAATATTATGCAGTACGCACTAGTTTTATCGGGAAATGGTTCGCTCGTTTCGATTTCAAGTTGAATGTCGACTGGTGCAGATTTTATGGATTCATTCTGTCGCGAACAGTCAATGACAAAAATGGGAGCAATCGATTTAAAGTTATTAACACCTAGTAATGGCTCTCCATTTCCGCTGATCCGCCCATAATATGATGCTTGGAAACGTGCATACATGTCATACATTAATGCATATTTATTCTTATCCATGTCTAAATTCCAATTGTCATAAGGATAATATTCAGAATTTAAAAACAACTTAACATTCGTTATGTTACAGTGATCAAAAATTGATGTATCCTTTTTAATGGAATTTTTTCTATCCGTTTGTAGAACAAGTAAAACAAATCGAGGTTTTTCCAATTGAGCACTTGTTTTCACTGTCCAGGTGTGTTTATTAGTTGCTGGTAATAAGGGATATTCATATGTTGACCAACTTCGAAAGTTCATGTATAATGGTTTATTTTGGTTAAGTAATTTCAGCAATGCTAAACGTTCTGGATTTGCAACGTACACATATGGTACGCACCACTTTATTTTTGTAAGTTTAACATTTACATTATACTCTGCGTCCGATGTAGTAATTAGAGCATCATTGTCTGTTTTTGATCGTACCAATATTAGTTCTTGACGGGCATTTACGATAATTTTATTGTAGTCTTCTGCAAATCCAAGTAGAATTCGTAACGGTACACATACATTGAAATTAGTGTTTAAATAAATTGAATTGTTTGCATTTTCCATTCTCCAGCCCGCATTTTCTAGTGCTTTCACTTCGTTTTCCGTAAATGATGCATACCCTTTTACAGTTGATGTTATGCCTAAACATTTTGTTTTGTCAATTTCAATGCCATTTAGTTCATAACGTATTTCGTCAAATAAATACGATATTCCATTGTTTATGAGTTTTATACTCTGTTGTGGAATTTGTGGTTGACCTGCTGCTACGACCGATTCCACTTTACCCTCTATGTAAATGAAACTTTGCGATGGTAATGTGTATATGTCTTGTTGTTGTATTGGTACACGTATTTCATCGTTGTTATTATAAGTTGAAGTAACATAGGGCTGATGGGAGTGAAATGCTATGCGGGTAATTGACTCATCGAATGCAATCTCTTCACCAACAGACAGAATGTCATCCGTCACAAATGTACTACTATTCATCGTGATTTTCTAACTTGTAGCCTAGCGACTTTAAAATATTTTCACTACGTGTTGTTATTGTTGACGTGGATGAAGCACTTCTGATCCTATTGTCACATGAATTATTATATTTATACGGATGTTTTTGTAATAAGTGGCCGTATCCTCTTATAATTATTTTTCTCTTTTTCATGAACAGCATGTTATATTTGTTTAACGTGTAGTCTAACTGTCACGAGTTCTTCACGGAAATTGACCAAATTTCCTTCTTGATCCACTATTTTAATAGTTATATTGTCAATAGTATTTACTCGAAGTGGAAGATAAATAATATTATTTGGTACTTCCACAATTTTGTATCCTGGCGGAACCATGGGCGTAAATTCGTGAATTGTGTGTGATAAACTTCCATTCGTATATGATCCAGTAGTTATATTACATTCTATGCGAATTGTATGAACTTTAATAATTTGCACTGATTGAGCAGAACTATGAGTTTTGTTCGGCTCAAGAGTTTGCGATGTAAAACCCAGCAAATATCCCAAATTATTAGGTTTATGAAAATGTATCGGTTCACTGCATTTTATCTCGCTCTGCAATGTGTTATTGTTTGCTTTCAACTCAAAGCTAATATTATTGGGAATATTATTTTTAATATATTTGTTTATATCTTTAATCTCGTACGATCCTTCTGGAAGCGATAAGACTGAGTCACCATAATACAGACAATTATTAGTCTTATCAACGTTAGGTATAGAATTATACGTTTGAAATAAAATTAAGCCCAATACGTAATCATTGCTTTTCTTCAATTCAATTGATGGGAACAAATTTGTACTTAGCAATGAACTGTGTCCGTTTAAAGTTACTGTTATCGACATCGCGTTTCTCACTCAACGGTTATAGTTAGAATACTAACAATATGTCTCTATATAACGCTATTTTTATCCAAAAGAAATTTCAAACAAAGATGTCCACATATTATACTATTAGGTGACTGTTCACTATTATAATTGTAATGAATATTGTATTTACCGAGGTACTTCATTATCTCTGCAGGTGGTTGTAAATTACCTATGCTGTCAAAGTAGATTACATTTTTACCACGTTTCTTATAAGCGACCCAGTGAGTTCCTCTACCTATATCGCTATCTAAATTTACAATGGCAGATTCATTGTATTTTGGTCGCCGCGGTAATGTATTGCGCATGTAAACATTTCGAAAATATGGAATATTATAATATTGAGCATAGTTAATTAAATCCACGTTACTCAGTGGAACTCTCGGTAAATTTAACGGTTTTTTGGATACGGTGAAAGATACAAGCCATAACCTTTATTTGTGGGTGTTACTTCAAGGCCTTTTCCTATAGCAATAGCTTCCATAGTACGATTGTGATGTTTATTTTCATCTAACTGTTTTTTAGCATCTTTTGCTTTAAGTACTGCGTTAGCAACGCTAGCTGCACCACCTGTCAAAGCCCCCAAGTGCTGACAATCTCGCGAAGATAGGTATCAAAGGCAAAATGCCGCCAACTTTAGGTAGCGGTATTACACGTTCTTTGAGTTCAGTTGCTGATGTTGTTGGTATCGGTGATTTGTATTTTTTAACTTCACGTTTGGCAGCTCTAAGTGCAGTTTTAATAATACTTCGGGCAGTTACGTCATCAATATTTTTATTTATCTTCCTTTTTGATTTTATTGCGGATTTTGCAATTTTAATTACATTTTTGAAAGTTGGTTTCATTCTATTTTTTCGATTTTTCACTTTGAGACCCATACCTAATTTACGTTTTATTTTCATTGTGTTAGCCACAGCAAATGCTGATAATTTCTCTCCAATCGAAGAATCAGGCGCAAGTACACGTTCTAATGCTTTCTTTTCTAATACGCTATCAGCTTCGTGTCGGTGAGTTAAATTATCTTTATTTTCAGAGTATGCTATGTCGTGTTCTTTGCAATATTCATCCAATTTGTTTATGCCTGGATCGCCACGTTTTAAACGTTTACTAAGTTTCGTACCAGGTCCACAATATTGATAACCGGGTATGTGGAATTCAACGGGAAGACGATTGATTATTGAATTCACCAAACCACTGCCAGTATATCGAGATCTTGAGATTTCAATAGTCAGTAACGAACTAAAATTAAAATTAAAATCGAATTGATTATATACCTATATATAAATGTTGACACTGGAATAAATTTGTCAGTGTGTGTCGCAATGAAGTTAATTAAACAACCTATATCACTGAAAGTTCAAAATATAGATCCTTATGAATCTAATACTGATAAGCCACATTCATTCAGACACAGTTACTTATTTCCAAATACATTAAGATGTATTATATGCGGACCGTCGAATTGTGGAAAAACCAATGTAATGTTAAGTCTTATCACTGATCCAAATGGATTGAAATTTGAAAACATATATCTGTATTCAAAAACACCTTATCAATCAAAATACATTCTATTAGACAGAATATTAAAACATATTCCGAACATTGGTTATAATTGTTTCAGTGGTAGTGAAAATATAGTGAGCCCTCAAACAGCAAAACCAAACTCGGTCTTTATATTTGACGATGTTGTTTGTGACAAACAAAATGTTATGCGTGAATATTTTAGCCTTGGACGACATAGTCTAGTTGATTCATTTTATTTATGTCAAACATACGCACATATACCGAAACATTTAATTCGAGACAACACAAATTTTCTAATACTCTTCAAACAAGATGACATGAATCTACATCACATATATAATGATCATGTCAATACTGATATGACATTTCAAAAATTTAAGGAATTATGTTCACTTTGTTGGCGAGATAATAATTACGATTTTGTAGTAATAAACAAAGATGAGAACTTAAATGAAGGACGATACCGCAAAGGTTTCGACTCATACATAAGTGTGAATCATTAGTATGTTATCTTAGTATCGCTTGTGCTGTAACACGAGTATAGAGAGAGAGAAAGAGAAGCGAGAAAGATGAAAAATAAGAAGAGTGTAAAACATAAAGTTTTAAATAAGAAATTCAAATCAATTAACAATGAGAAACTGCTACTGGACATAGAGAAAACAGCTGAGAACATTCGACGTAAATACAAAGATATAAAACGAAATGAAACCAGTAAAAATAATGCTTTAACACAACGATATAAGCCAATTGTGGAGCCATTAACCAGTGCCATTGCTAAAATAGAGCCTGCTGTGAACAAAGTTAAAGACGAAGAAATTAAAAAGATTCCTCCACACTTTGACGTCTTAGTGCAATCAGCTAGCGGACAAGATAACTTGACTAATGATAACAATATAGTTACGAACACACATGCACGCAGAACAAATTATTTAACTTTTGGTAAAAGTGTCAAGAAACATAAGTATAAGAAAAAAATTGAAAATATACCAACACAATCAGTGGTAACTGGTAGTGGCGGAAGTAATTTGCTATCTGCTTCTGACAATTCTCTTGAATATAAATATTGGAATAATATTAATGAGTTAGTTGATCGTTTATATTTACTCCATTCATCACGAGCAATTGGGCACACTGGCCTGAACAACGAAATAGCAGCCATAGAAGAGGAGTTAAGAGAAGAGAACATAATTAAATAAACTCATTCATATCATGTCTATTGATAAGTTTGGACGTTATTTAAATTCGCATACATCTGTCACCGATAGTGGTGGTAGAGATATTTCTCACAAACATAAACTTCCATTTTCATTGAGCTATGAGGGTGATTTTGATTTCAAAAACAAACGTTTAATTAATGTTGCCCTTCCACGCTCAGATAAAGATGTTACTATTAAAGAGTATGTTGATGATTTAATCAGAACGTTAAGTCAGCAGTTACGAGAAGATTTGAGAACAGTGCGTGATAGTGTGGCTATCGTTATTCAGAGATTAGAACATGAAACACGAGAAGTGATAAATAAAATTACTGTAGTAGAAGAAACTCAAGATATGAAGAATATAGAATTAAATAAACTAATTACTGAATATATTAACGATAAACTTCAGCACGTAAATAGAGAGTTACAAGGATTTCGCACAGTAGCAAAAGATGTTTCGGCTCTAAAAGAACAAATGTCTTATTTTATTAATACACAAGGCACATCATAATGGCTACTAATGTTAAAAAGTTACTGACAAACGAACTGCATAGACCCGCTCGTCGCAATTTGCCACGACGTCAAGTTATATTACAAGGTTTTGACAATTTATGGCAAGCGGATTTGGTGGACATGACAGCGTACGCTAGTGTCAATAACAAAGTCAATTTTTTGCTAACAGTTATAGATGCATATTCTAAGTATGCGTGGGCAGTACCCGTCGCAACGAAATCTGGATTAGATGTTACTGCAGCAATGAATACAATTTTTAGCAAAGGTCGAATACCACGAAATTTACAAACAGACGACGGCAAGGAGTTTTATAATCACCATTTTAAAACATTAATGCAACAACACGGCATTAATCACTATTCAACATTTTCACATCTGAAAGCCAGCATTGTGGAACGATGGAATCGAACTTTAAAGGGAAAAATGTGGCGTGAGTTCAGCTATCAAGGATCATATAAATGGATAAATATTTTAAAACGTCTTGTTAAACAATATAATAATTCTAAACATAGAACTATACAAATGAAACCTGTTAATGTTACGGCATCAACACATATAGCAGCGTACAGTAAAAATACAGATATTTTAAAGCGACTGAAGCCAGCACTGTTCAAAGTGAATGATCAAGTACGTATCAGTAAATATAAACATGTATTTGAGAAAGGATACACGCCAAATTGGACAACAGAAGTTTTTAAAGTCGCCAGTGTTAAGTACACAATACCAGTAACTTATATATTAGAAGATTGGCAAGGTAACCGTATTAAAGGTAGATTCTATCAAGAAGAACTGCAGAAAACAAAATTTCCCGACAGCTATCTTGTTGAGAAAATTATAAAACGTCGAAAGAATGAGTATTTTGTTAAATGGCTAGGATTTGATCATGCCTTTAATTCTTGGATACCAAAAGAAAACTTTTTATAAATAATAAAGATATAAGTGTATTAATGTTCAATTTATATTTTATAATGTTCAATAAAGTACACATATGTTAATTCAACAAACGTTTATTTCTTCTTCTTTATACCTTATTAGATACACTTGAGTTTGTAATTATATATACTGCAGCAATAAAAATATATTTCATCTTAATATCTTCTAAGTACATATGCGTTCACGACGTAGTATCATACACACCAGTGGAAAGAAAAACAATAACATCTCGTTATCAATCGCAGTCGCCAGTGGCGGCGAATTGTTAAAGGTAATTTCTATGTTTCACTATTAACACCTCTTCATTAGTTCACAAGTATTCTCTTCACCCCACCACCCCCCTCAAGATCGCAAAATGCAAGTTTAACATGGCTCTGGCCCCCCATAACTATAGCGTACAATTATAATTACTCTGTACAATATCGTTAATTCATATACCCCAAGTCACGGGCGCCGCTGACTTTTTTAGAGTGAGAAGCAGATGTCCTCGTCTTACACGAGGGATAGCATCCTTGTCGCACGCATTTGTTTTTTGTATGTCTGTCTCTCTCGCACTCACAGGACGTCTGGCTATAGGCGCCATATTACTACTGGTAATAATAAAATAAAAATTGTATCCACAAAGAGCTAATTTGATTTCAATGTCAATCGGAATCGGTACGTTGCTTGAAGAACTATAAAAAAAATTACAAAAAGTAGCCTAACAAAAATCAAATTCACATATTACAGTGTCAAGGCGGGAGGTCTAGTGATGGCCACGTCAGATTTTTTTTCATGCTATGCAGGTTTTTTTCTGTGTCGTACGAACAGGCAAATATTTTTGACAAATCATAACCACCTACATAATAGGATATCTTCTGTAATAATAATTATTATAGTTAAATGGATGAATTATAACCAATACTGTATTGTTTCTTACCATTTTAAAATAAATCAATTTAGGTATAATCTTTATTCCGTCAAATCGATTAATCTCACAAAATCGTTGTATGACAGTGTTGTCAGATTCTAAAAATAGGTATACCATGTTGCCAACATTTTGTTGCAACAAAAAATAATAATTTCTGATTGTGTTTACACGTTCACTATTAATTTAAATTTGAATATGTTCCTGGAACCTGATACGATTTATTATAAATAAAATTCCAATTATCGTAACGCGCGTATTAACGTCATGCGCAACTCTGCAATGCGCATGTCGACGCAGTAATAATTAATTAATAATTTCTAATTATATTAGTAATTTAACTCTATTATTTCCAAATATTATAATACATTATTAACAAATTATACATATAAATATTTACAATTTTAATTTCAAAATTAAATTTGAATTTAATTTTAATTAAATTAAAAATTAATTTCAAAATATCAAGGCTCAATTGTTCTTTTGTTTTATTTGTTATAAACAATTGCACTTTTGTTAATATTAACTGATAAAACATATTTTATACTTAATGCAATGATTTATTATTTCCTTTATAAATTTTAATAATTTAAATAGATAAATAATTCTCATGAGATTCATATAGACCTGCCATGTTCCTCACTACTTGAATTAGTTCATTGTGCCGCGTATAGATGGCGTCAAAATCAACATGATTCTTCATACTGTTTTTGTTCTGTGCTTAGGAATGAATGAATGTTAGAAAAATCGTCAGCAAAATATTTTTATTAATTGTGTAATAATACTTAAATATTATCACATAACCAACACTTAATAAATAAATCTGATTCAATTTCAATCTATTTATAACTAAAATCTATAATCTAAAATACTTTTTAACATGAACTCGAAACGCACAAAATAATTAAGATTCGATTACTAATGCACCATAATTTAAATTGATACAATTCAATACACCAGATTGAAGATACTGAAAACTGTGTACTTAGAACACAAGCTGTTGCTGCTATGCATGGTAAATAACAGTCCGATGTTTTTGAGACAATAAATTTATTATCTTATAACGAAATACGTCGTTCTCCACGTGACTTTTGTATTTTAAGTGTAAGTAGTAGTGTTAGATTAGCCGAATTGTAGTAATTATTTGAATTTCGCGCCAAACATTTGAATAAAGTAAATAGATAGATGGCGTTTAAGTATTTATGAATATTGTTCAAAAATCGTCAGTGACGAACATGTTGCGTATTATATGAAAACGATAATAATGCAAATTATTTTTATTTCATTGTGTGGGTTGTAAAAATAGTTATTTATATTTCAAGTGGGGTAAGAGCATTATTACAGCTGACGAATGTAAAGAATTGGACGACGAGGTCGTAGACCGAGTCGTATAATCGCATGAGTACTGTAATATACTTTAGCCCTCATGTGATATACAAAATTTTATCCACGACTGCTCAAAATTAATAAAAATTGATATTTTTGTTTAAACGTCAGATTTGAAATTTAAAAATTATATATTTTAACAATTGATAGATGTCAGTTTCTATAATTTTGATTTAAAATCAAAGCAACAGGGTACATACAATTTGTCTGACAGCAGGACATTCTGTCAGTTTTTTATACAAACAAATTCTTAATTTGTAAGTTTATACGTGATATTTATTTATAATTCGTTTATAAATTATTTATTATGGGACAATATATCAAAATTGATTTATTATAACAATATTTAAGGAATAAATAGGTAGACAAGCAGATTATACCTAAATATGCGAGAGGTAATAGGACAAAAGCACATCATATAACTTCACTAGTGAGGTAATATAACTAATTACCTCACTCAAATGATGAAAATAACATGACTATTATATTACTGGCGTGGATAAAAAAAAATATATATATATATATATATATATATATATATATATATATATATATATATATATATATATATATATATATATATATATATATATATATATATATATATATATATATAACCATCATAATACTCAACACTTAATAAATAAATCTCTGATTTACTTCTGTAATTAACTATTCTTATTATTGTAGGCATTCAAAAATAATAATAATAA
This sequence comes from Agonum fuliginosum, assembly GCA_947534325.1. Taxonomy (NCBI): domain Eukaryota; kingdom Metazoa; phylum Arthropoda; class Insecta; order Coleoptera; family Carabidae; genus Agonum; species Agonum fuliginosum. The sequence continues at coordinate 42,090,282 of OX384030.1, read as the reverse complement.
TAATAATATATAACCTAAAAACATTTGTCAATAATGATTTTAAAATATAGCTACTTTAACTTTTAGAAGGCAGCCCCGTAGATTTGCTGAGTTAATTAAAAGACTAACATTTTCATAACAATGAAATATAAAATAATAAAATTTCATAACTACAAATAAATTTAATAAAGTTATAAAACTTTCACTCCTATACAAAACAAAAATTCAAGTTTCACTACTTCACTGACAAAGACAACGTTATTTGTTGCTATGGAAACAATAACATTTCCATGCTAACCATACTGTCATTATTATTAGCGCAGTTACCATGGTAATTAAAACTATATGTAACAACAATGCATAAAAACCGAATTTACCCTAAAAGACAAGTTCTACCTAAAAAAAGAGTTTTACCTAAAGCCGAGTTCTACATAAAGCCGAGTTCTACCTAAAGACGAGTTCTACCTAAAGACGAGTTCTACCTAAAGACGTGGTAACCTAAAAATGTGTCCTACCTAAAGACGTGTCCTACCTAAAAATGTGGTAACCTACTCGACTGGTTGACCCATATTTATTACTCTATATTATACTTGCAAACAATTGCAAGGATTCAAGCGCTCTTTAATGAGATACATCATTTTTTAGTGGAGAAAATTTCAAGAACCCGTTTGAAGCTTATTTTTCTCTCCATGTCTTGAGTTTTTTATTAATTACATTTAAATATAAAAATTTGATAAGAAACTAACATTTTTCATAAATTTTCCCCTAGAAATTACTAAATTTCCGGGTTGTTGCCAAGATATGCGAAAATTGCACGGAAGTCAACAATTATGTTTTCATCTGACGTATGCGTCACATTTTGACATCTCTGATTTTTTCGACACGTTTTACGTGAATATTTGTAGTTTATGTAAGTAATTTTACTTAAAAAATGTTTAAATTTATTGTAGAAAATGTTTATTTATTAAGTTGAGTAATAAATTTGTCTTCATTTCATTAGAAATACAATACAAAACAGATTTTTATAACCTCTTACAGAAGATGCCGTTTCCAATTAAAAAGGTACTAATTTAAAAGGTATGTACTCTTAATTATTATCTATTCCATTATTTTATTGTCGTAGGCAATCTTTTCAGTACTTTTTTGGTAAACCCCACGAACAATATTTCAACGCTTTTCGGTGATTTTTAGAAGCTGTCAGATAGACAAATAATACAAGTTTAGTATCTTCGCGTGGAGCGAAGCGAAACAAGCCTGTGTCTCGTCTCAAGTGTTTGATTTAAATTGTCATTGATAAAGTCAACGGCGCGAAGCGCCCAATTTATCGTTAAGCATTTTGGAATTAAAGCAAAAGATTAAGTATTAATGTTTCATTAATTGTTTGATTTAAATTGTCACTGAAAAAGTCAACGGCGCGAAGCTCCCAAAATCTCATTGAGCGTTAGACGCATAAAGACGTGTTTTAAACTGTTTTAACCGATAGAAACTACCAGATTTTCACGTCTTTGATATAATATGTTGCAGAGACAATTTACAAGAATATTTGTTTTTTATGTAAGTAATTTTATTGGAAAATGATTTAAATAAGTGTAAATTATGTTTATTTTTAGGTACAGTAATAAATTTATCTTCATTTAATAATATTGGTACAATACAACAAATTATAACCTCTTACACAGCTGTCGTCTCAACGTTTTTAAATTAAAGGTAATAATTAATAAGGTTTGTAATCTTGATTACTGTACATATTATATCATTTTATTATTGTAAGCAATCTTTTCAGTAATTTATAAGCAAACATGAACAATATTGCAACGTTTTTAGAAGCTGTCAAATGTAGACACATACGTATAAAACTTACAAATACTCTCTACGTACATGCTGCGTGGTATTTAAATAATATTTATAAATATAACCATACTCAAAGCGTACAGTTCTTCAAGTTGTAATAAGACAGTTTCCAATCAAACTGTCACCAGATAAAGATCATTTAGGAAGAATTTACTGGCATATTTGATACCAGAATTATTATTATCCTTAAATTCTTGAAACTATAGATAATTCCAGGTATGTACGCTTGAAAATCAATTACTTTCACTTGATAATTAATTAATCTCTTTTTGTTATAGGCGCAAAAACATGTGGATGGATAAAAATACCACAGAAAAGCTCAGTTCTAACCTACAAATTGGAGAAAACCCGAATGAAACCTGGACAAATTGAAAGTTTGTACGTGTGAATAACTAATTTTACTATGAATATAACATTTTGTTACTTTCTTTTCAGTATTTCGTACGTGATCTCAAACAGGTTTGCAATTGCAACGTTTTTTAATTTATAACATAAAACCTTAAGGAGGTTCGATACCGTTTTTGAAAATATTACCATTCATCTGAAAATTTTACAAGTTGAAGATGGATGTATTTATCGTTCACTGTTAAAATTTCAAATCAATCGTCCACACCGTTTTTTAGAAATAAATTTTTAAAAATTTCTGTTTTACATGGGAGTAAATGAGAATACATTTTTAAAGGGCTGTATAATCTATAAAAATAATACCACCAGAAAGAGATTTACAGTAATTATAAATCAGACATTAATAAATCATGAAACTAAAATTCAGTGGATTCTTCCACACCGTTATTGAGTTATTCAAATAAATAAAATTTAAAACGTGACACATAACTAAAAGAGCGATAACTACGGCAACGTCGCAAATCATAGATTTGCGCGAAATTTAAAATACTGTTGGAAAGTAAGAGTGCGTTTATGTTGAAGCATATTATTTTATAAAGTTTGTAACAAATGATATTATATTTATATTTTCACAACAAATAAAATACACATACACAAGTCATTTTTAGGAAATTGGATACACTTTCGCAATGCGCATACAAACACCGTTACGAAACTATCGAAAATAAGTAGGAAGAACTATTTGAGTAAGAATTATTCGTGTTCATCTACTAAAAACTCTACAAGGGACATGACGGGTTCATGATCACTAAATTTGTTTGCAATTATTTCGTAACTAATTCCAAATGTCGCTAATCTTTTAATCATTCCAGAAGATCTGACTCTTTTTAAAGGCTGTACAGTAGAAATAATAATATCTGTATCTTTTGTGTACGTTTGTCATATACTTGATCAAAGCTTTCCCCATTACTAATTATTTCTGAAACAGAAAGATGAATTTCTACCAATTGTCAGGAAATGTTTTTAAATAATTTTAAAGTGTCTTGGAAATAATGAATGACTGGACGAAAACTATCAATTAAGTTCTCATTTCTTATAGCTTGCATTAATCTTGGAGCGTCAAAAGAACAATTATTATGAGCTATTGCATTTACTACCTGACAACACTTGACAGTTAGGTTAGAATAACTGCAGCCAACAGTCAACGTAAAGCAGCTAAAATACTAGCGCTGTTGCCGTGTTATCGATTGATTTTTAAAATTATGAATTTTAAAATATAAAATCTTTATGACTTAAAAATACAATTTAATTGAAAGATAGTAATAAAATATTTATAAACAAATATATTTCGCTATAAGATTTTTTATATTTTCGGTGTTTTTTACAACAAAATTTAGTGGGTAGAAGTTGTCACTCTGCAGAAATACAATAGATTTTTGTTTAGATCCCCTAGATAGATAATCGGTATCGAAACTCCTGAATGTAGCTTGGACAAATTACAAATTTGTACACGGTGAATATCTACTTTTGCTACAAATATAACATATTATTTTCTTTTCAGTATTTCATACACAATTTTTGTTATAGGCACAAGAACATAGAAAAACGATAGCTCAGATCTGGTAAATCTAACCTTCAAATCGAAGAAAACCCTATTGAAGTTTAAACAAATTGAAAGTTTGTACGTGGGAATATTTACTTTTGCTATAATCGAATGTAACATGTGGATTTCGTTTCAGTATTTTTTATAGACAAACTTGAATAAGAAATTGCTACGCTTTTTGTAGTTGTCAGATAGATACATAAGTACAAAACTTAGAAATACGACGTAAACACTGTGAATTACAATTACTTTTACTTGATCTTAATATTTGCGTTACAAAACAAACCATCTAGATTATATTTTCTACGAATCCTAGGCGCTTTGCGCCAGAATTATAACGTTGAAGTCTTGAAACTACAGATTTATTTATTTATTTCATTTACTTGCTAATTATGAATCTATCGTTTTTGTTGTTGATAAAAATACCATAGAAAACCCGTTATAGTAAACAGAGCAGCTCTCAAATATATTTATATAAATTTAAAATGGTAAGTTTATAAAACAGTGTTATTTAATTTTTAACTTCCAGATTTTCACGTCTTTGATATAATATGTTGCAGAGACAATTTACAAGAATATTTGTGTTTTATGTAAGTAATTTTATTGGAAAATGTTTTAAATAAGTGTAAATTATGTTTATTTATAGGTACAGTAATAAATTTATCTTAATTTAATAAAATTGGTACAATACAACAAATTATAACCTCTTACACAGCTGTCGTCTCAACGTTTTTAAATTAAAGGTAATAATTAATAAGGTTTGTAATCTTGATTACTGTACATATTATATCATTTTATTATTGTAGGCAATCTTTTCAGTAATTTATAAGCAAACACGAACAATATTGCAACGTTTTTAGAAGCTGTCAAATGTAGACACATACGTATAAAACTTACAAATACTCTCTACGTACACTGTGACATACTGCGTGGTATTTAAATAATATTTATAAATATAACCATACTCAAAGCGTACAGTTCTTCAAGTTGTAATTTGACAGTTTCCAATCAAACTATCACCAGATAAAGATCATTTAGGAAGAATTTACTGGCATATTTGATACCAGATTTATTATTATCCTTGAATTCTTGAAACTATAGATAATTCCAGGTATGTACGCTTGAAAATCAATTACTTTCACTTGATAATTAATCAATCTCTTTTTGTTATAGGCGCAAGAACATGTGGTGGATGGATAAAAATACCACAGAAAAGCTCAGTTCTAACCTACAAATCGGAGAAAACCCGAATGAAACCTGGACAAATTGAAAGTTTGTACGTGTGAATAACTAATTTTACTATGAATATAACATTTTGTTACTTTCTTTTCAGTATTTCATACGTGATCTCAAACAGGTTTGCAATTGCAACGTTTTTTAATTTATAAAATAAAACCTTAATGTAGCTTGGACAAATTAAAAATTTGTACACGGTGAATATCTACTTTTGCTACAAATATAACATATTATTTTCTTTTCAGTATTTCATACACAATTTTTGTTATAGGCACAACAACATAGAAAAACGATAGCTCAGAACTGGTAAATCTAACCTTCAAATCGAAGAAAACCCTATTGAAGTTTGAACAAATTGAAAGTTTGTACATGGGAATATCTACTTTTGCTATAATCGAATGTAACATGTGGATTTCGTTTCAGTATTTTTTATAGTCAATCTTGAATAAGAAATTGCTACGCGTTTTGTAGTTGTCAGATAGATACATAAGTACAAAACTTAGAAATACGACGTAAACACTGTGAATTACAATTACTTTTACTTGATCTTAATATTTGCGTTACAAAACAAACCATCTAGATTATATTTTCTACGAATCGTAGGCGCTTTGCGCCAGAATTATAACGTTGAAGTCTTGAAACTACAGATTTATTTATTTATTTCATCTACTTGATAATTATGAATCTATCGTTTTTGTTGTTGATAAAAATACCATAGAAAACCCGTTATAGTAAACAGAGCAGCTCTCAAATATATTTATATAAATTTAAAATGGTACGTTTATAAAACAGTGTTACTTAATTTGTATGTTTTTTGGTATTTTAGGCTTCCAAAAATTTTTCTCTTTGTAAAATACAAGTGTTCCAACAGTGATTTCTGATTAATAACCTTTACCAGACAATAAATACATTCAAACTGCTTTCAGATTAATATTCGTTAAAATATAGACGTATTTAATTAAATTTCAAGGTATTTTAACCCTTCATAAAGTGACAGAACATCCAATTTAGTATATAATATAAACAGTGCCAAAAATGCAGAGAAAAGAAAAACTAAGAAAGATTTATACCATGACGTAATAATCTACAACAGACAAATCAAAATACGAATAAAGACAATGAGACCTTTGTACAAATGTTTCAGGCTTATTATTATAATATAAAATATTCTGTATTACAAAACATACATCAATAAATCACTATAAAAAATATATTTTATATCTTAAGGTAGTAGAGTTTTTATTGTTAAAATTAATTTATAGTAATTATTTTTCCATTAATACGTGACAAGTAAAAAACATAGGTAATGTATTGTATAACAACATATGAGACGATTGTGTTTATTTGCTTCAAGGAATAAGTATTATCAGTGGCGTAGCCAGGATTTGTAAAACGAGTAGGCTTATTTTAAGCACAACCCATAGACATCAGTGGTGGAACTTCAAATATTGCGCGGAGTACCCCCAATAGCGCCGCAGGCGAAAAATTTTGGGGGGAGCTACCTTGCGGGCCACAAAAAGGGTGCTACGCCTTACAGGACCGCTGCGGCATTATAGTTCTGAACCTCAAAACCTATACAAAAACCCTAAAAACGAGGTTTTGAAATCGAGGGGGGTAGGCTTATTCTTATTGTTACGATTCACTTTATATTTCCAAGAAATTCGACTGTACTTGACAGAATAATAATTCATTTCGGTAAAATCTAGAATATATAATAATTATTAACTGATATAAATTAAGTTGTTTTATTCCTTCACCTTTCTTCAGTTGATTTTTACCTCTCGCCTAGAGAGGTATAGGGATCGTGAAAAAATTCGATGAAGAGATTTTTGTCAATAAGCACGTTTTAGCACCTTTAGAACCTATTTTGACTATTTTCACGATGATGTCTGTGTGTGTGTTTGTGTGTATGAAAGTCTGTATGTGCGCCTACTATAGTCTTTCATTCCGGTTCATTATCTCAAATTCTACTGAACATAAAATTCTAATATTTTGCATTATACATTTATATATGTTAATGAAGAGCTGAAAAGATTTTGGTAAAAATCTGCCAACCGAAAATGTATTTTCTTGAAGCATTCTAACATTTTTTGCAAAAAATATTGGAAATACTGCGATAGTTACAATTTGTCATGCGACATTTGAAAGAACAAATTACCTCTTATATTATTTATTTAACATCTTTTCTATATCTCTTACCAATAACGGAAAATTATTTTTCAAAAATATGTAATGTTACCTACTACGATTTGTGAATCATTATATAGGAAACAAATTAAAAACAAAAATGAAAATGTCAATGTGACAGATGAACAGATGTATACACAGTTTCTGAAATTTTGTTTGCACCATTTATAAAGAAATGTATAAATATATTAAACGTATCCAGTCAAGAAGCATCATCGATTCATTATTAACTGGATATAATGTAATAAGGTAATAATAAAATAAAAATTGTATCCACAAAGAGCTAATTTGATTTCAATGTCAATCGGAATCGGTACGTTGCTTGAAGAACTATAAAAAAAATTACAAAAAGTAGCCTAACAAAAATCAAATTCACATATTACAGTGTCAAGGCGGGAGGTCTAGTGATGGCCACGTCAGATTTTTTTTCATGCTATGCAGGTTTTTTTCTGTGTCGTACGAACAGGCAAATATTTTTGACAAATCATAAACACCTACATAATAGGATATCTTCTGTAATAATAATTATTATAGTTAAATGGATGAATTATAACCAATACTGTATTGTTTCTTACCATTTTAAAATAAATCAATTTAGGTATAATCTTTATTCCGTCAAATCGATTAATCTCACAAAATCGTTGTATGACAGTGTTGTCAGATTCTAAAAATAGGTATACCATGTTGCCAACATATTTTGTTGCAACAAAAAATAATAATTTCTGATTGTGTTTACACGTTCACTATTAATTTAAATTTGAATATGTTCCTGGAACCTGATACGATTTATTATAAATAAAATTCCAATTATCGTAACGCGCGTATTAACGTCATGCGCAACTCTGCAATGCGCATGTCGACGCAGTAATAATTAATTAATAATTTCTAATTATATTAGTAATTTAACTCTATTATTTCCAAATATTATAATACATTATTAACAAATTATACATATAAATATTTACAATTTTAATTTCAAAATTAAATTTGAATTTAATTTTAATTAAATTAAAAATTAATTTCAAAATATCAAGGCTCAATTGTTCTTTTGTTTTATTTGTTATAAACAATTGCACTTTTGTTAATATTAACTGATAAAACATATTTTATACTTAATGCAATGATTTATTATTTCCTTTATAAATTTTAATAATTTAAATAGATAAAAAATTCTCATGAGATTCATATAGACCTGCCATGTTCCTCACTACTTGAATTAGTTCATTGTGCCGCGTATAGATGGCGTCAAAATCAACATGATTCTTCATACTGTTTTTGTTCTGTGCTTATGAATGAATGAATGTTAGAAAAATCGCAAGTAACGAACATTAAACCGATAATAAAGCAAAATATTTTTATTAATTGTGTAATAATACTTAAATATTATCACATAACCAACACTTAATAAATAAATCTGATTCAATTTCAATCTATTTATAACTAAAATCTATAATCTAAAATACTTTTTAACATGAACTCGAAACGCACAAAATAATTAAGATTCGATTACTAATGCACCATAATTTAAATTGATACAATTCAATACACCAGATTGAAGATACTGAAAACTGTGTACTTAGAACACAAGCTGTTGCTGCTATGCATGGTAAATAACAGTCCGATGTTTTTGAGACAATAAATTTATTATCTTATAACGAAATACGTCGTTCTCCACGTGACTTTTGTATTTTAAGTGTAAGTAGTAGTGTTAGATTAGCCGAATTGTAGTAATTATTTGAATTTCGCGCCAAACATTTGAATAAAGTAAATAGATAGATGGCGTTTAAGTATTTATGAATATTGTTCAAAAATCGTCAGTGACGAACATGTTGCGTATTATATGAAAACGATAATAATGCAAATTATTTTTATTTCATTGTGTGGGTTGTAAAAATAGTTATTTATATTTCAAGTGGGGTAAGAGCATTATTACAGCTGACGAATGTAAAGAATTGGACGACGAGGTCGTAGACCGAGTCGTATAATCGCATGAGTACTGTAATATACTTTAGCCCTCATGTGATATACAAAATTTTATCCACGACTGCTCAAAATTAATAAAAATTGATATTTTTGTTTAAACGTCAGATTTGAAATTTAAAAATTATATATTTTAACAATTGATAGATGTCAGTTTCTATAATTTTGATTTAAAATCAAAGCAACAGGGTACATACAATTTGTCTGACAGCAGGACATTCTGTCAGTTTTTTATACAAACAAATTCTTAATTTGTAAGTTTATACGTGATATTTATTTATAATTCGTTTATAAATTATTTATTATGGGACAATATATCAAAATTGATTTATTATAACAATATTTAAGGAATAAATAGGTAGACAAGCAGATTATACCTAAATATGCGAGAGGTAATAGGACAAAAGCACATCATATAACTTCACTAGTGAGGTAATATAACTAATTACCTCACTCAAATGATGAAAATAACATGACTATTATATTACTGGCGTGGATAAAAATATATATATATATATATATATATATATATATATATATATATATATATATATATATATATATATATATATATATATATATATATATATATATATATATATATATATATATATATATATATATATATATATATATATATATATATATATATAACCATCATAATACTCAACACTTAATAAATAAATCTCTGATTTACTTCTGTAATTAACTATTCTTATTATTGTAGGCATTCAAAAATAATAATAATAATAATAATATATAACCTAAAAACATTTGTCAATAATGATTTTAAAATATAGCTACTTTAACTTTTAGAAGGCAGCCCCGTAGATTTGCTGAGTTAATTAAAAGACTAACATTTTCATAACAATGAAATATAAAATAATAAAATTTCATAACTACAAATAAATTTAATAAAGTTATAAAACTTTCACTCCTATACAAAACAAAAATTCAAGTTTCACTACTTCACTGACAAAGACAACGTTATTTGTTGCTATGGAAACAATAACATTTCCATGGTAACCATACTGTCATTATTATTAGCGCAGTTACCATGGTAATTAAAACTATATGTAACAACAATGCATAAAAACCGAATTTACCCTAAAAGACAAGTTCTACCTAAAAAAAGAGTTTTACCTAAAGCCGAGTTCTACATAAAGCCGAGTTCTACCTAAAGACGAGTTCTACCTAAAGACGAGTTCTACCTAAAGACGTGGTAACCTAAAAATGTGTCCTACCTAAAGACGTGTCCTACCTAAAAATGTGGTAACCTACTCGACTGGTTGACCCATATTTATTACTCTATATTATACTTGCAAACAATTGCAAGGATTCAAGCGCTCTTTAATGAGATACATCATTTTTTAGTGGAGAAAATTTCAAGAACCCGTTTGAAGCTTATTTTTCTCTCCATGTCTTGAGTTTTTTATTAATTACATTTAAATATAAAAATTTGATAAGAAACTAACATTTTTCATAAATTTTCCCCTAGAAATTACTAAATTTCCGGGTTGTTGCCAAGATATGCGAAAATTGCACGGAAGTCAACAATTATGTTTTCATCTGACGTATGCGTCACATTTTGACATCTCTGATTTTTTCGACACGTTTTACGTGAATATTTGTAGTTTATGTAAGTAATTTTACTTAAAAAATGTTTAAATTTATTGTAGAAAATGTTTATTTATTAAGTTGAGTAATAAATTTGTCTTCATTTCATTAGAAATACAATACAAAACAGATTTTTATAACCTCTTACAGAAGATGCCGTTTCCAATTAAAAAGGTACTAATTTAAAAGGTATGTACTCTTAATTATTATCTATTCCATTATTTTATTGTCGTAGGCAATCTTTTCAGTACTTTTTTGGTAAACCCCACGAACAATATTTCAACGCTTTTCGGTGATTTTTAGAAGCTGTCAGATAGACAAATAATACAAGTTTAGTATCTTCGCGTGGAGCGAAGCGAAACAAGCCTGTGTCTCGTCTCAAGTGTTTGATTTAAATTGTCATTGATAAAGTCAACGGCGCGAAGCGCCCAATTTATCGTTAAGCATTTTGGAATTAAAGCAAAAGATTAAGTATTAATGTTTCATTAATTGTTTGATTTAAATTGTCACTGAAAAAGTCAACGGCGCGAAGCTCCCAAAATCTCATTGAGCGTTAGACGCATAAAGACGTGTTTTAAACTGTTTTAACCGATAGAAACTACCAGATTTTCACGTCTTTGATATAATATGTTGCAGAGACAATTTACAAGAATATTTGTTTTTTATGTAAGTAATTTTATTGGAAAATGATTTAAATAAGTGTAAATTATGTTTATTTTTAGGTACAGTAATAAATTTATCTTCATTTAATAATATTGGTACAATACAACAAATTATAACCTCTTACACAGCTGTCGTCTCAACGTTTTTAAATTAAAGGTAATAATTAATAAGGTTTGTAATCTTGATTACTGTACATATTATATCATTTTATTATTGTAAGCAATCTTTTCAGTAATTTATAAGCAAACATGAACAATATTGCAACGTTTTTAGAAGCTGTCAAATGTAGACACATACGTATAAAACTTACAAATACTCTCTACGTACATGCTGCGTGGTATTTAAATAATATTTATAAATATAACCATACTCAAAGCGTACAGTTCTTCAAGTTGTAATAAGACAGTTTCCAATCAAACTGTCACCAGATAAAGATCATTTAGGAAGAATTTACTGGCATATTTGATACCAGAATTATTATTATCCTTAAATTCTTGAAACTATAGATAATTCCAGGTATGTACGCTTGAAAATCAATTACTTTCACTTGATAATTAATTAATCTCTTTTTGTTATAGGCGCAAAAACATGTGGATGGATAAAAATACTACAGAAAAGCTCAGTTCTAACCTACAAATTGGAGAAAACCTTAAGGAGGTTCGATACCGTTTTTGAAAATATTACCATTCATCTGAAAATTTTACAAGTTGAAGATGGATGTATTTATCGTTCACTGTTAAAATTTCAAATCAATCGTCCACACCGTTTTTTAGAAATAAATTTTTAAAAATTTCTGTTTTACATGGGAGTAAATGAGAATACATTTTTAAAGGGCTGTATAATCTATAAAAATAATACCACCAGAAAGAGATTTACAGTAATTATAAATCAGACATTAATAAATCATGAAACTAAAATTCAGTGGATTCTTCCACACCGTTATTGAGTTATTCAAATAAATAAAATTTAAAACGTGACACATAACTAAAAGAGCGATAACTACGGCAACGTCGCAAATCATAGATTTGCGCGAAATTTAAAATACTGTTGGAAAGTAAGAGTGCGTTTATGTTGAAGCATATTATTTTATAAAGTTTGTAACAAATGATATTATATTTATATTTTCACAACAAATAAAATACACATACACAAGTCATTTTTAGGAAATTGGATACACTTTCGCAATGCGCATACAGACACCGTTACGAAACTATCGAAAATAAGTAGGAAGAACTATTTGAGTAAGAATTATTCGTGTTCATCTACTAAAAACTCTACAAGGGACATGACGGGTTCATGATCACTAAATTTGTTTGCAATTATTTCGTAACTAATTCCAAATGTCGCTAATCTTTTAATCATTCCAGAAGATCTGACTCTTTTTAAAGGCTGTACAGTAGAAATAATAATATCTGTATCTTTTGTGTACGTTTGTCATATACTTGATCAAAGCTTTCCCCATTACTAATTATTTCTGAAACAGAAAGATGAATTTCTACCAATTGTCAGGAATTGTTTTTAAATAATTTTAAAGTGTCTTGGAAATAATGAATGACTGGACGAAAACTATCAATTAAGTTCTCATTTCTTATAGCTTGCATTAATCTTGGAGCGTCAAAAGAACAATTATTATGAGCTATTGCATTTACTACCTGACAACACTTGACAGTTAGGTTAGAATCACTGCAGCCAACAGTCAACGTAAAGCAGCTAAAATACTAGCGCTGTTGCCGTGTTATCGATTGATTTTTAAAATTATGAATTTTAAAATATAAAATCTTTATGACTTAAAAATACAATTTAATTGAAAGATAGTAATAAAATATTTATAAACAAATATATTTCGCTATAAGATTTTTTATATTTTCGGTGTTTTTTACAACAAAATTTAGTGGGTAGAAGTTGTCACTCTGAAGAAATACAATAGATTTTTGTTTAGATCCCCTAGATAGATAATCGGTATCGAAACTCCTGAATGTAGCTTGGACAAATTAAAAATTTGTACACGGTTGCTACAAATATAACATATTATTTTCTTTTCAGTATTTCATACACAATTTTTGTTATAGGCACAAGAACATAGAAAAACGATAGCTCAGATCTGGTAAATCTAACCTTCAAATCAAAGAAAACCCTATTGAAGTTTAAACAAATTGAAAGTTTGTACGTGGGAATATTTACTTTTGCTATAATCGAATGTAACATGTGGATTTCGTTTCAGTATTTTTTATAGACAAACTTGAATAAGAAATTGCTACGCTTTTTGTAGTTGTCAGATAGATACATAAGTACAAAACTTAGAAATACGACGTAAACACTGTGAATTACAATTACTTTTACTTGATCTTAATATTTGCGTTACAAAACAAACCATCTAGATTATATTTTCTACGAATCCTAGGCGCTTTGCGCCAGAATTATAACGTTGAAGTCTTGAAACTACAGATTTATTTATTTATTTCATTTACTTGCTAATTATGAATCTATCGTTTTTGTTGTTGATATAAATACCATAGAAAACCCGTTATAGTAAACAGAGCAGCTCTCAAATATATTTATATAAATTTAAAATGGTAAGTTTATAAAACAGTGTTATTTAATTTTTAACTTCCAGATTTTCACGTCTTTGATATAATATGTTGCAGAGACAATTTACAAGAATATTTGTGTTTTATGTAAGTAATTTTATTGGAAAATGTTTTAAATAAGTGTAAATTATGTTTATTTATAGGTACAGTAATAAATTTATCTTAATTTAATAAAATTGGTACAATACAACAAATTATAACCTCTTACACAGCTGTCGTCTCAACGTTTTTAAATTAAAGGTAATAATTAATAAGGTTTGTAATCTTGATTACTGTACATATTATATCATTTTATTATTGTAGGCAATCTTTTCAGTAATTTATAAGCAAACACGAACAATATTGCAACGTTTTTAGAAGCTGTCAAATGTAGACACATACGTATAAAACTTACAAATACTCTCTACGTACACTGTGACATACTGCGTGGTATTTAAATAATATTTATAAATATAACCATACTCAAAGCGTACAGTTCTTCAAGTTGTAATTTGACAGTTTCCAATCAAACTATCACCAGATAAAGATCATTTAGGAAGAATTTACTGGCATATTTGATACCAGATTTATTATTATCCTTGAATTCTTGAAACTATAGATAATTCCAGGTATGTACGCTTGAAAATCAATTACTTTCACTTGATAATTAATCAATCTCTTTTTGTTATAGGCGCAAGAACATGTGGTGGATGGATAAAAATACCACAGAAAAGCTCAGTTCTAACCTACAAATCGGAGAAAACCCGAATGAAACCTGGACAAATTGAAAGTTTGTACGTGTGAATAACTAATTTTACTATGAATATAACATTTTGTTACTTTCTTTTCAGTATTTCATACGTGATCTCAAACAGGTTTGCAATTGCAACGTTTTTTAATTTATAAAATAAAACCTTAATGTAGCTTGGACAAATTAAAAATTTGTACACGGTGAATATCTACTTTTGCTACAAATATAACATATTATTTTCTTTTCAGTATTTCATACACAATTTTTGTTATAGGCACAAGAACATAGAAAAACGATAGCTCAGAACTGGTAAATCTAACCTTCAAATCGAAGAAAACCCTATTGAAGTTTGAACAAATTGAAAGTTTGTACATGGGAATATCTACTTTTGCTATAATCGAATGTAACATGTGGATTTCGTTTCAGTATTTTTTATAGTCAATCTTGAATAAGAAATTGCTACGCGTTTTGTAGTTGTCAGATAGATACATAAGTACAAAACTTAGAAATACGACGTAAACACTGTGAATTACAATTACTTTTACTTGATCTTAATATTTGCGTTACAAAACAAACCATCTAGATTATATTTTCTACGAATCGTAGGCGCTTTGCGCCAGAATTATAACGTTGAAGTCTTGAAACTACAGATTTATTTATTTATTTCATCTACTTGATAATTATGAATCTATCGTTTTTGTTGTTGATAAAAATACCATAGAAAACCCGTTATAGTAAACAGAGCAGCTCTCAAATATATTTATATAAATTTAAAATGGTACGTTTATAAAACAGTGTTACTTAATTTGTATGTTTTTTGGTATTTTAGGCTTCCAAAAATTTTTCTCTTTGTAAAATACAAGTGTTCCAACAGTGATTTCTGATTAATAACCTTTACCAGACAATAAATACATTCAAACTGCTTTCAGATTAATATTCGTTAAAATATAGACGTATTTAATTAAATTTCAAGGTATTTTAACCCTTCATAAAGTGACAGAACATCCAATTTAGTATATAATATAAACAGTGCCAAAAATGCAGAGAAAAGAAAAACTAAGAAAGATTTATACCATGGCGTAATAATCTACAACGGACAAATCAAAATACGAATAAAGACAATGAGACCTTTGTACAAATGTTTCAGGCTTATTATTATAATATAAAATATTCTGTATTACAAAACATACATCAATAAATCACTATAAAAAATATATTTTATATCTTAAGGTAGTAGAGTTTTTATTGATAAAATTAATTTATAGTAATTATTTTTCCATTAATACGTGACAAGTAAAAAACATAGTTAATGTATTGTATAACAACATATGAGACGATTGTGTTTATTTGCTTCAAGGAATAAGTATTATCAGTGGCGTAGCCAGGATTTGTAAAACGAGTAGGCTTATTTTAAGCACAACCCATAGACATCAGTGGTGGAACTTCAAATATTGCGCGGAGTACCCCCAATAGCGCCGCAGGCGAAAAATTTTGGGGGGAGCTACCTTGCGGGCCACAAAAAGGGTGCTACGCCTTACAGGACCGCTGCGGCATTATAGTTCTGAACCTCAAAACCTATACAAAAACCCTAAAAACGAGGTTTTGAAATCGAGGGGGGTAGGCTTATTCTTATTGTTACGATTCACTTTATATTTCCAAGAAATTCGACTGTACTTGACAGAATAATAATTCATTTCGGTAAAATCTAGAATATATAATAATTATTAACTGATATAAATTAAGTTGTTTTATTCCTTCACCTTTCTTCAGTTGATTTTTACCTCTCGCCTAGAGAGGTATAGGGATCGTGAAAAAATTCGATGAAGAGATTTTTGTCAATAAGCACGTTTTAGCACCTTTAGAACCTATTTTGACTATTTTCACGATGATGTCTGTGTGTGTGTTTGTGTGTATGAAAGTCTGTATGTGCGCCTACTATAGTCTTTCATTCCGGTTCATTATCTCAAATTCTACTGAACATAAAATTCTAATATTTTGCATTATACATTTATATATGTTAATGAAGAGCTGAAAAGATTTTGGTAAAAATCTGCCAACCGAAAATGTATTTTCTTGAAGCATTCTAACATTTTTTGCAAAAAATATTGGAAATACTGCGATAGTTACAATTTGTCATGCGACATTTGAAAGAACAAATTACCTCTTATATTATTTATTTAACATCTTTTCTATATCTCTTACCAATAACGGAAAATTATTTTTCAAAAATATGTAATGTTACCTACTACGATTTGTGAATCATTATATAGGAAACAAATTAAAAACAAAAATGAAAATGTCAATGTGACAGATGAACAGATGTATACACAGTTTCTGAAATTTTGTTTGCACCATTTATAAAGAAATGTATAAATATATTAAACGTATCCAGTCAAGAAGCATCATCGATTCATTATTAACTGGATATAATGTAATAAGGTAATAATAAAATAAAAATTGTATCCACAAAGAGCTAATTTGATTTCAATGTCAATCGGAATCGGTACGTTGCTTGAAGAACTATAAAAAAATTACAAAAAGTAGCCTAACAAAAATCAAATTCACATATTACAGTGTCAAGGCGGGAGGTCTAGTGATGGCCACGTCAGATTTTTTTTCATGCTATGCAGGTTTTTTTCTGTGTCGTACGAACAGGCAAATATTTTTGACAAATCATAAACACCTACATAATAGGATATCTTCTGTAATAATAATTATTATAGTTAAATGGATGAATTATAACCAATACTGTATTGTTTCTTACCATTTTAAAATAAATCAATTTAGGTATAATCTTTATTCCGTCAAATCGATTAATCTCACAAAATCGTTGTATGACAGTGTTGTCAGATTCTAAAAATAGGTATACCATGTTGCCAACATATTTTGTTGCAACAAAAAATAATAATTTCTGATTGTGTTTACACGTTCACTATTAATTTAAATTTGAATATGTTCCTGGAACCTGATACGATTTATTATAAATAAAATTCCAATTATCGTAACGCGCGTATTAACGTCATGCGCAACTCTGCAATGCGCATGTCGACGCAGTAATAATTAATTAATAATTTCTAATTATATTAGTAATTTAACTCTATTATTTCCAAATATTATAATACATTATTAACAAATTATACATATAAATATTTACAATTTTAATTTCAAAATTAAATTTGAATTTAATTTTAATTAAATTAAAAATTAATTTCAAAATATCAAGGCTCAATTGTTCTTTTGTTTTATTTGTTATAAACAATTGCACTTTTGTTAATATTAACTGATAAAACATATTTTATACTTAATGCAATGATTTATTATTTCCTTTATAAATTTTAATAATTTAAATAGATAAATAATTCTCATGAGATTCATATAGACCTGCCATGTTCCTCACTACTTGAATTAGTTCATTGTGCCGCGTATAGATGGCGTCAAAATCAACATGATTCTTCATACTGTTTTTGTTCTGTGCTTATGAATGAATGAATGTTAGAAAAATCGTCAGTAACGAACATTAAACCGATAATAAAGCAAAATATTTTTATTAATTGTGTAATAATACTTAAATATTATCACATAACCAACACTTAATAAATAAATCTGATTCAATTTCAATCTATTTATAACTAAAATCTATAATCTAAAATACTTTTTAACATGAACTCGAAACGCACAAAATAATTAAGATTCGATTACTAATGCACCATAATTTAAATTGATACAATTCAATACACCAGATTGAAGATACTGAAAACTGTGTACTTAGAACACAAGCTGTTGCTGCTATGCATGGTAAATAACAGTCCGATGTTTTTGAGACAATAAATTTATTATCTTATAACGAAATACGTCGTTCTCCACGTGACTTTTGTATTTTAAGTGTAAGTAGTAGTGTTAGATTAGCCGAATTGTAGTAATTATTTGAATTTCGCGCCAAACATTTGAATAAAGTAAATAGATAGATGGCGTTTAAGTATTTATGAATATTGTTCAAAAATCGTCAGTGACGAACATGTTGCGTATTATATGAAAACGATAATAATGCAAATTATTTTTATTTCATTGTGTGGGTTGTAAAAATAGTTATTTATATTTCAAGTGGGGTAAGAGCATTATTACAGCTGACGAATGTAAAGAATTGGACGACGAGGTCGTAGACCGAGTCGTGTAATCACATGAATGCTGTAATATGCCCCACATGTGATATACAAAATTTTATCCACAACTGCTCAAAATTAATAAAAAATTGATATTTTTCTTTAAACGTCAGATTTGAAATTTAAAAATTATATATTTATCCTACAACTGTTCGATTTCTTTGTTATTACCTAACAATTATTGCATTGGTTATGGGTGGAAAGAAGACAAATGCAGAACAAGTGTTTATCTGTAAACGTGAAACACAAGTGCGTTTCGTTTACGCAACTGTCAAAACCAAGCTTAACAGTCCATGAACTGAACCGACTGCGATTTAAATTTCGCGCGGTGTGTTAAGTTCATATTTTAGCTATACTAACGGGCTACTAACCAAATAACCTCAATTTCTCTTTCAATTGTAGCAAAGATTAAAGAAAGAAAATTATTTTGAAAGATTTCTAAATAACGTAGAACAAATGAAGCAATCAACAAACAAACCATAACAACGCCGTAAAACAAAATTTTAATGTAATGTCATTAAAATTTAATAAATCCTGATAAGATTTAAGTGATTTTCCAAATTATTAGTTGTAGAAAAAATGTTGTTTATAACACGTGTTATAAACAAGCCTCGCGCGTTAAACTCTGCACTTTCACGTAACGAGGCTTTTTCGGCACTTGATATAAAAATAACTATTAACAATTGTCAGTTTCTATAATTTTGATTTAAAATCAAAGCAATTTCGCGCCAAACATTTGAATAAAGTAAATAGATAGATTGCGTTTAAGTATTTATGAATATTGTTCAAAAATCGTCAGTGACGAACATGTTGCGTATTATATGAAAACGATAATAATGCAAATTATTTTTATTTAATTGTGTGGGTTGTAAAAATAGTTATTTATATTTCAAGTGGGGTAAGAGCATTATTACAACTGACGAATGTGAAGAATTGGACGACGAGGTCGTAGACCGAGTCGTATAATCGCATGAGTACTGTAATATACTTTAGCCCTCATGTGATATACAAAATTTTATCCACGACTGCTCAAAATTAATAAAAATTGATATTTTTGTTTAAACGTCAGATTTGAAATTTAAAAATTATATATTTTAACAATTGATAGATGTCAGTTTCTATAATTTTGATTTAAAATCAAAGCAACAGGGTACATACAATTTGTCTGACAGCAGGACATTCTGTCAGTTTTTTATACAAACAAATTCTTAATTTGTAAGTTTATACGTGATATTTATTTATAATTCGTTTATAAATTATTTATTATGGGACAATATATCAAAATTGATTTATTATAACAATATTTAAGGAATAAATAGGTAGACAAGCAGATTATACCTAAATATGCGAGAGGTAATAGGACAAAAGCACATCATATAACTTCACTAGTGAGGTAATATAACTAATTACCTCACTCAAATGATGAAAATAACATGACTATTATATTACTGGCGTGGATAAATATATATATATATATATATATATATATATATATATATATATATATATATATATATATATATATATATATATATATATATATTACCATCATAATACTCAACACTTAATAAATAAATCTCTGATTCATTTTCAATCTATTTATATATCATAACATCTATAATCTAAAATACTTTTTAACATGAACTCGAACCGCACAAAGTAACGGTTTAGTTTCGATTACCAATGCACCATAATTTAAATTGTTCGGTTTTGTTCCTGATGTCATAATTCTATTTTATGTGAACCGGTTACCAGTTTTTAGAAAACCGCTTCAAGGTTCAGTTCAAACACCGAATACCCGGCATTTCTTAGTATATATGTAGAATCATATAATATTATGCTCACACAAAACAGTATAATTATTACAGTACAGTAATTTTTAAATGAGTATTTAAGATACACTTTGTACAAACAAAGATTTCAAACAGTTTTATGTTGAATTTTTATGAGAAATAATATACGCATTTGATTGAATATCAGGCATGTCAACCTCTTATAATAATAATAATAATTGAAGCACCAAGTGCGGAATCTAAAAAAAAGAAACCCTCTTCAGTTTACCAAATTTATATCAAAAAAGCTTAAGAAAGCAGTACATTTTAGAAAATTTCACCAGTTTAAAGCAGAATGTACCTTTTATGAAACATAATGTCCAATGCACGCGAAGAAACTTTTTCACAAGTTTCCTGAAAAATATTTTTTCAAAAATAAATTTTCAAAATTGTTTCCTGAAAGTTAACGGCGACGTTACAGTTTATTTTCTATATACAATGAGGCTCTAATTATTGAGAAAATGTGGACGAAACATAATAATTACATGAATAAAAAGCAAAATTGCTGGATTTTCAGTCAAATTATTTTATATTTATTATTAAGTCGACGTTTCGGCCTTGTTGAGGCCTTCCCCAGGACTAATATTGTCAATAATATAATATATAATAATATAACTAAACCGTAAGAATGTTAGTTAGTTTATTTTCTTTTATCATGTGTATTCATATATCTACTTTACAAATGTATCATTTTTTTATTGTTATTGATGATTTATATTATTGACAATATTAGTCCTGAGGAAGGCCTCAGCAAGGCCGAAACGTCGACTTAATAATAAATATAAAATAATTTGATTGAAAATCCAGCAATTTTGCTTTTCATTGATCTCCCTTACCAGTCACGAGTTCAACTTATCATAATAATTACATGTTTCCCCATGTGTACTATAGGCATTAGACTTTAAACATTCGTAATTAAAACGTGAGTTTTTACATTTTGTGCAAACAACGTTTTTAAACAGTTGTTTGAAAAATATACATGTTTGATTAAATTTTATATATTTTAACCTGTTACGATTGAGCTCCACGTAAGCGGGGTTAATTTCCCTGTCCTGCGAAAAGACTTCTGTAATTAACTATTCTTATTATGGTAGACATTCAAAAATAATAATAATAATAATAATATATAACCTAAAAACATTTGTCAATAATGATTTTAAAACATAGATACGTAAACTTGTAGAAGGCAGCCCCGTAGATTTGCTGAGTTAATTAAAAGACTAACATTTTCATAACAATGAAATATAAAATAATAAAATTTCATAACTACAAATAAATTTAATAAAGTTATAAAACTTTCACTCCTATACAACACAATAATTCAAGTTTCACTACTTCACTGACAAAGACAACGTTATTTGTTGCTATGGAAACAATAACATTTCCATGGTAACCATACTGTCATTATTAATAACGCAGTTACCATGGTAATTATTATTATTATATAACTATATGTAAAAACAATGCATAAAAACCGAATTTACCCTAAAAGACGAGTTCTACCTAAAAACGAGTACTACCTAAAGCCGAGTTCTACCTAAAGACGTGGTAACCTGAAAACGTTATAACCTAAAAAGTGTCCTACCTAAAGACGTGGTAACCTAAGAACGTGGTAACCTAAGAACGTGGTAACCTAAGAACGTGGTAACCTAAAAAAGTGTCCTACCTAAATATGTGGTAACCTACTCGACTGGTTGACCAACTTATTACTCTATATTATACTTGCAAACAATTGCAATATTTTCAAGCGCTCTTTAATGATATACATCATTTTTTAGTAAAGAAAATTTCAAGAACCCGTTTGAAGCTTATTTTTCTCTCCATGTCTTGAGTTTTTTATAAATTACATTTAAATATAGAAATTTGATAGAAAACTAACATTTTTCATAAATTTTCCCCTAGAAATTACTAAATTTCCGGGTTGTTGCCAAGATATGCGAAAATTGCACAAAAGTCAACAATTATGTTTTCATCTGACGTATGCGTCAGATTTTGACGTTTCTGATTTTTTCGACACGTTTTAAGTGAATATTTGTAATTTATGTAAGTAATTTTACTTAAAAAATGTTTAAATTTATTGTAGAAAATGTTTATTTATTAAGTTGAGTAATAAATTTGTCTTCATTTCATTAGAAATACAATACAAAACAGATTTTTATAACCTCTTACTGAAGATACCGTTTCAAATTAAAAGGTACTAATTTAAAAGGTATGTACTCTTAATTATTATCTATTCCATCATTTTATTGTCGTAGGCAATCTTTTCAGTACTTTTTTGGTAAACCCCACGAACAATATTTCAACGCTTTTCGGTGATTTTTAGAAGCTGTCAGATAGACAAATACAAGTTTAGTGTCTCGTCTCAAGTGTTTGATTTAAATTTTCATTGAAAAAGTCAACGGCGCGAAGCGCCCAATTTATCGTTAAGCATTTTGGAATTAAAGCAAAAGATTAAGTATCTTCGCGTTGAGCGAAGCGAAACGCGTCAATGTATCATTAATTGTTTGATTTAAATTGTCACTGAAAAAGTCAACGGCGCGAAGCGCCCAAAATCTCATTGAGCGTTATACGCATAAAGACGTGTTTTAAACTGTTTCAACCGATAGAAACTATCAGATTTTCACGTCTTTGATATAATATGTTGCAGAGACAATTTACAAGAATATTTGTGTTTTATGTAAGTAATTTTATTGGAAAATGTTTTAAATAAGTGTAAATTATGTTTATTTATAGGTACAGTAATAAATTTATCTTAATTTAATAAAATTGGTACAATACAACAAATTATAACCTCTTACACAGCTGTCGTCTCAACGTTTTTAAATTAAAGGTAATAATTAATAAGGTTTGTAATCTTGATTACTGTACATAATATTATATCATTTTATTATTGTAGGCAATCTTTTCAGTAATTTATAAGCAAACACGAACAATATTGCAACGTTTTTTAGAAGCTGTCAAATGTAGACACATACGTATAAAACTTACAAATACTCTCTACGTACATGCTGCGTGGTATTTAAATAATATTTATAAATATAACCATACTCAAAGCGTACAGTTCTTCAAGTTGTAATAAGACAGTTTCCAATCAAGCTGTCACCAGATAAAGATCATTTAGGAAGAATTTACTGGCATATTTGATACCAGAATTATTATTATCCTTAAATTCTTGAAACTATAGATAATTCCAGGTATGTACGCTTGAAAATCAATTACTTTCACTTGATAATTAATTAATCTCTTTTTGTTATATGCGCAAGAACATGTGGTGGATGGATAAAAATACCACAGAAAAGCTCAGTTCTAACCTACAAATCGGAGAAAACCCGAATGAAACCTGGACAAATTGAAAGTTTGTACGTGTGAATAACTAATTTTACTATAAATATAACATTTTGTTACTTTCTTTTCAGTATTTCATACGTGATCTCAAACAGGTTTGCAATTGCAACGTTTTTTAATTTATAAAATAAAACCTTAATGTAGCTTGGACAAATTAAAAATTTGTACACGGTGAATATCTACTTTTGCTACAAATATAACATATTATTTTCTTTTCAGTATTTCATACAAAATTTTTGTTATAGGCACAAGAACATAGAAAAACGATAGCTCAGATCTGGTAAATCTAACCTTCAAATCGAAGAAAACCCTATTGAAGTTTGAACAAATTGAAAGTTTGTACGTGGGAATATCTACTTTTGCTATAAACGAATGTAACATGTGGATTTCGTTTCAGTATTTTTTATAGACAATCTTGAATAAGAAATTGCTACGCTTTTTGTAGTTGTCAGATAGATACATAAGTACAAAACTTAGAAATACGACGTAAACACTGTGAATTACAATTACTTTTACTTGATCTTAATATTTGCGATACAAAACAAACCATCTTGATTATATTTTCTACGAATCCTAGGCGCTTTGCGCCAGAATTATAACGTTGTAGTCTTGAAACTACAGATTTATTTATTTATTTCATTTACTTGATAATTATGAATCTATCGTTTTTTTTGTTGATAAAAATACCATAGAAAACCCGTTATAGTAAACAGAGCAGCTCTCAAATATATGTATATAAATTTAAAATGGTACGTTTATAAAACAGTGTTACTTAATTTTTATGTGTTTTTTGGTATTTTAGGCTTCCAAAAATTTTTCTCTTTGTAAAATACAAGTGTTCCAACAGTTATTTCTGATTAATAACCTTTACCAGACAATAAATACATTCAAACTGCTTTCAGATTAATATTCGTTAAAATATAGACGTATTTAATTAAATTTCAAGGTATTTTAACCCTTCATACAGTGACAGAACATCCAATTTAGTATATAATATAAACAGTGCCAAAAATGCAGAGAAAAGAAAAACTAAGAAAGATTTATACCATGGCGTAATCTACAACAGACAAATCAAAATACGAATAAAGACAATGAGACCTTTGTACAAATGTTTCAGGCTTATTATTATAATATAAAATATTCTGTATTACAAAACATACATCAATAAATCACTATAAAAATATATTTTATATCTTAAGGTAGTAGAGTTTTTATTGTTAAAATTAATTTGTAGTAATTATTTTCCATTAATACGTGACAAGTAAAAAACATAGGTAATGTATTGTATAACAACATAATATGAGACGATTGTGTTTATTTGCTTCAAGGAATAAGTATTATCAGTGGCGTAGCCAGGATTTGTAAAACGAGTAGGCTTATTTTAAGCACAACCCATAGACATCAGTGGTGGAACTTCAAATATTGCGCGGAGTACCCCTAATAGCGCCGCAGGCGAAAAATTTTGGGGGGAGCCACCTTGTGGGCCACAAAAAGGGTGCTACGCCTTACAGGACCGCTGCGGCATTGTAGTTCTGAACCTCAAAACCTATACAAAAACCCTAAAAACGAGGTTTTGAAATCGAGGGGGGTAGGCTGCAGTCTACCAGCCTACCCCCTGGCTACGCCTATGAATATCATACACCGTATTTCTTCAAGAATACCATATTCTTATTGTTACGATTCACTTTATATTTCCAAGAAATTCGACTGTACTTGACAGAATAATAATTCATTTCGGTAAAATCTAGAATATATAATAATTATTAATTGATATAAATTAAGTTGTTTTATTCCTTTACCTTTCTTCAGTTGATTTTTTTTCATGCTATGCAGGTTTTTTTCTGTGTCGTACGAACAGGCAAATATTTTTGACAAATCATAACCACCTACATAATAGGATATCTTCTGTAATAATAATTATCATAGTTAAATGGATGAATTATAACCAATACTGTATTGTTTCTTATCATTTTAAAATAAATCAATTTAGGTATAATCTTTATTCCGTCAAATCGATTAATCTCACAAAATCGTTGTATGACAGTGTTGTCAGATTCTAAAAATAGGTATACCATGTTGCCAACATTTTTTGTTGCAACAAAAAATAATAATTTCTAATTGTGTTACCACGTTCACTACTAATTTAAATTTGAATATGTTCCTGGAACCTGATACGATTTATTATAAATAAAATTCCAATTATCGTAACGCGCGTATTAACGTCATGCGCACCTTTGCAATGCGCATGTCGACGCAGTAATAATTAATTAATAATTTCTAATTGTATTAGTAATTTAACTCTATTATTTCAAAATATTATAATACATTATTAACAAATTATACATATAAATATTTACAATTTTTATTTCAAAATTAAATTCAAATTTAATTTTAATTAAATTAAAAATTAATTTCAAAATATCAAGACTTAATTGTTCTTTTGTTTTATTTGTTATAAACAATTGCACTTTTGTAATATTGAAAGTGTGCCGCATATTGTGTTTTTTCCGTGCCTTTTTTGAATTTTGCAAAGTTTTCTCTTCGATTTTTTGGTAAGTACAAACTATTTTACATGAAATTAATCATAACTATAATATTGACACTTGAAAGGCAAAAAAAATTAAGCGACCAAAATCTTTAATAAATTACTGTTTTAGAATGGTTTTTTGAAGTATTTTTTGTTTCAAATAATGTTCTTTCTTATATCATCAGGAGACGAAGCTTAATCGTTCTACCTTTTTCTATTTAAAAATAACGTATGGCGTAGTACACTTCAGTGATCAAACAAATATTTTCATTTTAACATAACCTTACTTTTCTTATATCACATACCACATGTACTCTGTTTCATTCTATTTAAAACATCTTTTGGCCTGTGACATGAAAATATTGATAATTGTTGATAATGAAATATCCTTATTATCCACTGTTTGTCCGTTCTCAGTTTTGAAATGGTAAGAAAATCATGTTAATTAAGTTTACTACGACATACGTTCATTTTTCAAATTTAAAATACAAACAAGTAATCTAAAAATTATATATTTCAAAGCAACTACCATTTAAATTGATAAAATTAAAACAGTAGTTTAGTAATATCATTGGTTGTTTCCTTTAAAAATTTCAATAATTTCGATAATTATATGAATTGAATCTTGATTGTTGAAATTTTAATGTCGAAAGGTCGAATAATGGGTACATCAGTCGCAATTATTGTTATTTTGTTTCTTATTCATAAAGTCAACGTTTCAACTACTCATTTACCCTTCATCGGGATAAATAAATTTTATAAAATATAGTGAAAAAATGTCTCAGGACGTAACATAATCAAAACCACGATAATCATTTGAAACTAATTCAAGAATGACTGACAACGAGCAATAGATAAATAAATAAAAATACGCTAGAAGACAATCGATATTACATAAATACCATCGACTCGCATTCAAACTTACCAGTCTGACAAGAACCATAAACTTCCGTAAACTATTATATAAATTGTAGTAATAGTATCGTTTACCCTTTAAGTCATTATCTTTAAAATTTAGTCAGTAAAATTATATGAATAACTCATTTTAGCTGAAAGTATAGCTTATTTTCTTTTGCCTTTCAAACGTTGATAAATAAATACTACTATTTATACCGTCATATAACCTTTTACCCTTATTTATGTAAAATGTGTATCCAAAGTTTTTTTTGCCAATATGTCATACATATATTCGAAATGATGGCGGCAAAGTTATATTTTGAATTCAAGTATTTTTCAACCAAATCCCAGTTCATACATTGAACACACAGATATTATATAACACACAGACAACGAATGCAAAATGCAGAATGTATAGATTATTTGTAACCTCAAAATTGATTTTTTCTTTACTTACATAGGCGAAAAAAGCTGAATGTAAATGGCAGCGCAAACGTGTACAAAATGACTACGAGTGAAGGGTAAAAATTCATTGTATGCATTGTTTTCTACGGTAATGAAAGTGTTGTATTAAATTAAATACTATCCGCTTGATGTTTTATTTAAACTTGGGTGCAATATAGAACTAATTGAGACTTATAAATGTAAAAATGAAGGAAATGAACATAGATTTAACAGACATATTTGAATTAACCAACTCTCAAAGATCTCTATGAACTACGAAAAGGCGAAGCAGTTTGTAATGCAGGTCATATTACGTTATGTGGCTTAAAATAAAACTCAGAATATGATGATCTTCTTCTTCATAGTTTCATATATATTCAAGTATTTCTTTTACTTCAGTTTCAGTGTCTGATATGGTGGTGATTTATCTATAACATTCGGAACATTAAAATATTATACCTACATTATTACCTAGTATAGGTAATATAAATAAAATTTACTTTTTCTCATTTTATTTTTGCAGCTGGAAGTGCTTTTGCGGCATGTTTTTTTTCTTAATTCCGTGTATTCTGTGCTCTCACTCTCATGCGTTCGTTTTGTAATTTTTTGTGATGGAACGGCATTCTTTGTTATTGAATCTTTTCTTTGTGTACTCTGATACTAAAATATAGTAAAATTTATAATATCATAAATAAACATTGTGTATTTATTAATTACCTGGGTAAAAATCTGTTGACTGAAAATGTTCGGAGCAAGCCATCATACCTGTTGTTATAGGTTTACCAATTCGTAATTTCTCTTTAAATATTGTATTTGTAGAAAAT
The DNA here is from genome assembly GCA_947534325.1 of Agonum fuliginosum. Classification (NCBI taxonomy): domain Eukaryota; kingdom Metazoa; phylum Arthropoda; class Insecta; order Coleoptera; family Carabidae; genus Agonum; species Agonum fuliginosum. Next base: position 42,061,474 of record OX384030.1, on the reverse strand, counting down.
CTGTGGATAGTTATTTCCTCTGTCCTATAATTTGTACATTGAGATACAGTACAGTATTGCTTTTTTTGTTTTTACCACTCATTCTATAACCGTGTTTGACCGTGTCTATGCTACAAACCACACTACGAACTGCTACGAATACTTCACTAATATTGTAGATCAGCTGTGATATACATTCAATAGTTCTGTATGAAACTAATATTTATTAATATTGAATATTATTATTTGTTTTAAAAACAAAAATACCATCAAATTATTCTTCAAATTTAAAATAAATACAAATTATTTAACATATTCGCTTATGGCATTTAGAGAAATACCCTTCACTCTCAGCTTATTTTTCTGATAAAAACCATGCCTCCTAATTACCACACGTCCGAAAAACCACAGCGTATAAAAGTTCCCCCACCACAATGTCCACGGCGTATAATTTATCCTACTTAACTTAAGTTCTGTTGGACTCAATTAGGGTTACGTTAGTATTGATTAGTTTATTTTAAAAAACGGAGATCTGTTGGACTCAATTAGGGTTTTGTTAGTATTGATTAGCCCCTAGGGGGGCCTAGAGCGGGCAAACGTAAATTATACGGGCATGTCGTCCAATCTATAATGTTATATGCGGTACCGGTATGGGTAGACGCTCTTGGTAAAGAAAGAAACAGGAAAAGACTTGCAACTGTACAGAGAAAGACGGCGATCAGGATCATCAGTGCCTATAGGACAACATCAGAAAATGCGGCATTGGTTATAGCGGGGATGCCACCCATTGACATCGTAGCAAGGGACAGAGCGAACTGTAAGAACAGAAGGGAGAAAAAAACCAAAAAGGAAATGGAGGATAATATACTCAGGGAATGGCAGCAGAGATGGAACAACGAGAGCAAGGGACAATGGACCAAGAAAATAATCCCGGAGATTGAATCATGGAGCAGGAGGAAGCACGGTGAAGTGGAATATTGTTTCGCGCAATTCCTGACTGGCCACGGATGTTTCCGACAGTACCTCTACAGGATTAAAAGAAGTGAGACAGACATATGCGAACAATGCAACGAAGCAACCGACACACCAGAGCATACATTTTTCCACTGCCCAAAGTGGATAAAGGAAAGGCAGGAGATGCTGCAAATCACAGGGATGCTAACGCCAGAAAACCTCACGGAGAAAATAATTGAAGAAGAGGAAAAGTGGAACGCGGTAAGTGAATATGCAAGGAAGGTAATAAGGGAGAAGGAAGTTACTAGAAGATAAAGTAAGAGCTGAGCTGGGTGTCCTGAAGTAATGTTATCACAGTTCCGGGATACCTAGAGTAGCAACCGAGGAGAGGTTTTAGTGGGTAAAAATCCCACACTCCCCCTGTGTGGAGCAGGGGGGTCTTTTTGAAGATTTCCTCTCCTCTCGAAAAAAAAAAAAAGTTTGAGTACAAATGTGCAAATCGAAGTGTGAAAATTGGTATATCGGTAGCTGGACATTGTGGTGGGGAAACTTTTATACGCTGTGGTTTTTCGGACGTGTGGTTATTAGGCGGTATGGTTTTTATACGCTGTGGTTTTCGGTGGTGTGGCATTTACTCAATTTCTCTTTCACTAATTGTAGCAAAGATTAAGGAAAGAAAATTATTTTGAAAGATTTCTAAATAACGTAGAACAAATGAAGCAATCAACAAACAAACCATAACAAAGCCGTAAAACAAAGTTTTAATGTAATGTCATTAAAATTTAATAAATCCTGATAAGATTTAAGTGATTTTCCAAATTATTAGTTGTAGGAAAAATGTTGTTTATAACACGTGTTATAAACAAGCCTCGCGCGTTAAACTCTGCACTTTCACGTAACGAGGCTTTTTCGGCACTTGATATAAAAATAACTATTAACAATTGTCAGTTTCTATAATTTTGATTTAAAATCAAAGCAATTTCGCGCCAAACATTTGAATAAAGTAAATAGATAGATTGCGTTTAAGTATTTATGAATATTGTTCAAAAATCGTCAGTGACGAACATGTTGCGTATTATATGAAAACGATAATAATGCAAATTATTTTTATTTAATTGTGTGGGTTGTAAAAATAGTTATTTATATTTCAAGTGGGGTAAGAGCATTATTACAACTGACGAATGTGAAGAATTGGACGACGAGGTCGTAGACCGAGTCGTATAATCGCATGAGTACTGTAATATACTTTAGCCCTCATGTGATATACAAAATTTTATCCACGACTGCTCAAAATTAATAAAAATTGATATTTTTGTTTAAACGTCAGATTTGAAATTTAAAAATTATATATTTTAACAATTGATAGATGTCAGTTTCTATAATTTTGATTTAAAATCAAAGCAACAGGGTACATACAATTTGTCTGACAGCAGGACATTCTGTCAGTTTTTTATACAAACAAATTCTTAATTTGTAAGTTTATACGTGATATTTATTTATAATTCGTTTATAAATTATTTATTATGGGACAATATTTCAAAATTGATTTATTATAACAATATTTAAGGAATAAATAGGTAGACAAGCAGATTATACCTAAATATGCGAGAGGTAATAGGACAAAAGCACATCATATTACTTCACTAGTGAAGTAATATAACTAATTACCTCACTCAAATGATTAAATGTTATTTTCATCATTTCATCATGTCATAATTCTATTTTATGTGAACCGGTTACCAGTTTTTAGAAAACCGGTTCAGGGTTTAGTTCAAACACCGAATACCCGGCATTTCGAACTTAACAATTACTTTTTCTTAGTATATATGTAGAATCATATAATATTATACTCACACAAACAGTATAATTATTACAGTACAGTAATTTTTAAATGAGTATTTAAGATACACTTTGTACAAACAAAGATTTCAAGATTTTATGTTGAATTTTTATGAGAGATAATATACGCATTTAATTGAATATCAGGCATTTCAACCTCTTATAATAATTATAATAATTGAAGCACCAAGTGCGGAATCTAAAAAAAAGAAACACCCTTCAGTTTACCAAATTTATATCAAAAAAGCATAAGAAAAAAGTACATTTTAGAAAATTTCACCAGTAGTTTCAATTTAAAGCAGAATGTACCTTTTATGAAATATAATGTCCAATGCACGCGAAGAAACTTTTTCACAAGTTTCCTGAAAAATATTTTTTCAAAAATAAATTTTCAAAATTGTTTCCTGAAAGTTAACGGCGACGTTACAGTTTATTTTCCATATGCAATGAGGCTCTAATTATCGAGAAAATGTGGAGGAAACATAATAATTACATGTTTCCCCATGTGCGCTATATAGGCATTAGACTTTAAACATTCGTAATTAAAACGTGAGTTTTTAAGTTTACATTTTGTGCAAACAACGTTTTTAAACAGTTGTTTGAAAAATATACATGTTTGATTAAATTTTATGTATTTTAACCTGTTACGATTGAGCTCCGCGTAAGCGGGGTTAATTTCCCTGTCCTGCGAAGAGACTTCTGTAATTAACTATTCTTATTATTGTAGACAATCAAAAATAATAATAATAATAATAATAATATATAACCTAAAAACATTTGTCAATAATGATTTTAAAATATAGCTACTTTAACTTTTAGAAGGCAGCCCCGTAGATTTGCTGAGTTAATTAAAAGACTAACATTTTCATAACAATGAAATATAAAATAATAAAATTTCATAACTACAAATAAATTTAATAAAGTTATAAAACTTTCACTCCTATACAACACAATAATTCCAGTTTCACTACTTCACTGACAAAGACAACGTTATTTGTTGCTATGGAAACAATAACATTTCCATGGTAACCATACTGTCATTATTATTAGCGCAGTTACCATGGTAATTAAAACTATATGTAAAAACAATGCATAAAAACCGAATTTATCCTAAAAGACGAGTTCTATTTAAAAACGAGTTCTACCTAAAGCCGAGTTCTACCTAAAGACAAGTTCTACCTAAAGACGAGTTCTACCTAAAGACGAGTTCTACCTAAAGACGTGGTAACCTAAAAACGTGGTAACCTAAAAATGTGTCCTACCTAAATATGTGGTAACCTACTCGACTGGTTGACCAACTTATTACTCTATATTATACTTGCAAACAATTGCAATATTTTCAAGCGCTCTTTAATGATATACATCATTTTTTAGTAGAGAAAATTTCAAGAACCCGTTTGAAGCTTATTTTTCTCTCCATGTCTTGAGTTTTTTATAAATTACATTTAAATATAGAAATTTGATAGGAAACTAACATTTCTTATAAATTTTCCCCTAGAAATTACTAAATTTCCGGGTTGTTGCCAAGATATGCGAAAATTGCACGGAAGTCAACAATTATGTTTTCATCTGACGTATGCGTCAGATTTTGACGTCTCTGATTTTTTGCAAAGCATTTTGTGTTTTATGTAAGTAAAAATGAGGTGATTTAATTGAAAATTGTTTTAAATAATTGTAGAAAATTTATATTTATAGGTTCAATCATATATTATCTCAATTTTATTAGAAATTTAATGAAATTGATACCAATAACAGAATATAACCTCCCATCTCCTGGGGTTTGACATCTGCGTCAGATTTTTTGACGTCTCTGATTTTTTTGTTAGAAAAATTACAAAAGCCTACTTTGTGTAAGTATACAGTTATTAAGATGAAACACCTCAACATGCAGTGGATGGAACACCTCCACAGGCTTTGAATGGAGGCGCGCCCTCACAGAATATAGATGGAACACCTCTACTGGCTTTGGATGGGGGCACCCTCACAGTATTAAGGTGCGATACCTCCACAGGCTTTTGATGGGGGGCACCCTCACACTATTAGGGTGGGATACCTCAACAGATTTTGGATGGAATTTTTCCACAAGCTTTTGGATGGACCACCTCTACAGTCTTTGGATGGAACATTTATGAATGGGATATCCCACCACAGGCTTTGGATGAGGCGCCTTCACAGTAATAAGGTGGAATACCTCCACAGGCTTTGGAAGAAACACATCTACATGGCACAGGTTTTAGGATTGGATATCTCCACAGATTATGGATGGGACATTCACACAGTTTTAAAGTAGGATATTTATCAGCAGGTTTTAGGATGGGACATCTCCACAGATATTGGACATTCCCACAGGTTTGAATGGGGGGAAGAACTAACAGTATTTAGATGAAACACCGCCACAGACTATGGATCCATACAAGCTTTGGATGGGGCGCCCTCACAGAATTATCAGCAGGGTTTTGGATGGGACATTCTCACAGGTTTTAGATGGGACATCCATACAAGCTTAGGATGGGGGCGCCCTCACAGTTTTAAGGTGGGATACATCCGCAGGTTTTTCGATGAAGCATTTCCACAGGTTTTGGATGGGATATACCCACAGGTTTCGGTTGGAACACCTCCACAGGCTTTGAATGGGGGCGCCCTCACAGTATTAAAATGGGATACATCAGCAGGTTTTTGGATGGGGCATCTCCACAGGTATTGGATGGGACATTCCCACAGATTTGGATGGGATACATCAGCAGGGATTTTGGATGGAACACCTTCACAGGCTTTGGATGGAACGCCTCCACAAGCTTTGGATAGAGCCCCCTGACAGTACTAATGTAGGATACCTTAACAGCTGTGACAGATGGCAAAGTGACAGGTGTCAAAGTGACAGATGTCATTTTGACAGGTGTCAAAGTGACAGATGTCATTTTGACAGATGACATAGTGACAGGTGTCAAAGTGACAGATGTCATTTTGACAGCTGACAAAGTGACAGCTGTCATTTTGACGGATTACAAAGTGACAGCTGTCATTTTAACAGATGACAAAGTGACAGGTGTCAAAGTGACAGATGTCATTTTCGCAGATGAAAAAGTGACAGCTGTCATTTTGACAGATGACAAAGTGACAACTGTCATTTTGACAGATGACAAAGTGACAGCTGTCATTTTGACAGATGATAAAGTGACAGCTGTCATTTTGACAGATGACAAAGTGACAGATGTTAAAGTGATAGATGTCAAAGTGACAGATGTCAAAGTGACAGATGTCAAAGTGACAGCTGACAAAGTGACAGTTGTAACTTTGACAGATGACATAGTGACAGGTGTCAAAGTGACAGATGTCATTTTGACAGATGACAAAGTGACAGATGACAAAGCGATAGCTGTCATTTTGACATATTACAAAGTGACAGATGACAAAGTGACTGCTGTCACTTTGACAGATAACATAGTGACAGGTGTCAAAGTGACATATGACATTTTTACAAATGACAAAGTGACAGTGACTTTGACAGATAACATAGTGACAGGTGTCAAAGTGACAGATGTCATTTTGACAGATTTCATTTTGACAGATGACATAGTGACAGATTTCATTTTGACAGATGACATAGTGACAGATTTCAAAGTGACAGCTGTCATTTTGACAGATGACAAAGTGACAGCTGTCATTTTGACAGATGACAAAGTGACAGGTGTCATTTTGACAGATGACAAAGTGACAGCTGTCATTTTGTCAGATGACAAAGGGACAGCTGTCATTTTGACAGATGACAAAGTGACAGCTGTCATTTTGACAGATGACATAGTGACAGGTGTCAAAGTGACAGATGTCATTTTGACAGATGACAAAGTGACAGCTGTCATTTTGACAGATGACAAAGTGACAGCTGTCATTTTGACACATGGCAAAGTGACAGCTGTCATTTTGACACATGACAAAGTGACAGCTGTCATTTTGACAGATGACAAAGTGACAGGTGTCATTTAGACAGATGACAAAGTGACAGGTGTCATTTTGACAGATGACAAAGTGACAGGTGTCAAAGTGACTGGTGTCAAAATGACAGCTGTAAAAACGACAGGTGACAAAGTGACAGGTAAAAAACTTAATAACAAGTATAACCTAAAAGCGAGTTCTACCTACAGACGAGTTCTACCTAAAGCCGAGTTCTACCTAAAGACGAGTTCTACCTTAAGGCGAGTTCTACCTAAAAACGAGTTCTACCTAAAGACGTGGTAACCTAAAAACGTGTCCTACCTAAAGACGTGGTAACCTAAGAATGTGGTAACTTAAGAACGTGGTAACCTACTATACTGGTTGACCCAACTTATTACTCTATATTATACTTGCAAACAATTGCAATATTTTCAAGCGCTCTTTAATGATATACATTAATTTTTAGAGGAGAAAATTTCAAGAACCCGTTTGAAGCTTATTTTTCTCTCCATGTCTTGAGTTTTTTATTAATTACATTTAAATATAGAAATTTGATAGGAAACTAACATTTTTCATAAATTTTCCCCTAGAAATTACTAAATTTCCGGGTTGTTGCCAAGATATGCGAAAATTGCACAAAAGTCAACAATTATGTTTTCATCTGACGTATGCGTCACATTTTGACATCTCTGATTTTTTCGACACGTTTTACGTGAATATTTGTAATTTATAAAAGAAATTTTACTTAAAAAATGTTTAAATTTATTGTAGAAAATGTTTATTTATTAAGTTGAGTAATAAATTTGTCTTCATTTCATTAGAAATACAATACAAAACAGATTATTATAACCTCTTACAGAAGATGCCGTTTCAAATGGCTGGAATGTAGAATAAGTGTTTAAGAGAAAATGCGTTTTTTTTTTAGGAGATCGTTTATTATGCCTAAATATGACCTAAACAAAATTAGGCCGCGGAAGAGTGTTTTTAATATGTTTTTTGAAGAAAATGAATTTTTTTTTGTTAACCTCAATGTGTCAAAATTGCAAAAAAATTGAATAAAATATGTGCCTTCTTCCGTCCCGAAAGAGTCGTGATCGCCTTGGCAGCCCTCCACGATGACTCGATGCTGTTGGTGTGAGCACCGGTGTCAGGATCCTTAAAGGTAATCGAATGATTAACCTTTAGGTGGATGTACCCTTGTCTGTCGAGACAGTCGTAGGCCCTCCAATAATCCGACACTATCGTGGTTCCCGGTTCAATCCATGGCTCTATCAGAGGAATGAGGGTATCCGCCCCACTAAAATTAAAAAACAATAATCAATAATTTGCATAGTATAATGACAAAACAATGTACGTACCGATTTTCAACCGGAACCATAAAAACCCTGCCAGTTCCTCGCTCATAACCGCCAAATACCCACTGGCCATCAATTCGATGACCCGTGATATTTGCGCTTTCCAAACTTGGACTCGTCAATCTCGACTATTAGTCCTGAAATATCATACATTAATTAAAAAGCAATAAATTTATATTACAAATAATTTACCTGGTCCTCCTAGTTTCGTTTTTCTGACAATAAACTGTATAAGCAACAATGAAATAATGGTTGTTATAAACAAACTCATTTTTTTTGTATTCATGTTTTTAACATGGCAAACACTATTGAAATTTATATTAATCTAAAACAAATGTTATATTGTATTTATGTCAAATAATTTCGAAAACTAAGAAAAGCAAGTATAATAAAAAGCCTTATATCTGTGAAAAATATATTTATTTATTGATATCTCTATTACATAAATGTATAAAAACGTTAAATCACATGTTTAATCTGTTAATTTTTCAGCATAACCAGTGTTGACAGTTGTCAAAAATTTTACCCTAAAAACTAACAAAATCGGCCCTAATCCTTGCTTCCGCGGCAAAATTTTGCTTTATTCTAGGACAGAAAATAGGAATGAACCGATTGACACCAAAAAAAACGAAATTCCTTTTAAACACCTATTCTACACTTTAGCCAGGCAATCTTTTCAGTACTTTTTTGGTAAACCCCACGAACAATATTTCAACGCTTTTCGGTGATTTTTAGAAGCTGTCAGATAGACAAATAATACAAGTTTAGTATCTTCGCGTGGAGCGAAGCGAAACAAATTTTCATAGAAATAGTCAACGGCGCGCAATGTATCATTAATTGTTTGATTTAAATTGTCACTGAAAAAGTCAACGGCGCGAAGCGCCCAAAATCTCATTGAGCGTTATACGCATACAGACGTGTTTTAAACTGTTTAAACCGATAGGAACTACCAGATTTTCACGTCTTTGATATATGTTGCAGAGACAATTTACAAGACTATTTGTGTTTTATGTAAGTAATTTTATTGGAAAATGTTTTAAATAAGTGTAAATTATGTTTATTTATAGGTACAGTAATAAATTTATCTTAATTTAATAAAATTGGTACAATACAACAAATTATAACCTCTTACACAGCTGTCGTCTCAACGTTTTTAAATTAAAGGTAATAATTAATAAGGTTTGTAATCTTGATTACTGTACATAATATTATATCATTTTATTATTGTAGGCAATCTTTTCAGTAAATTATAAGCAAACAAAAACAATATTGCAACGTTTTTAGAAGCTGTCAAATGTAGACACATACGTATAAAACTTACAAATACTCTCTACGTACATGCTGCGTGGTATTTAAATAATATTTATAAATATAACCATACTCAAAGCGTACAGTTCTTCAAGTTGTAATTTGACAGTTTCCAATCAAACTGTCACCAGATAAAGATCATTTAGGAAGAATTTACTGGCATATTTGATACCAGATTTATTATTATCCTTAAATTCTTGAAACTATAGATAATTTCAGGTATGTACGCTTGAAAATCAATTACTTTCACTTGATAATTAATTAATCTCTTTTTGTTATAGGCGCAAAAACATATGGATGGATAAAAATACCACAGAAAAGCTCAGTTCTAACCTACAAATCGGAGAAAACCCGAATGAAACCTGGACAAATTGAAAGTTTGTACGTGTAAATAACTAATTTTACTATGAATATAACATTTTGTTACTTTCTATTCAGTATTTCATACGTGATCTCAAACAGGTTTGCAATTGCAACGTTTTTTAATTTATAAAATAAAACCTTAATGTAGCTTGGACAAATTAAAAATTTGTACACGGTGAATATCTACTTTTGCTACAAATATAACATATTATTTTCTTTTCAGTATTTCATACACAATTTTTGTTATAGGCACAAGAACATAGAAAAACGATAGCTCAGATCTGGTAAATCTAACCTTCAAATCGAAGAAAACCCTATTGAAGTTTGAACAAATTGAAAGTTTGTACGTGGGAATATCTACTTTTGCTATAATCGAATGTAACATGTGGATTTCGTTTCAGTATTTTTTATAGACAATCTTGAATAAGAAATTGCTACGCTTTTTGTAGTTGTCAGATAGATACATAAGTACAAAACTTAGAAATACGACGTAAACACTGTGAATTACAATTACTTTTACTTGATCTTAATATTTGCGTTACAAAACAAACCATCTAGATTATATTTTTTACGAATCCTAGGCGCTTTGCGCCAGAATTATAACGTTGAAGTCTTGAAACTGCAGATTTATTTATTTATTTCATTTACTTGATAATTATGAATCTATCGTTTTTGTTGTTGATAAAAATACCATAGAAAACCCGTTATAGTAAACAGAGCAGCTCTCAAATATATTTTTATATAAATTTAAAATGGTACGTTTATAAAACAGTGTTATTTAATTTTTAACTTCCAGATTTTTACGTCTTTGATATAATATGTTGCAGAGACAATTTACAAGAATATTTGTGTTTTATGTAAGTAATTTTATTGGAAAATGTTTTAAATAAGTGTAAATTATGTTTATTTATAGGTACAGTAATAAATTTATCTTAATTTAATTAAATTGGTACAATACAACAAATTATAACCTCTTACACAGCTGTCGTCTCAACGTTTTTAAATTAAAGGTAATAATTAATAAGGTTTGTAATCTTGATTACTGTACATATTATATCATTTTATTATTGTAGGCAATCTTTTCAGTAATTTATAAGCAAACACGAACAATATTGCAACGTTTTTAGAAGCTGTCAAATGTAGACACATACGTATAAAACTTACAAATACTCTACGTACACTGTGACATACTGCGTGGTATTTAAATAATATTTATAAATATAACCATACTCAAAGCGTACAGTTCTTCAAGTTGTAATTTGACAATTTCCAATCAAACTATCACCAGATAATGATCATTTAGGAAGAATTTACTGGCATATTTGATACCAGATTTATTATTATCCTTGAATTCTTGAAACTATAGATAATTCCAGGTATGTACGCTTGAAAATCAATTACTTTCACTTGATAATTAATCAATCTATTTTTGTTATAGGCGCAAGAACATGTGGTGGATGGATAAAAATACCACAGAAAAGCTCAGTTCTAACCTACAAATCGGAAAAAACCCGAATGAAACATGGACAAATTGAAAGTTTGTACGTGTGAATAACTAATTTTACTATGAATATAACATTTTGTTACTTTCTTTTCAGTATTTCATACGTGATCTCAAACAGGTTTGCAATTGCAACGTTTTTTAATTTATAAAATAAAACCTTAATGTAGCTTGGACAAATTAAAAATTTGTACACGGTGAATATCTACTTTTGATTCAAATATAACATATTATTTTCTTTTCAGTATTTCATACACAATTTTTGTTATACGCACAAGAACATAAAAAAACGATAGCTCAGATCTGGTAAATCTAACCTTCAAATCGAAGAAAACCCTATTGAAGTTTGAACAAATTGAAAGTTTGTACGTGGGAATATCTACTTTTGCTATAATTGAATGTAACATGTGGATTTTGTTTCAGTATTTTTTATAGACAATCTTGAATAAGAAATTGCTACGCTTTTTGTAGTTATCAGATAGATACATAACAGTGTTATTTAATTTTTAACTTCCAGATTTTCACGTCTTTGATATAATATGTTGCAGAGACAATTTACAAGAATATTTGTGTTTTATGTAAGTAATTTTATTGGAAAATGTTTTAAATAAGTGTAAATTATGATTATTTATAGGTACAGTAATAAATTTATCTTAATTTAATAAAATTGGTACAATACAACAAATTATAACCTCTTACACAGCTGTCGTCTCAACGTTTTTAAATTAAAGGTAATAATTAATAAGGTTTGTAATCTTGATTACTGTACATATTATATCATTTTATTATTGTAGGCAATCTTTTCAGTAATTTTTAAGCAAACACGAACAATATTGCAACGTTTTTAGAAGCTGTCAAATGTAGACACATACGTATAAAACTTACAAATACTCTACGTACACTGTGACATACTGCGTGGTATTTAAATATTATTTATAAATATAACCATACTCAAAGCGTACAGTTCTTCAAGTTGTAATTTGACAATTTCCAATCAAACTATCACCAGATAAAGATCATTTAGAAAGAATTTACTGGCATATTTGATACCAGATTTATTATTATCCTTGAATTCTTGAAACTATAGATAATTCCAGGTATGTACGCTTGAAAATCAATTACTTTCACTTGATAATTAATCAATCTATTTTTGTTATAGGCGCAAGAACATGTGGTGGATGGATAAAAATACCACAGAAAAGCTCAGTTCTAACCTACAAATCGGAAAAAACCCGAATGAAACCTGGACAAATTGAAAGTTTGTACGTGTGAATAACTAATTTTACTATGAATATAACATTTTGTTACTTTCTTTTCAGTATTTCATACGTGATCTCAAACAGGTTTGCAATTGCAACGTTTTTTAATTTATAAAATAAAACCTTAATGTAGCTTGGACAAATTAAAAATTTGTACACGGTGAATATCTACTTTTGCTTCAAATATAACATATTATTTTCTTTTCAGTATTTCATACACAATTTTTGTTATACGCACAAGAACATAGAAAAACGATAGCTCAGATCTGGTAAATCTAACCTTCAAATCGAAGAAAACCCTATTGAAGTTTGAACAAATTGAAAGTTTGTACATGGGAATATCTACTTTTGCTATAATTGAATGTAACATGTGGATTTTGTTTCAGTATTTTTTATAGACAATCTTGAATAAGAAATTGCTACGCTTTTTGTAGTTATCAGATAGATACATAACAGTGTTATTTAATTTTTAACTTCCAGATTTTCACGTCTTTGATATAATATGTTGCAGAGACAATTTACAAGAATATTTGTTTTATGTAAGTAATTTTATTGGAAAATGTTTTAAATAAGTGTAAATTATGTTTATTTATAGGTACAGTAATAAATTTATCTTAATTTAATAAAATTGGTACAATACAACAAATTATAACCTCTTACACAGCTGTCGTCTCAACGTTTTTAAATTAAAGGTAATAATTAATAAGGTTTGTAATCTTGATTACTGTACATATTATATCATTTTATTATTGTAGGCAATCTTTTCAGTAATTTTTAAGCAAACACGAACAATATTGCAACGTTTTTAGAAGCTGTCAAATGTAGACACATACGTATAAAACTTACAAATACTCTACGTACACTGTGACATACTGCGTGGTATTTAAATAATATTTATAAATATAACCATACTCAAAGCGTACAGTTCTTCAAGTTGTAATTTGACAATTTCCAATCAAACTATCACCAGATAAAGATCATTTAGGAAGAATTTACTGGCATATTTGATACCAGATTTATTATTATCCTTGAATTCTTGAAACTATAGATAATTCCAGGTATGTACGCTTGAAAATCAATTACTTTCACTTGATAATTAATCAAGCTATTTTTGTTATAGGCGCAAGAACATGTGGTGGATGGATAAAAATACCACAGAAAAGCTCAGTTCTAACCTACAAATCGGAAAAAACCCGAATGAAACCTGGACAAATTGAAAGTTTGTACGTGTGAATAACTAATTTTACTATGAATATAACATTTTGTTACTTTCTTTTCAGTATTTCATACGTGATCTCAAACAGGTTTGCAATTGCAACGTTTTTTAATTTATAAAATAAAACCTTAATGTAGCTTGGACAAATTAAAAATTTGTACACGGTGAATATCTACTTTTGCTTCAAATATAACATATTATTTTCTTTTCAGTATTTCATACACAATTTTTGTTATACGCACAAGAACATAGAAAAACGATAGCTCAGATCTGGTAAATCTAACCTTCAAATCGAAGAAAACCCTATTGAAGTTTGAACAAATTGAAAGTTTGTACGTGGGAATATCTACTTTTGCTATAATCGAATGTAACATGTGGATTTCGTTTCAGTACTTTTTAATAGACAATCTTGAATAAGAAATTGCTACGCTTTTTGTAGTTGTCAGATAGATACATAAGTACAAAATTTAGAAATACGACGTAAACACTGTGAATTACAATTACTTTTACTTGATCTTAATATTTGCGTTACAAAACAAACCATCTAGATTATATTTTCTACGAATCCTAGGCGCTTTGCGCCAGAATTATAACGTTGAAGTCTTGAAACTACAGATTTATTTTTTTATTTCATTTACTTGATAATTATGAATCTATCGTTTTTGTTGTTGATAAAAATACCATAGAAAACCCGTTATAGTAAACAGAGCAGCTCGCAAATATATTTATATAAATTTAAAATGGTACGTTTATAAAACAGTGTTACTTAATTTTTATGTTTTTTGGTATTTTAGGCTTCCAAAAATTTTTTCTTTGTAAAATACAAGTGTTCCAACAGTTATTTCTGATTAATAACCTTTACCAGACAATAAATACATTAAAACTGCTTTCAGATTAATATTCGTTAAAATATAGACGAATTTAATTAAATTTCAAGGTATTTTAACCCTTCATAAAGTGACAGAACATCCAATTTAGTATTTAATATAAACAGTGCCAAAAATGCAGAGAAAAGAAAAACTAATAGTCCAGTCATTTTAGATTTTGTACATGAAGTTCTCGTGCAGCCGATGAAACTTGTACTAAACGATAAAGTAAAGTCCCCTGATTAACATATTGATTTGTTTCCGCGTCAAAATATCAGCAACATTAATTATTAATAAAATACTAACGACGAATCTCGTCGGCCGCACTTTAACGCGCTATAAGTCCGGTATTTCACTGTTGATTGCGAAAATAAAATTATTACCGTGTAGGAGAGGAAATTTCCCACAAAATACACACACATTTCAACCCCTAAACATGCCCGGATATTTTTAAATAAATTATAAAGGCATTTAATTTTTACCGGGTTTTTTTAAATTAGTAAACATAGGGCATGTCATTGCCATAGTTACAGTGTTACAGAATGACAGCAATGTATTAAAACTGATCGTTTGACGAATCGCCAAGAAATGCGTTTGTAATTTATTTAAAAATATCCGGGCATGTTTGGGGGTTGAAATGTGGTTTTATTTTGTGGGAAATTTCCTCTCCTACACGGTAATAATTTTATTTTCGCAATCAACAGTGAAATACCGGACTTATAGCGCGTTAAAGTGCGGCCGACGAGATTCGTCGTTAGTATTTTATTAATAATTAATGTTGCTGATATTTTGACGCGGAAACAAATCAATATGTTAATCAGGGGACTTCATTCTATCGATGGGTACAAATTTCATTGACTGCACGAGAACTTCATGTACCCAATGTAAATTTCATCCAGAATTACTGGCCTATAAGTAATATTTATACCATGGCGTAATCTACAACAGACAAATCAAAATACGAATAAAGACAATGAGACCTTTGTACAAATGTTTCAGGCTTATTATTATAATATAAAATATTCTGTATTACAAAACATACATCAATAAATCACTATAAAAAATATATTTTATATCTTAAGGTAGTAGAGTTTTTATTGTTAAAATAAATTCTTTTGACAAATCATAACCACTTACATAATAGGATATCTTCTGTAATAATAATTATCATAGTTAAATGGATGAATTATAACCAATACTGTATTGTTTCTTACCATTTTAAAATAAATCAATTTAGGTATAATCTTTATTCCGTCAAATCGATTAATCTCACAAAATCGTTTTATGACAGTGTAGTCAGATTCTAAAAATAGGTATACCATGTTGCCAACATTTTTTGTTGCAACAAAAAATAAAAATTTCTAATTGTGTTACCACGTTCACTACTAATTTAAATTTGAATATGTTTCTGGAACCTGATACGATTTATTATAAATAAAATTCCAATTATCGTAACGCGCGTATTAACGTCATGCGCAACTCTGCAATGCGCATGTTGACGCAGTAATAATTAATTAATAATTTCTAATTATATTAGTAATTTAACTCTATTATTTCCAAATATTATAATACATTATTAACAAATTATACATATAAATATTTACAATTTTAATTTCAAAATTAAATTCAAATTTAATTTTAATTAAATTAAAAATTAATTTCAAAATATCAAGGCTCAATTGTTCTTTTGATTTATTTGTTATAAACAATGCACTTTTGTTAATATTAACTGATAAATACATATTTTATACTTAATGCAATGATTTATTATTTCCTTTATAAATTTTAATAATTTAAATAGATAAATAATTCTCATGAGATTCATATAGACCTGCCATGTTCCTCACTACTTGAATTAGTTCATTGTGCCGCGTATAGATGGCGTCAAAATCAACATGATTCTTCATACTGTTTTTGTTCTGTGCTTATGAATGAATGAATGTTAGAAAAATCATCAGTAACGAACATTAAACCGATAATAAAGCAAAATATTTTTATTAATTGTGTAATAATACTTAAATATTATCACATAACCAACACTTAATAAATAAATCTGATTCAATTTCAATCTATTTATAACTAAAATCTATAATCTAAAATACTTTTTAACATGAACTCGAAACGCACAAAATAATTAAGATTCGATTACTAATGCACCATAATTTAAATTGATACAATTCAATACACCAGATTGAAGATACTGAAAACTATGTACTTAGAACACAAGCTGTTGCTGCTAGGCATGCTAAATAACAGTCCGATTTTTTGGAGACAATAAATTTATTATCTTATAACGAAATACGTCGTCCTCCACGTGACTTTTGTATTTTAAGTGTAAGTAGTAGTGTTAGATTAGCCGAATTGTAGTAATTATTTGAATTTCGCGCCAAACATTTGAATAAAGTAAAAAGATAGATGGCGTTTAAGTATTTATGAATATTGATTAAAAATCGTCAGTGACGAACATGTTGCGTATTATATGAAAATGATAATAATGCAAATAATTTTTATTTAATTGTGTGGGTTGTAAAAATAGTTATTTATATTTCAAGTGGGGTAAGAGCATTATTACAGCTGACGAATGTGAAGAATTGGACGACGAGGTCGTAGACCGAATCGTGTAATCACATGAATGCTGTAATATGCCTTAGCCCACATATGATATACAAAATTTTATCCACGACTGCTCAAAATGAATAAAAAATTGATATTTTTGTTTAAACGTCAGATTTGAAATTTAAAAATTATATATTTTTCCTACAACTGTTCGATTTCTTTGTTATTACCTAACAATTATTACCTTGGTTATGGGTGGAAAGAAAACAAATGCAGAACAAGTGTTTATCTGTAAACGTGAAACACAAGTGCGTTTCGTTTACGCAACTGTCAAAACCAAGCTTAACAGTCCATGAACTGAACTGACTGCGATTTAAATTTCGCGCGGTGTGTTAAGTTCATATTTTAGCTATACTAACGGGCTACTAACCAACTAACCACAATTTCTCTTTTTATTGTAGCAAAGATTAAAGAAAGAAAATTATTTTGAAAGATTTCTAAATAACGTAGAACAAATGAAGCAATCAACAAACAAACCATAACAACGCCGTAAAACAAAGTTTTAATGTAATGTCATTAAAATTTAATAACTCCTGATAAGATTTAAGTGATTTTCCAAATTATTAGTTGTAGGAAAAATGTTGTTTATAACACGTGTTATAAACAAGCCTCGCGCGTTAAACTCTGCACTTTCACGTAACGAGGCTTTTTCGGCACTTGATATAAAAATAACTATTAACAATTGTCAGTTTCTATAATTTTGATTTAAAATCAAAGCAATTTCGCGCTAATCATTTGAATAAAGTAAATAGATAGATTGCGTTTAAGTATTTATGAAAATTGTTCAAAATTCGTCAGTGACGAACATGTTGCGTAATTTATGAAAACGATAATAATGCAAATTATTTTTATTTAATTGTGTGGGTTGTAAAAATAGTTATTTACTAGCGTCAGGCCCCGCTACGCGGGCCTTCAGCTAGGTCGCGCTGCCGCGCGACAAGGGGGATTCGCCCGCTTCGCGGGCTCAAGCTCCCCGAACTCTGAATGTGGGACGATTCGGCACTTCGTGCCTCAATTATAACGATTTTAACATTTAAGACTCTACCGCTGCCGCGCGACAAAGAGGATTCGCCCGCTTCGCGGGTTCACGCTCGGCGGACCCTGAATGTGGGACAATTCGGCACTTCGTGCCTCAATTGTAATACTAGGTCCCGCTACCGCGGAACAAAGAGGATCGCCCCGCTTCGCGGGGCTCAAGCTACGTGGATCCTGAATGTAGGAGAATTCGGCACTTCGTGCCATAAATCCACTTTTGCATTTAGACTTACCATTTGAATAAGTTTTTTCTGACGTCTTTTGATGTGATTATCGGAATATACCAAGTAGGTAGTCATTAGTGTTTTAAAAAGAAAATAACAAAATTTAGTGAAAACTAAAAAAATACTTTTTGTCCGACTAAAAACAAATGCCAAATTGTCGAAAGTCATTTTAATGCATACTGTAGATTTTTTGTCCTTATTAAGACCTTTAATTTGATATCAATCGCGATATAATTTTAAAAATATTCAGAAAAAACCGAGTGCAATTTAAATTTTTTCTTAGTAAACAGCCATAATTTTGGAAAACATTGGACGATAAGTTTGATACCAATCATAATTATATTAAATTTATATTGAAATACAAATGCTGATCATTGAAGCCATATTTTGACCCCTTGGTGCTAATTAATACCATACATACTTTTGTAAAAACAGATTTGATACTTGATACAAGTGCAATAACAATGTAGATCATCTCTAGTCCGCTTCGTGCCTCGTGCTTGTCCAGTTGTTAGTTAGTGGGCGTATCCAGGATAAAGATCCCAGTAGGGCGGCTTGGGCAGGACAAACTCAAACTCAACCCAAACTCAAGTACAATAGATAAAAATCCCGATTATCGGACACCATTTTTAACACGTTTGTTAAATTTGTATATTAATTTGACATTTAAAACTTTCCGTAAAATACTGAGAAATATAGTATTATCCACGGATATTGGATATAGATACCTAATATTTAATTGAATATTTACACTTGGGTCAAAATATATTACTATAAATATTACAGTTATAAATAAAAATATGTTTCAACTTCACAGTGCATTGTTAAATTGAATAAAAATTTTCAAAAAATATATTACAAATTTATACAAAACCATGTAAACATAATGCGTGCTCCATCTTTAAATACTCAATAAAATTTTCAAAATATTTCTACCTTATCAAATATAAAAGATAAATCCAAATAAAATATCAAATTGGAAACGTCAAATCTGACACTTGACAAAAAAATCATTTTTATCAAAAAGAAAACAAAAATTCCATGGCATTCTCCCATTTGCGTTCCGTGCATTTTTCAGTTTTTTCTTAATAACTTTCTTAATATACCCAATATTGGGTTGAAACATGTATAGAAATATAGTCAAATTCATTCTCTACCTATATGTCAAATGAAAAAAACAATCGAATAACGTATAATGCCCGTATCCAAGGACTCAAAAAAATCACGGTTTTTCAACTCCCCTGCGACTACCACGCCATCTACAATATTCATATACCCAAAAGGCACTACTTCACATGAACCTCTATCAAATAAAAAAAAGTTCATAAAAATCGGTTGAACCGTTCAGGCTGTAGGCGATGCGAAAAACGGTTGCTAAGCTGCTGAAAATATAGTGATACCTAGCCTTTTAGTATATAAGATATTTCAAGTGGGGTAAGAGCATTATTACAACTGACGAATGTGAAGAATTGGACGACGAGGTCGTAGACCGAGTCGTATAATCGCATGAGTACTGTAATATGCTTTAGCCCTTATGTGATATACAAAATTTTATCCACGACTGCTCAAAATTAATAAAAATGGATATTTTTGTTTAAACGTCAGATTTGAAATTTAAAAATTATATATTTTAACAATTGATAGATGTCAGTTTCTATAATTTTGATTTAAAATCAAAGCAACAGGGTACATACAATTTGTCTGACAGCAGGACATTCTGTCAGTTTTTTATACAAACAAATTCTAAATTTGTAAGTTTATACGTGATATTTATTTATAATTCGTTTATAAATTATTTATTATGGGACAATATTTCAAAATTGATTTATTATAAGAATATTTAAGGAATAAATAGGTAGACAAGCAGATTATTAATATGCGAGATGTAATAGGACAAAAGCACATCATATTACTTCACTAATATAACTAATTACCTCACTCAAATGATGAAAATAACATGACTATTATGTCACTGGCGTGGATACAAATATATATAACCATCATAATACTCAACACTTAATAAATAAATCTCTGATACATTTTCAATCTATTTATTTATCATAACATCTATAATCTTTAATACTTTTTAACATGAACTCGAACCGCACAAAATAACGGTTTAGGTTCGATTACCAATGCACCATAATTTAAATTGTTCAATTTTGTTCCGGATGTCATAATTCTATTTTATATAAACCGGTTAACAGTTTTTAGAAAACCGGTTCAGGGTTCAGTTCAAACACCGAATACCCGGCATTTCGAACTTAACAATTACTTTTTCTTGGTATATATGTAGAATCATATAATATTATGCTCACAGAAAACAGTATAATTACAGAAAAGTAATTTTTAAGTGAGTATTTAAGATACACTTTGTCAACCTCTTATAATAATAATAATAATAATTGAAGCACTAAGTGCGAAATCTAAAAAAAGAAACCCCCTTCAGTTTACCAAATTTATATCAAAAAAGCTTAAGAAAACAGTACATTTTAGAAAATTTCACCAGTAGTTTCAATTTAAAGCAGAATGTACCTTTTATGAAACATAATGTCCAATGAACGCGAAGAAACTTTTTCACAAGTTTCCTGAAAAATATTTTTTCAAAAATAAATTTTCAAAATTGTTTCCTGAAAGTTAACGGCGACGTTACAGTTTATTTTCCATATTCAATGAGGCTCTAATTATCGAGAAAATGTGGAGGAAACATAATAATTACATGTTTCCCCATGTGCACTATATTTTATATTTATTATTAAGTCGACGTTTCGGCCTTGCTGAGGCCTTCCTCAGGACTAATATTGTCAATAATCTAATATATAATAATATAACTAAGCCGTAAGAATGTTAGTTAGTTTATTTTCTTTTATCATGTGTATTCATATATCTACTTTACAAATGTATCATTTTTTTATTGTTGTTGATGATTTATATTATTGACCATATTAGTCCTGAGGAAGGCCTCAGCAAGGCCGAAACGTCGACTTAATAATAAATATAAAATAATTTGATTGAAAATCCAGCAATTTTGCTTTTCATTCATCTCCCTTACCAGTCACAAGTTCAACTTATCATAATAATTACATGTTTCCCCATGTGCACTATAGGCATTAGACTTTAAACATTCGTAATTAAAACGTGAGTTTTTAAGTTTACATTTTGTGCAAACAACGTTTTTAAACAGTTGTTTGAAAAATATACATGTTTGATTAAATTTTATGTATTTTAACCTGTTACGATTGAGCTCCACGTAAGCGGGGATAATTTCCCTGTCCTGCGAAAAGACTTGTGTAATTAACTATTCTTATTATGGTAGACATTCAAAAATGATAATAATAATAATATATAACCTAAAAACATTTGTCAATAATGATTTTAAAACATAGATACTTAAACTTTTAGAAGGCAGCGCCGTAGATTTGCTGAGTTAATTAAAAGACTAACATTTTCATAACAATGAAATATAAAATAATAAAATTTCATAACTACAAATAAATTTAATAAAGTTATAAAACTTTTACTCCTATACAACACAATAATTCAAGTTTCACTACTTCACTGACAAAGACAACGTTATTTGTTGCTATGGAAACAATAACATTTCCATGGTAACCATACTGTCATTATTATTAGCGCAGTTACCATGATAATTAAAACTATATGTAAAAACAATGCATAAAAACCGAATTTACCCTAAAAGACGAGTTCTACCTAAAAACGAGTTCTGCCTAAAGCCGAGTTCTACCTAAAGACGAGTTCTACCTAAAGACGTGGTAACCTAAAAATGTGTCCTACCTAAACCACCTCTACAGTCTTTGGATGGAACATTTATGAATGGGATATCCCCCCACAGGCCTTGGATGAGGCGCCTTCACAGTAATAAGGTGGAATACCTCCACAGGCTTTGGAAGAAACACATCTACATGGCACAGGTTTTAGGATTGGACATCTCCACAGATTTTGGATGGGACATTCCCACAGGTTTTAGATGGAACATTCCCACAGATTTTGGATGGGAAATTCACACAGTTTTAAAGTAGGATATATAAGCAGGTTTTAGGATGGGACATCTCCACAGATATTGGATGGGACATTCCCACAGGTTTGAATGGGGGGAAAAACTAACAGTATTTAGATGGAACACCGCCACAGATTATGGATCCATACAAGCTTTGGATGGGGCGCCCTTACAGAATTATCAGCAGGGTTTTGGATGGGACATTCTCACAGGTTTTAGATGGGACATCCATACAAGCTTAGGATGGAGGCGCCCTCACAGTTTTAAGGTGGGATACATCCGCAGGTTTTTCGATGGGGTGTTTCCACAGGTTTTTGATGGGATATACCCACAGGTTTTGGTTGGAACACCTCCACAGGCTTTGAATGGGGGCGCCCTCATAGTATTAAAATGGGATACATCAGCAGGTTTTTGGATGGGGCATCTCCACAGGTATTGGATGGGACATTCCCACAGATTTGGATGGGATACATCAGCAGGGATTTTGGATGGAACACCTTCACAGGCTTTGGATGGAACGCCTCCACAGGCTTTGGATGGAGCGCCCTGACAGGTGTCAAAGTGACAGATGTCATTTTGACAGTTGACAAAGTGACAGTTGTCACTTTGACAGATGACATAGTGACAGGTATCAAAGTGACAGATGTCATTTTGACAGCTGACAAAGTGACAGATGACAAAGTTACAGCTGTCATTTTGACGGATTACAAAGTGACAGCTGTCATTTTGACAGATGACAAAGTGACAGGTGTCATTTTGAAAGATGACAAAGTGACAGATGTCATTTTGACAGATGTCATTTTGACAGCTGACAAAGTGACAGATGACAAAGTTACAGCTGTCATTTTGACGGATTACAAAGTGACAGCTGTCATTTTGACAGATGACAAAGTGACAGGTGTCAAAGTGACAGATGTCATTTTCGCAGATGACAAAGTGACAGCTGTCATTTTGATAGATGACAAAGTGACAGCTGTCATTTTGAAAGATGACAAAGTGACAGATGTCATTTTGACAGATGACAAAGTGACAGTTGTCATTTTAACAGATGACAAAGGGAGAGATGACAAAGTGACAGCTGTAACTTTGACAGATGACATAGTGACAGGAGTCAAAGTGACAGATGACATTATTACAAATGACAAAGTGACAGTGACTTTGACAGATGACATAGTGACAGATTACAAAGTGACAGCTGTCATTTTGACAGTTGACAAAGTGACAGCTGTCATTTTGACAGTTGACAAAGTGACAGCTGTCATTTTGACAGATGACAAAGTGACAGCTGTCATTTTGACAGATGACAAAGTGACAGCTGTCATTTTGACAGATGACAAAGTGACAGCTGTCATTTTGACAGATGACAAAGTGACAGCTGTCATTTTGACAGATGACAAAGTGACAGCTGTCATTTTGACAGATGTCAAAGTGACAGATGTCATTTTAACAGATGACAAAGTGACAGCTGTCATTTTGATAGATGACAAAGTGACAGCTGTCATTTTGACAGATGACAAAGTGACAGCTGTCATTTTGACACATGACAAAGTGACAGCTGTCATTTTGACACATGACAAAGTGACAGATGACAAAGTGACAGCTGTAACTTTGACAGATGACAGTGACAGATGTCAAAGTGACAGATGTCATTTTGACAGCTGACAAAGTGACAGCTGTCACTTTGACAGATGGCATAGTGACAGGTGTCAAAGTGACAGATGTCATTTTGACAGATGACAAAGTGACAGATGACAAAGTGACAGCTGTCATTTTTACGGATTACAAAGTGACAGATGACAAAGTGACTGCTGTCACTTTGACAGATGACATAGTGACAGGTGTCAAAGTGACAGATGACATTTTTACAAATGACAAAGTGACAGTGACTTTGACAGATGACATAGTGACAGGTGTCAAAGTGACAGATGTCATTTTGACAGATGACATAGTGACAGATTACAAAGTGACAGCTGTCATTTTGACAGATGACAAAGTGACAGCTGTCATTTTGACAGATGACGAAGTGACAGGTGTCAAAGTGACAAATGTCATTTTGACAGGTGACAAAGTGACAACTGTCATTTTGACAGAAGACAAAGTGACAAGTGTCATTTTGACAGATGACAAAGTGACAGGTGTCATTTTTACCTTAAAACAAGTATAACCTAAAAGCGAGTTCTACCTAAAGACGAGTTCTTCCTAAAGCCGAGTTCTAACTAAAGCCGAGTTCTACCTTAAGGCGAGTTCTACCTAAAAACGAGTTCTACCTAAAGACGTGGTAACCTAAAAACGTGTCCTACCTAAAGACGTGGTAACCTAAGAATGTGGTAACCTAAGAACGTGGTAACCTACTATACTGGTTAAACAACCATTACTATTAATATTCTACTTGCAAACATTATATACAATTCTATTATATTAATATGTTATATATTATTTATAAGAGAAAAAAATTCTAAGAACCCGTTTAAAATGCATTTTTCTCTCTATAATTAACGTTTTTTTTAATTAAATAAAATACACATTTATCTTATAATTTTAAATGCAATGTTACCAACTCTATAATAATTTTAGAAATTTACTTTTTCAATTTCTATTATTTCATGTTTATATTATATATAATTGATAAATAATTAACTTATTTATATATTTATATTATTATTTATACGTTAATTATGTCTTAAATATGATTATTTTGTGTTTCATATATGATTATTTTTTTCCACTAGGTTGGCAACACTATAACACTGATCTCTTACTAAACGTCAGATATTTTTTTTAGGTTATTGACTTATATTAGTACAAGTTCTTATTTATACATTATTGTACTTTATTATTATTATTAGTAATAATTTCTAACAACAATATTATTATTTATAAACGTAACGCGCATGACATAATATATAAAAGTTGTATGTAGGTATGAAACATATTATAGTATAATGAAATAATTATTATTTTGCAGAGATATTACGGAAAAAGAAGATCAGATCAAGTTGTAAATATGTGTTTTGTATCTGTACAAAATAGTTTAGAAATGTAATTTGTTGTCGTGTCTATCTAAACATTGGTGGTGAAATGCAAGACGAATGACAACATTTTTTTGTTACTCTTTGACAACACTTTCTTGATTTTCGTATTGATAATAAAATTTATTAAGTATTTTGTATAAGAGACTAGGTAATTCTTATACTCTTATTGACCTGCTTTTAGATATAATATACCTATAGAGTGGCTCAAATATATTTGCTGACAGATCTGAATCTCAGACGAGAAAACCCTTAGAAGAAGATCTTGACATTATTTGTTTGTAAAACAGATTCACGATGCGACGAATTAGCAAACGTTGGAAGAGGTGTTTGTAGCATTATTGTGTAGCGCCGGCTTTTGACAGAGATAATGATATTGGGTTCTTCTTATTTTTTCTTCAGTAACCTAATTAAACCATCAAATCATTTCGCGTTTTCTATATTTATGATAAAATATCTAAATCTCATACTTAATAATATAAATGTCAATAATATTGACATGTTCTGTACAAAGTGTGTTTCAATAATAATAATTTATTCATCCAGCAGTCTTCTTATGACTGTTTTGTTGGTGGTGGTGTCAATAGCTATGGATTTAGGTTTGACATTTGTATTATTTTAAAAGGTACATTAACACGTTAAATAGGTACATTAATATTATTTTGTTTCAGGTAAATAATACAATTTTAATGGGATATTATAGCTGGGATTGATTAACACAAATATAGTTAAGGTAGGCAGCATAAAAATGATGATGACTGATTTCACAAACGTCAGACATTTTTAGGTTATTATAAGTACGTCGTACAAGATCTTATTTATACATTATTATAACTTATTATCATTATTAGTAATAATATCAAACAACAATATTATTATTTATAAACTTTACGCATGACATAAATAAAAGTTGTTCATAGGTATGTATATATTATAATATTATACAATGAAATAATTTTTTGCAGAGATATTTTAAGGATCTTAATCTTAATTTAATATCGCTGTATGTTTCTTTATAGGAATAAATAAACCTTTACACAAAACGTATTGATTGTTAATGAGTACAAAATTCAATATCAATTAACATAAACATCCGCCAGATGATCCAAATATAAAAAGAAATTATAATTATATTTGAAACAGTACACTGTTGTAGGTACATGGTACATGAAACTACACAGAGAGAGAGAGAGGGTGGCGTATTATAAAAACTTAAACAATCTAAAACATTGGTGAAATGCAAGACGAAGAATGACAACATATTTTTTGCCTCTTTGACAACTTGGTTTTCGTATTGAAGTTTCTACATATAAATATTAAGTCTACGTCCTAAATCTACCTACTACAATAATAATTATACTGTCATAATATCTATAGTAAAGCATAATTAATTATTATTATACGACATTAATAATTTACTGTGTATGTGGGTTTCTATTATAATTATGAAAATTAGTATATAACTTTTAAGAAGTGACTAATCACACTTAAAAAACGCGGAATGCGACTTACAGTGTTGACGCTTACTTCGACACTCGAAAAACGCGAGAAACGCGGAAAACGCGAAGAGAACTCGGATGAAAGGCCAATTTCGGGATTACCACACGACCGGCACGCGGTTTCTCGAGGACATTTGTGACATTTTGGGGTTAGGTTAGGTTTTTCGAGTGTCGGGGTAAGCGGCAACACTAAGTCGCGTTCCGCGTTTTTCGAGTTTCGCGATTTTTAAGTATGATTAGGCACTTCCTAACTTTTAATATCTGTATATTTCTTAATAGGTAAAAACATTATATCGTTATACGGTAGGAATACCTTTAGATTTAAAGCGCGTAACAACAGTCAAATAAACCAAATATATGAAAATGATGAAATAAAGTGCGTGCAAAACTTCTCAGTGGGAAAATCCTATAAAACATGAATGTATGTGTGTGTATTGCTTACGAAATGTCATATCAAGTGAACACACGACACTGCATATTAGTGATGTTTCTACAGGCTACAGAAGAACCGCAAATCACAAATAACATCAACTCTTTCTGTCAAACAACGAAGAGGCCAAATATTAGTTAAATTGATTCTCTGTCTCTACCTCTCTGTTACCACCAAGATACTTGAAAAATGCCCGGCCCGGATGTCAACAAATACTATTTCAACTGACAGCCGAATCTGTTAAATTTTAACACGTTATTAATATTTTTGGCTAAATATTTGTGTTTTCTTTGTAAGTAATATAATTATTGGAGCAAATGTTATAAATAATTATTGTAGAAAATGTATATTTATAGAGGTTTAGTAAAAAATTAACTTAATCTAATTTGAAATACCAGTCCTATTAATTCCTTTTATATTCGTTCCACGTAATAAGTGCGATTCCCATACAAAGATGACACTGTAAACAGTATCAAATCGTAGCATTACAGATACCACTGTCTGAACTCTATGCGATCAATTTTATGAGAGATGTTATTGTTATGTTAGACATTTTTGTATTATATTAAAAGGTAAAGTAAACATAAAATACATTAATATTATTATTATATTGTTTCAGGTAATCATATAATATTTTATACTATAAAACGTTAGATAGCACTCTGACATTAGGTACAGATTAAACAAAGTCAGATATTTGTATGTCAAAGCATTTCCATGGTTATCGTAATATTAACATTTGGTTGCATTATTGTTATTATTTTCGTAATAAAGATGTTTACAAAATGTAGTCGAACACTCCTTTCATTATTTATTGCAAAACTCAATTAAATATTCTGTTTATAATTTTTTTTATAGATAATAGGGTAGTTGCGCATTTTCCAATAAATTTTTTTTCTGAAATAATGCATTAAGTAACTAATTTTAATAAATGTTTCATAAGTGAAAAGTGTATTATTTTTAAGATACAATTTTTTTTAAATATCTTCTAATTTCAAATTTTTTAGTCTGACGTACATTGTGAAAACCAATCACAGAGCTCGGCCCTCTGGCGAGTGATCTCAGAACTCAACTGACATTTCTCTGTACAGTCCTTGAAGTGTACAGGCTGACATAAAATTTGTAGTGTTTCAAGAACTATGCGACTTATCGAGTAAATAAGTAATATTTTTTAACAATAAATTACTTTTAAATATTATTTAGATATCTGTTAATTTAATATTTGAAATAAGTTTAAAATTATGTTCTAATAAAATATAAAGATATGTAGATTACTTCGCTTTGTTGAGGTATTACAACGAGTCTGTCGGAGTCGCCAAGACTTAGAAGGACTGTATCATTCTGCACAATCTACGTCACAATGTTTGTACGTCGAACTTTATTTATGGAAATTATGAATGAAAAGTTGTAAATTTAGAAATGATTTTTATGGAAACATGTTCAGAATTGGCCAAAGTTTAATAATTTATCAAAAAATCAACTACTTTTTTTTCCGCAACTATCCCATTAAAATATACATTAATTTATTATGTTATTAATAAAATTACTAAATTTATGTTGGTATTACATATATACGTCATTACGGTTACTAAGCAACCAAAAAACACACGAAGTCAATGTTACCAACTGTATATTAATTTAATAATCGAAACCTAAAATTGAATTTAGCCGATTACGAATTGGACCTAAAACCGAATTCTACCTACTACACTTTGGTTGTATTATTGTTATTATTTTCGTAATAAGGAAGTTTACAAAATGTAGTCGTACACTTCTTTCATTAACTATTATTGCAAAACTCAATTAAATATTATATGTCTTTAGTTTTTTATAATTAACTAAAATATACATTATTTTGTTATGTATACTAATAAAATTACTAAATTTATGTTGGTATTACATATGTACGTCATTATAGTTACTAACTAACTGAAAAACATACAAAGTCAATGTTACCAACTGTATATTAATTTAATAATTGAAACCTAAAATTAAATTTATCCAATTATTATTATCCATCTTATTTTGCGACTACTCTAACAGGTGTCAGTTTTTGACGTCTCTGGATATGAATGTGAAAGTGACGTGCGTCAATATATAAGTGACGAGCGTCACAATATAAGTGACGAGCGTCAATATATAAGTGACGAGCGTCAATATATAAGTGACGAGCGTCAATATATAAGTGACGAGCGTCAATATATAAGTGACGAGCGTCAATATATAAGTGACGAGCGTCAATATATAAGTGACGAGCGTGAATATATAAGTGACGAGCGTCAATATATAAGTGACGAGCGTTCATATATAAGTGACGAGCGTCAATATATAAGTGACGAGCGTCAATATATAAGTGACGAGCGTCAATATATAAGTAACGAGCGTCAATATATAAGTGACAAGCGTGAATATATAAGTGACGAGCGTCAATATATAAGTGACGAGCATCAATATATAAGTGACGAGCGTCAATGTGAAAATTTTATTCTAAAGACGTGTTCTATCTAAAGTCAAGTTTTATGTAAAGACGATTTCTATTTAAAGATGAGTTCAACCTACTTTACATATAACTTAAAGATGAGTTTAACCTAATTAACTTATAACTTAAAGACGAGTTTAACCTATTTTATTTATAACCTAAAAATGAGTTCTACCTACTATACTGGTTGACCCAACTTATTACTCTATATTATACTTGCAAACAATTGCAAGGATTCAAGCGCTCTTTAATGATACACATCATTTTTTAGTGGAGAAAATTTCAAGAACCCGTTTGAAGCTTATTTTTCTCTCCATGTCTTGAGTTTTTTTATAAATTACATTTAAATATAGAAATTTGATAGGAAACTAACATTTATCATTTATATTTCCCTAGAAATTACTAAATTTCCAGGTTGTTGCTTAGATATGCGAAAATTGCACGGAAGTCAACAAATATGTTTTCATCTGACGTATGCGTCAGATTTTGACGTCTCTGTAAGTTTATGTAAGTAATTTTTCTTAAAAAATGTTATAATTAATTGTAGAAAATGTTTCTTTATTAGGTTGAGTAATAAATTTGTCTTCATTTCATTACAAATACAATACAAAACAGATTTTTTTAACCTCTTACAGAAGATGCCGTTTCAAATTAAAAGGTACTAATTTAAAAGGTATGTACTCTTAATTATTATCTATTCCATCATTTTATTGTCGTAGGCAATCTTTTCAGTACTTTTTTGGTAAACCACGAACAATACTTCAACGCTTTTCGGTGATTTTTAGAAGCTGTCAGATAGACAAATACAAGTTTAGTATCTTCGCGTGGAGCGAAGCGAACCAAGCCAGTGTCTCGTCTCAAGTGTTAGATTTAAATTGTCATTGAAAAAGTCAACGGCGCGAAGCGCCCAATTTATCGTTAAGCATTTTGGAATTAAAGCAAAAGATTAAGTATCTTCGCGTTGAGCGAAGCGAAACGCGTCAATGTATCATTAATTGTTTGATTTAAATTGTCTCTGAAAAAGTCAACGGCGCGAAGCGCCCAAAATCTCATTGAGCGTTAGACGCATAAAGACGTGTTTTAAACTGTTTCAACCGATAGGAACTACCAGATTTTCACGTCTTTGATATATGTTGCAGAAATAATTTACAAGAATATTTGTGTTTTATGTAAGTAATTTTATTGGAAAATGTTTTAAATAAGTGTAAATTATGTTTATTTATAGGTACAGTAATAAATTTATCTTAATTTAATAAAATTGGTACAATACAACAAATTATAACCTCTTACACAGCTGTCGTCTCAACGTTTTTAAATTAAAGGTAATAACTAATAAGGTTTGTAATCTTGATTACTGTACATATTATATCATTTTATTATTGTAGGCAATCTTTTCAGTAATTTATAAGCAAACACGAACAATATTGCAACGTTTTTAGAAGCTGTCAAATGTAGACACATACGTATAAATATTACAAATACTCCACGTACACTGTGACATACTGCGTGGTATTTAAATAATATTTATAAATATAACCATACTCAAAGCGTACAGTTCTTCAAGTTGTAATTTGACAGTTTCCAATCAAACTATCACCAGATAAAGATCATTTAGGAAGAATTTACTGGCATATTTGATACCAGAATTATTATTATCCTTGAATTCTTCAAACTAAAGATAATTCCAGGTATGTACGCTTGAAAATCAATTACTTTCACTTGATAATTAATCAATCTCTTTTTGTTATAGGCGCAAGAACATGTGGTGGATGGATAAAAATACAACAGAAAAGCTCAGTTCTAACCTACAAATCGGAGAAAACCCGAATGAAACCTGGATTAAAATATTATACCTACATTATTACCTAGTATAGGTGATATAAATAAAATTTACTTTTTCTCATTTTATTTTTGCAGCTGGAAGTGCTTTTGCGGCATGATTTTTTTCTTAATTCCGTGAATTCTGTGCTCTCACTCTCATGCGTTCGTTTTGTAATTTTTTGTGATGGAACGGCATTCTTTTTTATTGAATCTTTTCTTTGTGTACTCTGATACTAAAATATAGTAAAATTTATAATATCATAAATAAACATGGTGTATTTATTATTTACCTGGGTAAAAATCTGTTGACTGAAAATGTTCTGAGCAAGCCATCATACCTATTGTTATAGGTTTACCAATTCGTAATTTCTCTTTAAATATTGTGTTTGTAAGAAATCTGTGGATAGTTATTTCCTCTGTCCTATAATTTGTACACTGAGGTACAGTACAGTATTGCTTATTTTTGTTTTTACCACTCATTCTATAACCGTGTTTGACCGTGTCTATGCTACAACCACACTACGAACTGCTACGAACACTTCACTAATATTGTAGATCAGCTGTGATATACATTCAATAGTTCTGTATGAAACTAATATTTATTAATATTGAATATTATAAATTGTTTTAAAAACAAAAATACCATCAAATTATTCTTCAAATTTAAAATAAATACAAATTATTTAACATACTCGCTTATGGCATTTAGAGAAATACCTTTCACTCTCAGCTTATTTTTCTGATAAAAACCATGCCTCCTAATTACCACACGTCCGAAAAACCACAGCGTATAAAAGTTCCCCCACCACAATGTCCACGGCGTATAATTTATCCTACTTAACTTAAGTTCTGTTGGACTCAATTAGGGTTACGTTAGTATTAATTAGTTTATTTAAAAAAACGGAGATCTGTTGGACTCAATTAGGGTTTTATTAGTATTGATTAGTTTGGGTACAAATGTGCAAATCGAAGTGTGAAAATTGGTATATGGGTAGCTGGACCTTGTGGTGGGGAAACTTTTATACGCTGTGGTTTTTCGGACGTGTAGTTATTAGGCGGTATGGTTTTTATACGCTGTGGTTTTCGGTGGTGTGGCATTTACTCAATTTCTCTTTCAATAATTGTAGCAAAGATTAAAGAAAGAAAATTATTTTGAAAGATTTCTAAATAACGTAGAACAAATGAAGCAATCAACAAACAAACCATAACAAAGCCGTAAAACAAAGTTTTAATGTAATGTCATTAAAATTTAATAAATCCTGATAAGGTTTAAGTGATTTTCCAAATTATTAGTTGTAGGAAAAATGTTGTTTATAACACGTGTTATAAACAAGCCTCGCGCGTTAAACTCTGCACTTTCACGTAACGAGGCTTTTTCGGCACTTGATATAAAAATAACTATTAACAATTGTCAGTTTCTATAATTTTTATTTAAAATCAAAGCAATTTCGCGCCAAACATTTGAATAAAGTAAATAGATAGATTGCGTTTAAGTATTTATGAATATTGTTCAAAAATCGTCAGTGACGAACATGTTGCGTATTATATGAAAACGATAATAATGCAAATTATTTTTATTTAATTGTGTGGGTTGTAAAAATAGTTATTTATATTTCAAGTGGGGTAAGAGCATTATTACAACTGACGAATGTGAAGAATTGGACGACGAGGTCGTAGACCGAGTCGTATAATCGCATGAGTTCTGTAATATGCTTTAGACCTCATGTGATATACAAAATTTTATCCACGACTGCTCAAAATTAATAAAAATTGATATTTTTGTTTAAACGTCAGATTTGAAATTTAAAAATTATATATTTTAACAATTGATAGATGTCAGTTTCTATAAATTTGATTTAAAATCAAAGCAACAGGGTACATACAATTTGTCTGACAGCAGGACATTCTGTCAGTTTTTTATACAAACAAATTCTTAATTTGTAAGTTTATACGTGATAT
This sequence comes from Agonum fuliginosum, assembly GCA_947534325.1. NCBI lineage: Eukaryota > Metazoa > Arthropoda > Insecta > Coleoptera > Carabidae > Agonum > Agonum fuliginosum. The sequence goes on along the minus strand of OX384030.1, from coordinate 42,027,791 downwards.
TTATTTATAATTCGTTTATAAATTATTTATTATGGGACAATATTTCAAAATTGATTTATTATAACAATATTTAAGGAATAAATAGGTAGACAAGCAGATTATACCTAAATATGCGAGAGGTAATAGGACAAAAGTACATCATATTACTTCACTAGTGAGGTAATATAACTAATTACCTCACTCAAATGATGAAAATAACATGACTATTATATCACTGGCGTGGATAAAAATATATATATATATATATATATATATATATATATATATATATATATATATATATATATATATATATATATGTATATATAACCATCATAATACTCAACACCTAATAAATAAATCTCTGATTCATTTTCAATCTATTTATATATCATAACATCTATAATCTAAAATACTTTTTAACATGAACTCGAACCGCACAAAGTAACGGTTTAGGTTCGATTACCAATGCACCATAATTTAAATTGTTCGGTTTTGTTCCTGATGTCATAATTCTATGTTATGTGAACCGGTTACCAGTTTTTAGAAAACCGGTTCAGGGTTCAGTTCAAACATCGAATACCCGGCATTTCGAACTTAACAATTACTTTTTCTTAGTATATATGTAGAATCATATAATATTATGCTCACACAAAACAGCATAATTATTAAAGTACAGTAATTTTTAAATGAGTATTTAAGATACACTTTGTACAAACAAAGATTTCAAACAGTTTTATGTTGAATTTTTATAAGAAATAATATACGCATTTGATTGAATATCAGGCATTTCAACCTCTTATAATAATTATAATAATTGAAGCACCAAGTGCGGAATCTAAAAAAAGAAACACCCTTCAGTTTACCAAATTTATATCAAAAAAGCATAAGAAAAAAGTACATTTTAGAAAATTTCACCAGTAGTTTCAATTTAAAGCAGAATGTACCTTTTATGAAATATAATGTCCAATGCACGCGAAGAAACTTTTTCACAAGTCTCCTGAAAAATATTTTTTCAAAAATAAATTTTCAAAATTGTTTCCTGAAAGTTAACGGCGACGTTACAGTTTATTTTCCATATGCAATGAGGCTCTAATTATCGAGAAAATGTGGAGAAAACATAATAATTACATGTTTCCCCATGTGCACTATAGGCATTAGACTTTAAACATTCGTAATTAAAACGTGAGTTTTTAAGTTTACATTTTGTGCAAACAACGTTTTTAAACAGTTGTTTGAAAAATATACATGTTTGATTAAATTTTATGTATTTTAACCTGTTACGATTGAGCTCCGCGTAAGCGGGGTTAATTTCCCTGTCCTGCGAAGAGACTTCTGTAATTAACTATTCTTATTATTGTAGACATTCAAAAATAATAATAATAATAATAATATATAACCTAAAAACATTTGTCAATAATGATTTTAAAATATAGCTACTTTAACTTTTAGAAGGCAGCCCCGTAGATTTGCTGAGTTAATTAAAAGACTAACATTTTCATAACAATGAAATATAAAATAATAAAATTTCATAACTACAAATAAATTTAATAAAGTTATAAAACGTTCACTCCTATACAACACAATAATTCAAGTTTCACTACTTCACTGACAAAGACAACGTTATTTGTTGCTATGGAAACAATAACATTTCCATGGTAACCATACTGTCATTATTATTAGCGCAGTTACCATGGTAATTAAAACTATATGTAAAAACAATGCATAAAAACCGAATTTACCCTAAAAGACGAGTTCTATTTAAAAACGAGTTCAACCTAAAGCCGAGTTCTACCTAAAGACGTGGTAACCTAAAAAAGTGGTAACCTAAAAATGTGCCTTACCTAAAGACGTGGTAACCTAAGAACGTGGTAACCTAAGAACGTGGTAACCTACTCGACTGGTTAAAATTTTTATTCTTATATTATACTTGCAAAGAATACCAAAAATTCAAAGTGACATATTGTGAAATATATCAAATTCAAGAGAAACAAATTCTAAGAACCCGTTTAAAACGACTTTTTCTCTCTATGTCTTCACTTTTTTATAATTCATTAAAATGTATATTAATTTGCTATGTTACTAATAAAATTACTAAATTTATGTTGGTATTACCTATATACGTCATTACGGTTGCCTAGCAACCGAAAAACACGTCATTACTGTTACCTAGCAACCGAAAAACACGCGGTCAGTGTTACCAACTGTATATTAATTTAATAATTGAAACTTAAAATTAAATTTATCCGATTATGAATTAAATATAAAATCAAATTAAGCCAATTACGAGTATAACCTACTACACTGGTTAAATAACCATTATTATTAGTATTCTACTTACAAACAATACCAATACATTCTAATAAATTAATATGATATATATCATTTATAAGAGAAAAAAATTCTAAGAACCCGTTTCAAACTCATTTTTCTCTCTATAATTATCGTTTTTTTTAATTAAATAAAATATACATTTATTTGTTATGTTACTAATAAAATTACTAAATTTATGTTGGTATTACATTACTGTTACCTAGCAACCGAAAAAACCGTCATTACTGTTACTTAGCAACCGAAAAACACGCAGTCAGTGTTACCAACTGTATATTAATTTAATAATTGAAACTTAAAATTAAATTTATCCGATTATGAATTAAATCTAAATTCAAATGAAGACAAATTACGAGTATAACCTACTACACTGGTTAAAATTTTTATTCTTATATTATACTTGCAAACAATACCAAAAATTTCTATCAACACTATATCATATATATATTTATATATATATATATATATATATATATATATATATATATATATATATATATATATATATATATATATATATATATATATATATATATATATATATATATATATATATATATATATATATATATATATATATATATATATATATATATATATATATATATATATATATATATATCAATTTAAAGAGAAAAAAATTCTAAGAACCCGTTTCAAACGACTTTTTCTCTCTATGTCTTCACTTTTTTATAATTAATTAAAATACACATTTATTGAATAATCTTAAGTGCAATGTTACCAACTCTATAATAATTTTAGAAATTAACTTTTTAAATTTCTATTATTTCATGTTTATATTATATATAATTGATAAATAATTAACTTATTTATATATTTATATTATTTTTAGACAAATGTATACGTTAATTATGTCTTAAATATGATTATTTTGTGTTTAATTTATGAAATTTTTTTCCACTAGCTTGGCAACACTGATCTCCTGATCTCTTATGCCTGTGGCACACCGGTCGAGGAGCATCGAGGACCATCGAGTATCTCCTCGATGAAACGAAAGAACGCACCCGTCCGCGATGGATTTCTATTTAATTGTTGACAAATACATCAAAGTTTTGCGCGATATCAAATACAAAAGATACGTCTGAAATGAGATACATTCGTTTCATCGAGGAACAACTCGATGAAAATAGCGGCGCCCCTATTTTTCGTCGAGGACGGGATGCGTTCTATCGTTTCATCGAGGAGTTACTCGATGGTCCTCGATGCTCCTCGACCGGTGTGCCATAGGCATTACTAAACGTCAGATATTTTTTTAGGTTATTGATTTATATTAGTACAAGATCTTATTTATACATTATTGTATCTTATTATTATTATTATTAGTAATAATATCTAACAACAATATTATTATTTCTAAACGTAACGCGCATAACATACTACCTATATAAAAGTTGTATGTAGGTATGAAACATAATATTATAGTATAATGAAATAATTATTTTGCAGAGATATTACGGAAAAAGAAGATCAGATCAGGTTGTAAATATGTATTTTGTATCTGTACAAAATAGTTTAGAAACGTAAGTGGTTGTCGTGTCTATCTAAACATTGGTGGTGAAATGCAAGACGAATGACAACATTATTTTTTACTTCCCCGATCTATGTAATAGAGGGAAGTATTGTAATCGTGATTTTTTGACAGTTCGAGATTTTGGTGAATCTTCACGTTTCAGACCCTACTGAACCCAAAAAACATAATTTTAAAAAAAGTCGGTCTGTCGGTCTGTCGGTCTGTCGGTCTGTCGGTCTGTTAGTCTGTTAGTCTGTCTGGATGTTGGATAACTTAAAAACGCGTTGGAATTTTGGACTGAAATTTTATATTTAAGATCTTGAGCCAAAATCTGACTTCAAGTTCGTTAATGAGCTTTATTCAACCAGTGGTACCAACTTTATAAACAAAACTTTTTTATTTTTATCAAAATACAATCGTGTGTGGTATCAAATTAAAGGTCTTGGGAAAATAATTCTAGTAGAAAAACAAAAATAACATTTAAATGATCGTCAATTGTTTTTTTTTATAAATTATTCAAATTATACCGAGTTTGGTGTCAATTTGAATCGCTCAGGGAGATAAGTTTTTAAAAAATGTAAAAAATGACATTAATACGATTTTCAATTGTTTCTCAAAAAATTACTCAAATTTTTTTATTCAACCAGTGGTACCAACTTTATAAACATATCTTATTTTATTTTTATTAAAATACTATCGTGTGTGGTATCAAATTAAAGCTTTAACTGATCGTCAATTTTTTTATCATACATTATTCAAATTATACCGAGTTTGGTGTCAATTTAAAGCTCTCGGGGAGATAAGTTTAATAGAAATGTAAAAAATGACATTTATGCGATAATCAATTATTGTTTCTCAAAAAATTAATCAAATTTGTTCAAGTGTATTATCAAATTAAAGTTTTCTGGAAAAAAATATTAGTCGAAGAATCAATAACAACATTTAAACAATGGTCAGTTGTTTTTACTTTCCGCATTATATTCTATAAGGCTATAAGATATTATGACGGGTTAAAATTTTCGAGTGTGAGTTTTTAGTGAATAAGTATCAGATTTTTTATGGTATTTAAATTATGCCGAAGTTGGTATCAACTTAAATAGTTTGGGGAAAAATGATAAATTTATTTAAATTTTGCAGAATAAAGCATAAAATTAACGGCGTTACGAAAGTAAGTTATTAAAACTTATAATCGGGGAAGTACTGTGGCGGACACAGCAGATTTTTTTACTCTTTGACAACACTTTCTTGGTTTTCGTATTGATAATAAAATTTATTAGGTATTTTGTATCAGAGACTAGGTAATTCTTATACTCTTATTGACTTGCTTTTAGATATATACAGAGTGGCTGAAATATATTTGCTGACAGAGCTGAATCTCAGACGAGGAAACCCTCAGAAGAAGATCTTGACATTATTTGTTTGTAAAATAGCTTCACGATGCGCCGGCTATTTTTTCTTCAGTAACCTAATTAAACCATCAAATCATTTCGCGTTTTCTATATTTATGATAAAATATCTAAATCTCATACTTAATAATATAAATGTCAATAATATTGACATGTTCTGTACAAAGTGTGTTTCAATAATATTAATATTCATCCATCAGTCTTCTTATGACTGTTTTGTTGGTGGTGGTGTTAAGTTCTGGATTTAGGTTTGACATTTGTATTATTTTAAAAGGTACATTAACACGTAAAATACATTAATATTATTTTGTTTCAGGTAAATAATACAATTTTAATGGGATATTATAGCTGGGATTGATTAATACAAATATATGAACAATATAATACTAGTGTTATGTATTGTTAGAACAGTATTTCATTGTACCGGTAGAAATAAAGTTGAGGTAGGCAGCATATTAAGATGATGGTTTATTTCACAAACGTCAGACATTTATAGGGTAAAAGTACGTTGTACATGATCTTATTTATACATTATTATATCTTATTATTATTAATAATAACATCTAACAAAAATATTATTATTTATAAACTTTACGCATGACATAAATAAAAGTTGTTCGTAGGTATATAGGACATATTATTATAATATTATACAATGAAATAATTTTTTGCAGAGATATTTTATGGATAAATAATGAACAGATAGTTTTTTGGAAATTAATATGTGTTTGAATCTGTACAAATATGTTTATAAACGTAAATACTGAGGAACTGTAACTGTCATGAGATGGCACAGTCTACATGGATACAGTCGATAACAGGAATTTTTATGGCCTGTGTGGTTAAATTTGATGTAAATATAGCTAAAAATCATATTATTTTTAATTATATAATTTGTTGTATTATTGTTATTATTTCTGTAATAAAGAAGTTTACAAAATGTGGTCATAATTTAATATCAACTCATTTCGTTACTTGCAATTCTTAGCTAATAACCAATTTTCTTTTTCAGCAATTTACAAAATAATTTTAAATTAAACATGTAGACTGATATTGGGTATTGTCGTCTGAGAATGTTCCTGTTCAGTAGGATCTAAACAAATTCTAATCAATATTATATTATATATGAACACGAACGGATATATTAGAATAATAATTTTATAATTTCTGTATTACACTCATGCAATATTGAAGCAACTTGTCAAAATTTGCACTTGCATCTGCAATATTGCTCAATGTAAAATGGGCTTAATAAAGATGGTTTACAAAATGAGGTCGTAAATTAATATATAACACTCCTTTCATTACTTGCAAATAATCTCAGTTAAAATCTAATGTTAATAATTATTAGTGTGTGCATTTCTGGGTATGTGTTTGTGTGTGTATGTTTTTGTGTGTATGTGTTTGTGTGTATGTGTTTGTGTGTATGTGTTTGTGTGTACGTGTTTGTGTGTATGTGTTTGTGTGTACGTGTTTGTGTGTACGTGTTTGTGTGTATGTGTTTGTGTTGGTGTGTGCGTATGTTTGTGTGTGCGCGTGTTGGTGTGTATGTGTTTTTGTTTGTATTGGTGTGTGCGTATATTTGTGTGTGCATGTGTTGGTGTGTGTGTTTGTGTATATGTGTTTGTGTGTATGTGATTGTGTGTATGTGTTTGTGTTTGTGTGTACGTGTATGTGTTTGTGTGTACGTGTTTGTGTGTATGTGTTTGATGTGTTCGTGTGTATGTGTTTGTGTGTATGTGTTTGTGTGTATTTGTTTGTGTGTACGTGTTTGTGTGTGTGTATGTGTTTGTGTGTATGTGTTTGTGTGTATGTGTTAGTGTGTATGTTTTTGTGTGTATGTGTTTGTGTTTGTCTGTATGTGTTTGTGTGTACGTGTTTGTGTGTATGTGTTTGTGTGTATGTGTTTGTGTGTACGTGTTTGTGTGTATGTGTTTGTGTGTATGTGTATGTGTTTTTGTGTATGTGTTAGTGTGTTTGTGTGTATGTGATGGTGTTTGAGTTTTTGTTTGTGTTGGTGTGTGCGTATGTTTGTGTGTATGTGTTTTACGTGTTTGTGTGTATGTGTTTGTGTTTGAGTTTATGTGTGCGTGTATTGATGTGTTTGTGTGTATGTGTATGTGTTTGTGTGTATATGTTTGAGTGTATGTGTTTGTGTATGTGTTTGTGTGTATGTGTTTGAGTTTGTGTTTGTGTTGGTGTGTGCGTATGTTTGTGTGTGCGTGTGTTGGTGTGTATGTGTAATGTGTTTGTGTTTATGTTTGTCTGTGTGTTTGTATGTGTGTGTGGGTGGCTTTAGAAGGAACATCTCCACATGTTTTGGATAGATCACCTCTATAGGCTTTGGATGGGGCGTGTTAACAGTATTAAAATGGAACACCGCCACAGGCTTTGGATGGGATATCTCCACAGACTTTGGATGGAGACACTCTCACAGGCTTTGGATGGGATATCCATACAAGCTTCGGATGGAAAACTTAGATCTATCTAAAGACGAGTTTATCATAAAGACGAATGTTTTATCTAAATACGAGTTAAGTCTAAAGACTAATTTAACTTAAAAACGAATTTAATTTATAATACAAGTTTAAATTAGAGATAAGTTAAATTATAAGACGAGTTTATTCTAACGACGTGTTCTATCTATAGTCAAGTTTTATGTAAAGACGATTTCTATTAAAAGATGAGTTGTATTTAAACAAATTTTATCTAAAGACAAATATTATTTAAAAACCAATTTATTTTAATGATGAGTTTTATCTAAAGATGAATATAACCTAAAAACGAGTTATTCGATTATGAATTAAATCTAAAATCAAATTAAGCCAATTACGAGTATTACGAGTTTTGTTTGTGGTGAAATACATTAATGTCGTAGACCTGAAAGCAGGTAATAATATTATTGAAATGCTAACATAATCATGACCATAAAGACGAATTTAATTTAAAAACTAATTTAATTTATATACAAGTTTAAATTAGAGACAAGTTAAATTATAAGACGAGTTTATTCTAAAGACGTGTTCTATATAAAGTTATATAAAGACGATATCTATTAAAAAATTAATTTTATTTAAACAAGTTTTATCTAAAAACAAATATTATTTAAAAACAAAAATTATTTAATCTGAGTTTACATATTATACATCAATTTTAAGAGAAAAGAATTCTAAGAACCCGTTTAAAACTTATGTTTACCTCTATGTGTCTTTAGTATTTTTATAATAAATTAATAATAAAATTACTAAATTTATGTTGGTATTACATATATACGTCATAACGATTGCCCAGCAATCGAAAAACACGCCAAGTCAATGTTACCAACTGTATATTAATTTAGTAATTGAAACTTCAAATTAAATTTATTCGATTATGAATTAAACCTACAATCAAATTAAGCCAATTACGAGTATTACCTACTACACTGATAACCTACTTTACTTATAACTTAAAGAAGAGTTTAACTTACTTTACTTATAACTTAAAGATGAGTTTAACCTATATTACTTATAACTTAAAGATGAGTTTAATCTATTTTACTTATAACCTAAAAATGAGTTTAACCTACTATACTGGTTAAATAACCATTATTATTAGTATTCTACTTACAAACAATACCAATACATTCTAATAAATTAATATGATATATATCATTTATAAGAGAAAAAAATTCTAAGAACCCGTTTCAAACTCATTTTTCTCTCTATAATTATCGTTTTTTTTAATTAAATAAAATCTACATTTATTCGCTATGTTACTAATAAAATTACTAAGTTTATGTTGGTATTACATTACTGTTACCTAGCAACCGAAAAACACGTCATTACTGTTACTTAGCAACCGAAAAACACGCAGTCAGTGTTACCAACTGTATATTAATTTAATAATTGAAACATAAAATTTAATTTATCCGATTATGAATTAAATCTAAAATCAAATTAAGCCAATTACGAGTATAACCTACTACACTGGTTAAACAATCTTTAGTATTAATATTCTACTTGCAAACATTATATAAAGTTCTATTATATTAATATGTTATATATAATTTATAAGAGAAAAAAATTCTAAGAACCCGTTTAAAATGCATTTTTCTCTTTATAATTATAGTTTTTTTAAATTTAATAAAATACACATTTATCTTATAATCTTAAGTGCAGTGTTACCAACTCTATAATAATTTCAGAAATTTACTTTTTAAATTTCTATTATTTCATGTTTATATTATATATAATTGATAAATAATTAACTTTTTAATATATTTATATTATTATTATTATTATTTATACGTTAATTATGTCTTAAATATGATTATTTTCTGTTTCATATATGATTATTTTTTTCCACTAGGTTGGCAACACTATAACACTGATCTCTTACTAAACGTCAGATATTTTTTTAGGTTATTGACTTATATTAGTACAAGTTCTTATTTATACATTATTGTACTTTATTATTATTATTAGTAATAATATCTAACAACAATATTATTATTTATAAATGTAACGCGCATGACATAATATATAAAAGTTGTATGTAGGTTTGCAGAGATATTACGGAAAAAGAAGATCAGATCAAGTTGTAAATATGTGTTTTGTATCTGTACAAAATAGTTTAGAAATGTAAGTTGTTGTCGTGTCCATCTAAACATTGGTGGTGAAATGCAAGACGAATGACTACATTTTTTTCTTACTCTTTGACAACACTTTCTTGGTTTTCGTATTGATAATAAAATTTATAAGGTATTTTGTATAAGAGAATAGGTAATTCTTATACTCTTATTGGCCTGCTTTTAGAATGGCAACAAATATATTTGCTGACAGATCTGAATCTCAGACGGGAAAACCCTCAGAAGAAGATTTTGACATTATTTGTTTGTAAAACAGCTACACGATGCGACGTATTAGCAAACGTTGGAAGGTGTTTATAGCATTATTGTGCAGCGCCGGCTTTTGACAGAGATAATGATATTTGGTTCTTATTGTTTCTTCAGTAACCTAATTAAATCATATCAAATCATTTTAATAATATAAATGTCAATAATATTGACCTGTTCTGTACAAAGTGTGTTTCAATAATATTAATATTCATTCAGCAGTCTTCTTATGACTGTTTTTTTGGTGGTGGTGTCAATAGTTATGGATTTAGGTTTGACATTTGTATTATTTTAAAAGGTACATTAATACGTAAAATACATTAATATTATTTTGTTTCAGGTAAATAATACAATTTTAATGGGATATTATAGCTGGGATTGATTATTACAAATATATGAACAATGTAATACTAGTGTTATGTATTGTTAGAACAGTATTTCATTGTACCGGTAGAAATAAAGTTGAGGTAGGCAGCATATTATGATGCTGGTTTATTTCACAAACATCAGACATTTATAGGGTAAAAGTACGTTGTACAAGATCTTATTTATACATTATTATATCTTATTATTATTAATAATTATATCTAACAAAAATATTATTATTTTTAAACTTTACGCATGACATAAATAAAAGTTGTTCGTAGGTATGTACATATTATTATAATATTATACAATGAAATAATTTTTTGCAGAGATATTTTATGGATAAATAATGAACAGATAGTTTGTTGTAAATTAATATGTGTTTGAATCTGTACAAATATGTTTATAAACGTAAATACTCAGGAACTAAAACCTACATCTTGCGTTAGCTGTCGTAACTGTCACGAGATGGCGCAGTCTACATGGATACAGACGATAACAGGAATTTTTATGGTCTGTGTGGTTAAATTTGATGTAAATATAGCTAAAAATGATATTATTTTTAATTATATAATTTGTTGTATTATTGTTATTATTTCTGTAATAAAGAAGTTTACAAAATGTGGCCATAATTTAATATCAACTCATTTCGTTACTTGCAATTCTTAGCTAATAACCAATTTTTTTTTTCAGCAATTTACAAAATAATTTTAAATTAAACATGTAGACTGATATTGGGTATAGTCGTCTGAGAATGTTCCTGTTCGGTAGGATCTAAACAAATTCTAATCAATATTATATTATATATGAACACGAACGGATATGTTAGAATAATAATTTTATAATTTCTGTATTACACTCATGCAATATTGAAGCAACTTGTCAAAAGTTGCACTTGCATCTGCAATATTGCTCAATGTAAAATGGGCTTAATAAAGATGGTTTTCAAAATGAGGTCGTAATAGTTATTTAACAAACTAGTGTGTTAATAAAGACGATTAATAATTGAGACATTTTAACGCGTTCGCTTCTCTCACGCGTTAATTGTTGAGATTATTAATCGCCTATTAACACATGAGTTAGTTACAATATTTTTCCGTTGATCATACCTTTTTAATTTGAAAATTTTTAAATTTTATTCCATAACAAATTAGGTTAGTACCGCTTTAAATGTTCACCACAATTGTATCGACAACAATGAACAACTCAACAACAACAATCGAACAATCAACTGTTTTCAGGGAGAAACGGGTGCAGTCAGTTCACATAATATTGATTAGCAGTACTACATCCCAAGGTGTTTTCGTTTTTAGAATGATGTTATTATTTTTATGTTCATTAAAGCAATTCTACGTAAATATTATTTACCTAGAAGTGTGAAAATCATTTCTTTTAATTTTGTTTTGCATTTTGATAAAACTTAGATCTGGTGAATATAATACAATATAACGTGTTCTGAACGCATCCAATAAATCGTTGATTAATAAAAAATCATGCATTTATAGGGATCATTAATGTATGATTTTTTTACATTAATGATACTCATTAATAAACGATCATCGGAAAATTAATATATAACAATCCTTTCGTTACTTCCAAATAATCTCAGTTAAAATCTAATGTTAAAAATTAGTGTGTTGGTGTGTGCATTTGTGTGTGTGTTTGTGAGTATGTGTTTGTGTGTATGTGTTTGTGTGTATGTGTTTGTGTGTACGTGTTTGTGTGTACGTGATTGTGTGTATGTGTTTGTGTGTATGTGTTTGTGTGTACGTGTCTGTGTGTACGTGTTTGTGTCTACCTACGTGTTTGTGTTGGTGTGTGCGTATTTTTGTGTGTGCGTGTGTTGGTATGTATGTGTTTGAGTTTGTGTTGGTGTGTGCGTGTGTTTGTGTGTGCGGGTGTTGGTGTGTATCTGTTTGTGTGTATGTGTATGTGTTTGTGTGTAGGTACGTGTTTGTGTGTATGTGTTTGTGTTACGTGTTTATCTGTATGTGTTTGTGTATATGTGTATGTGTTTGTGTTGGTGTGTGCGTATGTTTGTGTCTGCGTGTGTTTGTCTGTATGTGTTTGTGTGTATATGTTTGTGTGTATGTGTTTGTGTGTATGTGATTGTGTGTACGTGTTTGTGCGTATTTTTGTGTGTGCGTGTGTTGGTGTGTATGTGTTTGTGTGTATGTGTTTGTGTTGGTGTGTGCGTATGTTTGTGTGTGCGTGTGTTGGTGTGTATGTGTTTGTATTGGTGTGTGCGTATGTTTGTGTGTGCGTGTGTTGGTGTGTATGTGTTTGTGTGTATGTGATTGTGTGTATGTGTTTGTGTGTATGTGTTTGTGTGTATGTGTTTGTGTGTATGTGTTTGTGTGTATGTGTTTGTGTGTATGTGTTTGTGTGTATGTGTTTATGTGTATGTGTTTGTGTGTATGTGTTTGTGTGTATGTGTTTGTATGTATGTGTTTGTGTGTATGTGTTTGTGTGTATGTGTTAGTGAGTATGTGTTTGTGTGTATGTGTTTGTGTGTATGTGTTTGAGTTTGTGTTTGTGTGTGCGTGTGTTGGTGTGTATGTGTTTGTGTTTGTGTTTATGTTTATGTTTGTCTGTGTGTTGTGTGTGTGTGTGTGTGTGTGTGTGTGTGTGTGTGTGTGTGTGTGTGTGTGTGTGTGTGTGTGTGGTGGCATTAGTAGGAACATCTCCACATGCTTTGGATGGATCACCTCTACAGGCTTTGGATGGGGCGTGTTAACAGTATTAAAATGGAACACCTCCACAGGCTTTGGATATGGGACATCTCCACAGGCTTTGGATGGGGACACTCCCACAGGCTTTGGATGGGATATCCATACAAGCTTTGGATGGAAAACATAGATCTATCTAAAGACGAGTTTATCATAAAGACGAATGTTTTATCTAAAGACGAGTTTAATCTAAAGACGAATTTAACTTAAAGACGAATTTAACTTAAAAACGAATTTAATTTATAATACAAGTTTAAATTAGAGACAAGTTTAATTATAAGACGAGTTTATTCTAAAGACGTGTTCTATCTATAGTCAAGTTTTATGTAAAGACTATTGCTATTAAAAGATGAGTTGTGTATTTAAACAAGTTTTATCTAAAGACAAATATTATTTAAAAACCAACTTATTTTAAAGATGAGTTTTATCTAAAGATGAATATAACATAAAAACGAGTTATTATTATTATGAATTAAATCTAAAATCAAATTAAGCCAATTATGAGTATAACCTATTTTACTTATAACCTAAAGATGAGTTCTACTTCAATATATAAGTAACGAGCGTGAATATATAAGTGACGAGCGTCAATATATAAGTGACGAGCATCAATGTGAAAATTTTATTCTAAAGACGTGTTCTATCTAAAGTCAAGTTTTATGTAAAGACGATTTCTATTTAAAGATGAGTTCAACCTGCTTTACTTAAAACTTAAAGATGAGTTTAACCTACATTACTTATAACGTAAAGATGAGTTTAATTTACTTTATTTATAACTTAAAGATGAGTTTAACCTACATTACTTATAACTTAAAGATGAGTTTAATCTATTTTTACACAACCATCCGTTAATTTATAATCTACTTGCAAACATTAGGTGGCACTGATTTGGTGGTTATGTGACATATATCAATTTAAAGAGAAAAAAATTCTAAGACCCCGTTTAAAGCTTATTTTTCTCAATTACGTCGGAGTTTTGTATAATTCATTAAAATATATATTAATTTGCTATGTTACCAATAAAATTACTAAATTTATGTTGGTATTACATACACACGTCATTATACGCAAAGTCAGTGTTACCAACTGTATATTAATTTTAAAATTTTTACAAATTTATTTCAATTTATTCATATTTGAATTACTTCCTATATAACTTATATAAATATTAATCTATTTTTAAATATATATATATATATATATATATATATATATATATATATATATATATATATATATATATATATATTTAATTAAATTATCATTTGTATGAAAATTTTATAGTAAATACGATTATTTTACACGTTATTTTTCTCAACTACGTTGGCAACACTGGCTTTAGTTTACGTCAAAAAATTTTAGGTTATCGTTATATTAGTACATGGTATAAGATTTTCATCTTATTTATACATTATTATTTCTTATTATTATCAGTAATAATACCTCATAACATCAATATTATTATTCATACTTTAATAATAAACTTCGCATAATATAAAAGTTGATGTATATACAAGAAAATAATGAACAAAGAAATTGGAAGGAGACCAGAAGAAGCACCAAATGTTTGAAACTGTACAAAATTGTTTATAAACGTGAGTGGTACATGAAACTACAGAGGGTAGCGTATACTCTAAACTTTTTACACTTTGGCGAAATGCAAGACGAACAATGTTTACACGACAACATTTACTTTGACAAATGGTTTCTTATTGAAGTTTCTACATTTTAAATATTTACTACAGCTACTACAATTTTGCCATTAAAGCATACTAATTATACGACATTAATTTACCGCGTGGGTTTGTATTATTATGATGAAAATGCATTAGAATATATCTTAATATCTGTATTTTTCTTTATAGGAAAACATAACATTTAATTAAGACAATAATATATCGTTATAAAATGTATTGTTTGTTGGATGGGAAGCCAAAAGGGCTAGTGTCGAACAGGTTACATCCTTAAATTTCAGTTTTCTTTCTTCTTTCAGTAACATTCTCTGACCTAAAATAAAGCATAATTAGGCCCCGGAAATAAGGATCCAGATATAAAAATGATGGTGCAAAGTCAGCAAAACTTCCCAGTGGAAAATCAACAAAACATGTCGTGTATTCTGCTTACGAAATATATCAACCACAAGTAAACATGACTGTTGGTGCTCCTACAAACTTTATGCAGGCCACAGAAGCCCACCAGCTAACCAGGTATCAAAAACAGCTACTCAGCGACAAACACAATCATCTCCTGTCAAATCGACAGTTACTAATTTCAAACGACGATTATCAGCTGCTGCAGCAGGTGCTACTGAATCCTGTGACGATAGTGATATATGGACGACAGACTCGGCGGAGATGATTCCGACGACGAAGAAATGGATGCTGTAATAGCCAAGAAGAAAGCAAAATCTGAAGAAGAATATGTAAACAATCCAGAAGCTCTCTTGAACCTACAACATTCGTCGGAGTTGAATCGGGAGCTGCAGATTCAGAACAATCAGAACCATGAGGGTTATGCACGACTGGAAAAACATCTTCTTTACCTTATAATAATACAATTTTATTGGCAAATTATAGCTTTCTCAGTGTTACCTACTAATTATTTCATCGTCTGTTTAAGCTTAACAAATTTCATAATGTTCATAATTATTCACAAGAAGTTAGCTGTAAAAAATATTTTATCCAAATGTATCAATCAATAATAAATAAATATTGTGTTGTTTAATTTATTATTTAATATTATTATTTTTCTATTATTTTACTTATACAAATAATACTGAGGAACTAAAACCTAGATCTTGCGTTAGCTGTCATAATTGTCACGAGATGGCGCAGTCTACATGGTTATAGCCGATAACAGGAATTTTTATGGTCTGTGTGGTTAAATTTGATGTAAATATAGCTAAAAATCATTGTATTTTTAATTATAAAATTTGTTGTATTATTGTTATTATTTCTGTAATAAAGAAGTTTACAAAATGTGGTCATAAATTAATATCAACTCATTTCGTTTCTTGCAATTCTTAGCTAATAATTATCGGTTCATTCGTTAGTGTGTGTTTAATATCTATGAAATTAATAACATACTAATGGTGTATTCCTGCGTATTGTATTTTATGTTTTAAAAATGCAGAAGTACTCATTTCACATTGTTTTCATTTTCTTTTTCAGTAACATACAAAATAATTTTAAATTAAACATGTAGACTGATATTGGGTATTGTCGTCTGAGAATGTTCCTGTTTAGTTCGGTAGGATCTAAACAAATTCTAATCAATATTATATTATATATGAACACGAACAGATATACTAGAATAATAATTTTATAACTTCTGTATTACACTCATGCAATATTGAAGCAACTTGTCAAAAGTTGCACTTGCATCTACAATATTGCCCAATGTAAAATGGGCTTAATAAAGATGGTTTACAAAATTAGGTCGTTAATTAATATATAACACTCCTTTCGTTACTTGTAAATAATCTCAGTTAAAATGTAATGTTAAAAATTAGTGTGTGCGTGTGTTGGTGTGTGCGTTTGTGTGAATGTTTGTGTGAATGTTTGTGTGTATGTGTTTGTGTGTACGTGTTTGTGTGTACGTGTTTGTGTGTATGTGTTTGTGTGTATGTGTTTGTGTGTACGTGTTTGTGTGTACGTGTTTGTGTGTAAGTGTTCGTGTGTATGTGTTTGTGTGTATGTGTTTGTGTGTATGTGTTTGTGTGTATGTGTTTGTGTGTATGCGTTTGTGTGTATGTGTTTGTGTGTACGTGTTTGTGTGTATGTGTTTTGTGTGTAGGTACGTGTGTGTGTATGTGTTTGTGTGTAGTGTGTACCTACGTGTTTGTGTGTATGTGTTTGTGTGTATATGTGTTTGTGTGTACGTGTTTGTGTGTACGTGTTTGTATGTATGTGTTTATGTGTAGGTATGTGTTTATGTGTTTGTGTTGGTGTGTGCGTATGTTTGTGTGTGCGTGTGTTGGTGTGTATGTGTACATGTGTATGTGTTTGTGTGTATGTGTTTGTGTATATGTGTTTGTGTGTATGTGTTTGTGTGTATGTGTTTGTGTGTATGTGTTTGTGTGTATGTGTTTGTGTGTATGTGTGTATGTATTTGTGTGTATGTGTTTGTGTGTATGTGTTTGTGTGTACGTGTTTGTGTGTACGTGTTTGTGTGTATATGTGTGTGTGTGTGTACGTGTTTGTGTGTACGTGTTTGTGTGTATGTGTTTGTGTGTATATGTTTGTGTGTATGCGTTTGTGTGTACGTGTTTGTGTGTATGTGTTTGTGTGTAGGTACATGTTTGTGTGTATGTGTTTGTGTGTACGTGTTTGTGTGTATGTGTTTGTGTGTATGTGTTAGTGTGTATGTGTTTGTGTGTATGTGTTTGTGTGTAGGTATGTGTTTGTGTGTATGTGATGGTGTTTGAGTTTGTGTTTGTGTGTATGTTTTTGTGTATGTGTTTGTGTGTATGTGTTTGTGTGTATGTGTTTGTGTTTCAGTTTGTGTTGGTGTGTATGTGTTTGAGTTTGTGTTTGTGTTGGTGTGTGCGTATGTTTGTGTGTGCGTGTGTTGGTGTGTATGTGTTTGTGTTTGTCTGTGTGTTTGTATGTGTATGTGTTTATGTTTGTCTGTGTGTTCACCTCTACAGGCTTTGGATGGGACATCTTCACAGGCTTTGGATGTGGACACTCCCACATGTGTTTGTGTTTGGGTTTGTGTTGGTGTGTGCGTATGTTTGTGTGTGCGAGTGTATGTGTTTGTGTGTACGTGTTTGTGTGTACGTGTTTGTGTGTATGTGTTTGTGTGTATGTGTTTGTGTGTACGTGTTTGTGTGTACGTGTTTGTGTGTATGTGTTTGTGTGTATGTGTTTGTGTGTATGTGTTTGTGTGTATGTGTTTGTGTGTACGTGTTTGTATGTACGTGTTTGTGTGTATGTGTTTGAGTTTGTGTTGGTGTGTGCGTATGTTTGTGTGTGCGTGTATTGGTGTGTATGTGTTTGTGTGTATGTGTTTGTGTGTATGTGTTTGTGTGTATGTGTTTGTGTGTAAGTGTTTGTGTGTATGTGTTTGTGTGTATGTGTTTGTGTGTTTGTGTTTGTGCTTTGTGTGTATGTATGTGTTTGTGTGTATGTGTTTGAGTGTATGTATTTGTGTGTATGTGTTTGTGTTGGTGTGTGCGTATGTTTGTGTGTGCGTGTGTTGGTGTGTATGTGTTTGTCTTTGTGTTTGTATCTGTTTGTGTTTATGTTTGTGTGTTTGTTCTCCTCTACAGGCTTTGGATGGGACATCTCCATAGGCTTTGGATGAGGACACTCCCACAGGCTCTGCATGGGATATCCATACAAGCTTTGGATGGAAAACTTAGATCTATCTAACGACGAGTTTATCCTAAAGACAAATGTTTTATCTAAAGACGAGTTTAATCTAAAGACGAATTTAACTTAAAAACGAATTTAATTTATAATACAAGTTAAATCATAAAATGAGTTTATTCTAAGGACGTGTTCTATCTAAAGTCAAGTTTTATGAAAAGACGATTTCAATTTAAAGACGAGTTTTATTTAGACAAGTTCTATCTAAAGACAACTATTATCTAAATATCATTTTTTTTAAAGATGAGTTTTATCTAAATATGAATATAACCTAAAGACGAGTTCTACCTACTATACTGGTTTTCGTTACCTTCTTTATTTATAGGTTATGATTTTTTATTAGGAAAACATCTGTTACATGTACGTAGTAGTACAATTGATGAAACAAATTACAGAATCTTGTTAATTAGGATTTGTATTTAACGATAAGCTCATTAAAAATCAATTTAAGGGGACAAAAAGTGGTCTATTTTCAAAAATGCTCGTGCCCGCGATAAATAAAGATATCTATGAGATAACGAAAACCAGTTTTTTTTTTCGGACGTAAAACACACAATCCTCCAAATAGTTGCATGTGATTGGCGATGATTTGGTGAAGATAATCCTCAACGAGTTTACAATTTCATTCATAGATATTGAAAATATTGAGAATTCTTTGAACGTCTTCTAATAATGAGTTATGATTCTTTAAAAAGCAATTTTCTCGGTATAAACGGAGTCGGAAAGCCTCGACGAATAAAATGCAATTTTTATCTTTACAAAATGATGTTCTTTAACGAAGTTATACCACATTCATTCTGTAGCGTCGAATTTCTTACGTTATTCGCAATGTAGCGCCTACTATACAGAAAATTCTCAAGTCATTCGATTATTAAACGGCTGGTGCCTACACGGTGCTACTTATTAAAAATTTTGAAAGATCATTTTGATAGCAAATTTCCAGCAACCTAAAGCTAGCAGAACCCATGCAGTAAAATCAATCGGCACCATATGGAAAATTAAAGGCTAATTATAGGCTAATTAAATGCCACATTCCTGAATTTAAGGCTCCGCAATTTTTTTAAAAAATGCAGGGTCTTGCCAGCTTTAGAAATAGTTAGCAGGACCCAAGAACCGCTGCAGTAAAACCAGTAAACTACATGTGGAAAATTAAAGGCTAATTATAGGCTAATTAAATGCCACATTCCCGAATTAAAGGCTCGACAATTTTTCTAAAAAATGCAGGATCTTGTCAGCTTTTGAAATAGTTAGCAGAATCCAAGAACTCCTGCAGTAAAATCAGTAAACTAAATGTGGAAAATTAAAGGCTAATTATAGGCTAATTAAATGCCACATTTCCGAATTTAAGGCTCGACAATTTTTCTAAAAAATGCAGGATCTTGCCAGCTTTTGAAATAGTTAGCAGAACCTATTCTGTTAAGCAATAGAATCAATCGGAAGGATATATAAAATTATAGGCTAATTAAATGCTATAAATAATAGGTAGGTACCCAAAGGCCTGGTTTATAATAGTAGTAACCGAAACCGACATCGTGACTGTAGTGTACAATTTTACCGCTTATAGGCTGTAGTTTTAAGAACAGTTGGTCAGACAGTTTGACGTTTCGTATGTTCTATTTGTTTGACACTTCGTTGTTTATACTATAATTGTGATCTGTGATATTGGTATTTATTATGGAAGAAGACGAAATCAGGTGAATCTCGGAAATTGACATTTTAACAGGTTTCTCTAATCATACGAAATCAACGGTTCAGGAGCTAGGTTAACTTTGTTGTTTGTCAACAAAAATGAAACGGACCCCGCGTCATTCGCATCACGTGTCATAAATGCTGCCTTCATATTGGTTGTCGTTGTCCCTAGACCGTAAAAGTTGACGAACTTTTCGGTAGTGGCCTAAGGACTACGGTCATTATGAACCTACGCATTGCGAAGTACACTTTTACGGTTTCGGTTACAGTCTATTATAAAGCAAGGCTAATATTGGTTATAACATTTTCGGTTCAGCCTAATTAACAACTTAATTTTGCAATCAAATAATTCAAAGTAGGTACTAATAATTGATGATATGAGCCTAAAATTAGTCTTTAATGATGGCATAAGAATATCTTGCATTTATAAAGTGTAACTAACACTATGGGTCTCTGCCAAGTGGTTAAAAATAGTAAAAATATGGAATAAAATAATTATGGTTATTCTTATTCATTTTAGTTCTAAGTGAGAACTTATAATACTGCCCTCCTTAGGAAGAAGGTCCTTTATGCAAATTTTGAGATTTTTGTAATCTGCATAAATTGAGAGCCTTAAAATTAGCCTTAATTTTAACATAAAAATATATTTGTAACTTGTGTTTTGGGTCCTGCCAAGTGGATAATATTAGTAAAACTACACAATAAAATAATTATATTGAGAGCCTAAAATTAGCCTGTAATTTTTACTTAAATTTTTTTTTTCAATTGTAACACTTCACTATACAGGATGCACAGGGTATAACTAACACTTTAGGTCCTGCCAAGTGGTTAAAAACAGTACCTACAAACATAGAATAAAGTGTTTATGGTTATTAATTATAACCTCAAGTGAGAGCCTAAAATTAGCCTTTAATTTTTACATTAAAAATATTTCTCAATTGTAACACTACAGGGTGTACACTGTACAGGGTGTAACAACACTTTGGATCCTACCAAGTGGGTAATATCAGTAAAACTACACATTAAAATAATTATATTGAGATCCTAAGTAGCCTTTAATTTTTACATAAAAAAAATCTGCTGTGGCCACCACACGATCTGTCGCCTAAATCTGCTTATTCTACTAATCTAATAAATAGTTTTACTTACATTTTAATAGTTTCATGTTCATGTAATATGAAAACGATAATGTAACCCAATATGCAAGCAAAAGATGTCAACGATGTTAACTTGTACTGTCACTGTCATAATAATTAAAATTTTATGTAGAAACAAATTTCATATCATGGACAACAAGATACTGGAATTTCAAAAAAATAGAATATTAATTGTACTTTATTTTATTGTTAATTACTTCCAGATTCAGCAATTTGTATTTATAATTAACTGTACACATAGATAATTAGAATTTCTTTTATTTTTAATTGCAAATATTGTCATAAATAAATAATGTACCAATATATTTAAGGAAAACATTTTCAAACTTTAAAAAGTTCTACTTCCGGTTTGCGGATTTCGGGATTTCTACCAAAATCTTATTCGGTGTTAAGATACTTATTAAAACCTTAAATATGAAATTTGGTTATAAAAGTTTTGATACTTCTTAAGTTATCGTGGACGAAAAATCGTCAGTCCATACAAACACACACACACAGACATCATCGTGAAAATAGTGAATTCGTATTCTAGAGACCCTGAAACGTGCTTATCCACCAAACACTCATACTAGAAAATTTTGGTACCCATTACAATATAGCTAGAGAGCCGCGGGTTTAAAAACCCGACGAGAAGCAAACCGTCTTCCGTTTGGTGAGATGAAAGTCTATCCCTTGAAAACCCCCAAATTCCAAATATTTTTGAAATCGAAAGGGGCCCACTCGAGAACGAAGGGAAAATGCATATCGACTTTTTTGCAGATTTAAATACGTCTTCCGTTATGATAACTTTGTTTAAAAAGTGACTAGTAATCATTTGACAAAGCGGAAGACGAATTGGGAAGGGCGCACTAGTCGAAAATTTTGACCTCCAAAATCGCTCATCTGGAAAATTCGACGTCTTCAATATGCTTACTTTTGTGTTCATTTACTTTGTTATGGTCTTTACATCGGGAAAATCCGGGTGGAAGACTTTTTTAGTAGGGCCCGGTTTCAGGGTTGACCAAATAAGCAAATTGAAAAACTCGCGCGAGCGGCTAGTTAAAAAATCGAAAACTGGATTTGAATTCAATCCTATGCTTCCAGATTTTGCATGTAGATTCTTCAGTGCCCAGAAAACCTAATTCCCAAAGGGAAGACTTTTTGACCAACATATCACCCCTTCCCACTTCTTTGAATTCAAACGAAAAATATTACGGGAAATATACAGAAAATAGGAGAAATTCAAAGAAGTGGGAAGGGGTGATATGTTGGTCAAAAAGTCTTCCCTTTGGGAATTAGGTTTTCTGGGCCCTGAAGAAGCTACATGCAAAATCTGGAAGCATAGGATTGAATTCAAATCCAGTTTTCGATTTTTTAACTAAGCCGCTCGCGCGAGTTTTTCAATTTGTTTATTTGATCAACCCTGAAGCCGGGCCCTACTAAAAAGTCTTCCATCCGGATTTTCCCGATGTAAAGACCATAACAAAGTAAATGAACACAAAAGTAAGCATATTGAAGACGTCGAATTTTCCAGATGAGCGATTTTGGAGGTCAAAATTTTCAAACATTGGTTTCGACTAGTGCGCCCTTCCCAATTCGTCTTGCGCTTTGTCAAATGATTACTAGTAACTTTTTAAACAAAGTTATCATAACGGAAGACGTATTTAAATCTGCAAAAAAGTCGATATGCATTTTCCCTTCGTTCTCGAGTGGACCCCTTCCGATTTCAAAAATATTTGGAATTTGGGGGTTTTCAAGGGATAGACTTTCATCTCACCAAACGGAAGACGGTTTGCTTCTAGTCGGGTTTTTAAACCCGCGGCTCTCTAGCTAATACCTCTCTTATAGAATATGAGGCGAGAGGTAATATAGGTATTTCAATTGTAAAACTCTATAGGGTGTAATGGTTGGTGTAAATAACACTTTAGGTCCTATCAAGTGGTTAAAAAAGTAAAACAAAATAATTATGAGTAATCATTATAGCCTCAGTGCCAGTAAATTGGGCGATTGTCTGTTATGTAAAATAAATTTAAAAAATTCCGTCACTGCAGTTTTTCTGCAATAAATTACTGAAATATAGCGGATAATATTCATAGAAAATATTCCATTAGACTCTCTCCTTTTTCATCTGAATCATTATATTAAGATGCAAAAGAATTGAATCTAGTGAAATACCTATTTTCTATTAAGGGCAGGGTAAAAAAAGTGCTTGTGCTAACAACCGCAACACGCTCTCTGTGGGCGCCACCAGTATATTTGTACCAGCCGCTAGAGATATCAAAATTTACTTCCATGTGGGCGCGGCCTAGGCCATTCGTGTTCGTGACTCGTGAGTCTTCGTGATACGACCGAGGGTGCTCATTCTGCTTTAAGCCCTGTTCGCACGGCGATCTTTGGAGATTCTACGGAGAGTCAAACTCCCGTCAAAGTCACGGCAAAAAAGAAGTTTTTTTCTTTCTAGTGAGAATTATTTGTTAAATTATCAATGAGTCTTGGAAAAGACGAATTTATAATTTATTGATTGCTTCAAAACCACGTAATTATCACTAGAAAGAAAAAAACTTCTTTTTTGCCGTAACTTTGCCGGGAGTTTGACTCTCCGTAGAATCTCCAAAGATCGCCGTGCGATCAGGGCTTTGGGATGCGACGGAGAAATTATCTGATGATAGGTTTTGAGTTGTTTAAGTATTATATTTAATATAAACTGAAATGTCACCAGTTAGAAGACCAAAGGCTAAAAGTCACCGAATATTTAAAAAAATCTTCAAAGTAATAAACGTTAGCATTTGCAAACGGAAAGAAATGAAAAATATCAAATAACTTGAAAATCAGTACCTACTTACCTAATTAATAGAGATGGGCTTTTAGTATTTTTATTTTATGAGCCAGAAGAAAATTACATATTTTACCTAAAAAAACTTTTAATTGAACTTGACCTAATTTACTTATTAAGTACCCCTACTTAAATTATATTTTTAATGTAGGTACCTAAATCGTATTTTTCAGATTTTATTATTCTTTATTTGTTAATTTTCACAAATTTACCTACAATTTGTAATTTAGAAGTTGTCAAATTTTAAGTTCAACAAAATTATTAAAAATTTACAACCTTAGAATACATTTAGTACCAAATTTAAGATATTTAGTATATCTAAAACCAGAATTATTATAGCCTATTTAGGTAGGTACCTATTTCTGCAAATTTTTCAACAACAAAATCCAATCACTACTAATAACATTGTTGTCAACAATCAAATTCTTGCGATCGGCGAAATATTTATTCTGGTTAGGCGTTAGTTAGGGAAGGAAGAAGAGCGAGCGGGACAGGGATGCGCTCACTCAATCGCTCAATTGTAATACATTTACATTGTTGATTGTCATAACTATCAAAACAGTTACTTGCGTATTGTGCAGGGGAACATTATGCAACAAGCACCCATAATAACAAAAAATATACATTAAAAGGATTCCCGGAAATTTCATCGCGGGAAAATTCATCGCGGAAAGTTCATCGCGGAAAGTTAATCGCAGGAAAATTCATCGCGGGGAAAATTCATCGCGAGGTAAATTAATCGCAGGAAAGTTCATCGCGGGAAAGTTCATCGCGGGGTAAATTCATCGCGAGGTAAATTCATCGCGGGCAAGTTCATTGCAGGAAAGTTCATCGCGGGGAAAATTCATCGCGAAGTAAATTAATCGCGGGAAAGTTAATCGCGGACAAGTTCATCGCGGAGAAAATTCATCGCGAGGTAAATTAATCGCGGGAAAGATCATCGCGAAATAAATTCATCGCGAGTTCATCGCGATGATAATTAATCGCCAAAAAATTAATTTCAGACATATTCATGATCTGTAAATTCTTCTTTGCAGACAAATAAATAACAATGTTGCGTGTTATTAACAACAGTTGCATAAGCGCAGAAGTGCACATTTGAAAAGCACGATGGTTTTAGGGATTGTAGGTACGACAGTTTTTCTACAATATTTTTTGAATTTTTTAAAACTAGAAAATATTTCTGCCTAACATTTTTCTGAACTTAACCCCATCATACTCTAAGAGTATTTTTAAGGAGGTACACTCGGGTGGTGAGGGGTTAGGGGAATCTCCTATGCTCGCAATGCATTTGATATCAGGGTTCCAACTTATAAAAAATAATAATAAACATTTTTATTGTATGTAAACGCAGTCTATTCGCATTTTTATCTAATAAAATGAGATTTAAATAAATTAATTAAGAATATTATTAATTTTTATTATGTAAAACTTGTTTACTTTATAAGATATCATTCGGTCAAATACCAGTGGTAAACTACGGCAACGCTGTGCTGTTCTTATGTCAATCTGACAGATACTAAACATGAAGGTGAAGATAATTCTGCACTTGAAATTTCATACAAATCGTTAGGTATAAATTATTTATCATTTGTACACAATATACCTTTCATTCTTGCGAAAAACTTGTGATTATAGATAAATAAGATTTTTTTCCGGTTAAAATTCAAATTTCGCGCTTTTCAACGTTGCCGTGTCTATATTATGTTTTCGCCTATATTCTCCAGTAGGCATAAACGTCGGTCTTTCGATTAAGAATTCTTGTTAATTACGTGGTAAGTGATGCTTGTATTACTTTTATCCGGTCTTTGAGATAGTAATGCACGTTTTAAAGAAGCAATTGGAATTTTCTTTCATTTCGTTAAATGCTTTTTACGTTGATTTAAAAGTAGTCCCATAAGAGGCCATGTAAAATGTAGTTTTTGAACATTTATTTTTGGATAATCTACATGGTGAAAAATTATGAAAAAGATCAGGTAACATTTTTACAATGTTTTGATTAATTTTGCAAAGTTTCATTAAACTCTCTCATTATTTCAAGTGTCGAGTGTACCTCCTTAACAATATTTTTTGCATTTTTTAAAACTAGAAAATATTCTTGCCTAACATTTTTCTGAACTTAACCCCATCATACTCGAAGAGTATTTTTAACAAGATTTTTTGAATTTTTTAAAACTAGAAAATATTCTTGTCAAACATCATACTCGAGGAGTATTTTTATCAAGGTTTTTTGAATTTTTCAAAACTAGAAAATATTCTTGCCTAACATTTTTCTGAACATAACCCCAACATACTCGAAGAGTAGGTATTTTTAACAAGATTTTTTGAATTTTTTAAAACTAGAAAATATTTTTGCCTAACATTTTTCTGAACTTAACTTACTCGAAGAGTAAATGCCACACCACCGAAAACCACAGCGTATAAAAACCATAACCACACGTCCGAAAAACCACAGCGTATAAAAGTTCCCGCACCACAATGTCCAGCTACCCATATACCAATTTTCACACTTCGATTTGCACATTTGTAACCAAACTAATCAATACTAACAAAACCCTAATTGAGTCCAACAGAACTCCGTTTTTTTGACATAAACTAATCAATACTAACAAAACCCTAATTGAGTCCAACAGAACTCCGTTTTTTTGACATAAACTAATCAATACTAACAAAACCCTAATTGAGTCCAACAGAACTCCGTTTTTTGACATAAACTAATCAATACTAACAAAACCCTAATTGAGTCCAACAGAACTCCGTTTTTTGACATAAACTAATCAATACTAACAAAACCCTAATTGAGTCCAACAGAACTCCGTTTTTTTGACATAAACTAATCAATACTAACAAAACCCTAATTGAGTCCAACAGAACTTTGTTACACCAGTTGGGTATACCTGAGGCCTGAGGTATTAAATATATTCAAGTGTTATTGAGTTTCTATATCTTTCTTCGAAATTTGCAGTATTACTTTTGTTTCTTAGCTATTGATGTTGTGAACGAATGGTAAATGACTTTTTAATCCTATTATAGAAATTGTAAGCCAAAGAACACCTGCAAACGTTAGAATTTTATGAACTTTCTTCAAGTGCAGTTTGTAAGGGAAAATATTAAATTTCATATTATAAAATAATTCGTGATCAATAAGGATTAACATAACACAACATACCATTCCACATTACTACAATAAATATATTCGCGATGAATTTTCTCCGCGATGAACTTTCTCGCGATTAATTTACCTTGCGATGAATTTTCCCCGCGATGAATTTTCCCCGCGATGAACATTCCCGCGATGAACTTTCTCGCGATTAATTTACCTCGCGATGAATTTTCCCCGCGATGAACTTTCCCGCGATTAACTTGCCCGCGATGAATTTACCTCGCGATGAATTTACCCCGCGATGAACTTTACCGCGATGAACTTTCCTGCGATTAATTTACCTCGCGATGAATTTTCCCCGCGATGAATTTTCCTGCGATTAACTTTCCGCGATGAACTTTCCGCGATGAATTTTCCTGCGATGAATTGTCTGGACACGCATTAAAAGACGACACTAGCTATTAGTATAACTAGAATATTATGCGATTTATAACTTCGAGGATATTGCTAAGCGACGAGGTAAAACCGAGTCTCTTTGAACATGCAAGGGTGGGTCTCGCATGTATTCGCGTATACTCAACGACAGCGATGTTAAAACAAATCAACAATTTTATGTGTTAATTAGTTGACAATTTGCATATTATGAAAGGTTTTGATGTTATTATGGTTGTATCTAACGTATTCGTAACTAAAGAATTACGAGTAGGTACCTAAGGTATTATAAGTAGTAACTATTAGTTACTAATAAATTAATACATTAAATGTATTATGTTGTTTATAATTATTATCAATATATTTAGCATAATAAAAGGTAATAGCAGTTGATTAAAATTATTAATTATTATAACAATGAGATAAGTACTGTGAAATACTTTTAAAATATACCTATAGCTTCATTTTTGAAATCGTATACACTATAGTATTTTTATTATACTATTATTTTATTAATATTATTATTATTATTTATATTATTTTTCATTTAATTATTAGGTACGTACCAAAAAAGAAACGGAGCAGTAAAAAAAACTAAATCGCTAGTTTTATATCACTTTATTTTTTAAATTATACCATAGACCTGACTCATAATGAACACATGAATAATCTTACTTGATTTGAGTATATAGGTACATTTTGCATTATTCCATATTTCTTTGTTTTTGAGTAAACAGTAAACTGGTCAGATGAAAATGCGTAATTTGTGACAAGTTTAAAAAAAATATATATAATAGTCCAAATAGTTATTTGTCTCTTGTCTGTGAAATGACTGTTCAGTACCAGAGTGAAATAGGCCGAGGCTAAAAAATTCTCGAGGACACTAAACACATTTCGCAGACTAGTGTTATAGAATAAATATGTTTTATCTACGACTACTATGAAAAGTTTATATTTATGCTTTCAAATATTTTCTACATTTTGCACTGTTCCATATTTCTTAATTTTTTACTAAAATAGATCATATTGTTTGAATTATATTTGCTATAAATGCACTGATTACTGATTACCTAATTTTTTTATTTAAATGTAATATTGAAATTAACAAATTTAATGCTATCCAAATTTAAGCAAATATTTAATTTAATTAATAATATTTATTTGTAGTTTCAATTCGATTCTTTTTCTTTTTCAATGACAGACTGGCACTTGCAAACAATAGATGAGAGTTCTGACTGGCGACTCGGGAATCTTGTACATTCGGAGATAAAAATGTTACAATGAAGTTAAATAAAAATTATTTTATGTTCTATTTCTATTACTTCTTTATTCGTCGTTGCATTTATAAACATATTTTATTTCAATAAATAACCTATAATACCTGATTAATTTGTTAGTTATGGTCAAATATGCAGCAGTGATGCAGTGCACAATTTTAATTTTCGTTTGCTAGCTATTTGTTATATACTTGAACAGGCGGAGTTACTTTTCTAGCGCGGTATACAGTTTAGATAACTGTGTGAGCGACACCGCTAGGTGCGGTAAAACGCTGAACTATATTTACATTACAGTCTTATGGAGAAACCAAAACTACTTAATTTTAAGACATACTAGATAAAGATAATGAACGAACTTTAAATAATATGAATCTTCATGTTTTTCCTCAGGATCTAAAGGTAAAATTTGTACCTAAAACGTTTTTAAATCAAGAGAAAAGTGACTTTGAAAATGACCATTTCGGATACTTTTTAGTTTTATTTAATTCTTCAATTATGAACATAAAATGTCGGCAAAAAAATACTGTTAAGTCCATCTACACACTTTTATCTTTATTTTAGAATGTTTCGCACAATTATATCTTTAATAATTTTTGAGTAAATTAGGAAGTTTTAAAATACATACATTTTACCGTGCCCTTAATGTTGACCAAATACGCCATACGTGAATTACTATTTCTTGATTATTTTTTAAAATTAAAATACACGAAGAAATCATTCTAAAACAAGACTCGATTAAATTTGAATCAATTATGTTTCAGCTTGAGTTTTGAAACGACAAAAATTGAACATATTTTGCAAAAAAAGTAAATTGCAAGTAATTTTTCAATCGACCAATCAACGCGAAGAACGTCGTGAGCACGAGGCTGCCGAATTCAAATGCGTACTTAATTTCGACCAGTGCGCCGAATCTCGCGCATAGCTGTGATAAGCGCGAATGAATCACTCAAGTTTCGAGAGACCAACAATGAGTTCACCTTAGATGCTCTATTTTCTGAGCTCCATTAAGTTGTAGTCCAATGTCACCTAACTCTCCCTAGACTATAATGCTTTGAATGTGCTAAGTATGTGCTTTACTGTGCGCTATATATTATAGTATGTGCGTCTATACAAAACGGTCCATATATGTTTGTAAATTGCGACTACAAGTAAATACTAATAAACAAATATCAGAAAAGTAAAAATTTATCATGATACTAGTAATGTGCCTCGTATGTTCTTCTTTGTGCGCTATGTTTTATGACGTGTGCGTCATTAGTGTTCCAGCTATTCTCTTGATAAAAATGCGACTCCTGTTCCATAGTCGCAAATTCCTACTGAAACTATCATGCTTGGAGTGTGCTAAGTATGTGCTTTACTGTGCGCTATATATTATAATATGTGCGTCCATATAAAATTGTACATACATGTTTGTAGCAATGTGCCCCATACGAGTATGTGCTTCTTTGTGCGCAATGTTTAAAACTTAATAACGAGATATTACATATTATCGTATGGAGGTGTAACAAAATAATTATACTAAATTAAAAATGAATTTCAAAACAAAATTTAATTATTGTTTTTGTTATACAGGGTGTAACCCAAACTGTGTAACAATATTTAAGGGTGTATAGTATTGGACGCACTGATCATAAATCAAAAAGAATTTTGTTGAAATTCGTAAAATTAACAGTAGTTCGCAAAACAACATTATGGGTACCACTGGTTGTCACATTTAAATACAAAAAAGTTAAACAATAGTTATGTAATAATAATTTTACAAACAGGAAAAAATGAAATTTGTTGGTACTTACAGAATGTCTCATTTGTTTGGACCCATTTTTTAATTCGCAACAAAATTCTTTTTGATTCACGATAAAAAAAATAAAATATTTATTCACTAAAATCAAGTGAATCAATAATATTAATAATAAAACCGTATAAAATATTGACATACACAGATGAATTTTCAAATTTTTGCAAAGTTCAAAGCAGAAAACAATATTAACACAACACAACACAACCTTGTGTAATAGGCGAAAAAAATCGAAGTAGCTGGATCTCTTGCGGCGAAAAAAAAACTTACGAGTGTGGGGTAGCGCTTGATATTTGTACATGTATTTATATGGGACTTATGTTGTACTAATAAGTTTAAAACAATATTTTGTAATAATGAGGTGCCTATTTGATTATATGATTTATAGTATTAAACTAAAATTTTATAAAAATTCCAACAAAATAGAGTTATTCTTGTATTTACAATGTTTTCATCTTTTTAGTTTAAATTTATACCTACTATATTTAAAATCACACTAGTAGAAGCTAACGCCTTTTGTTTTGAATTTGGATAGACGGAATTTGCACACATTTTCACTTAATTAATGTCCAACTTGTTTCTTATTATTGTCATAATATCCCTGTTTCCAGCGCAATAATAATAAATAATGCCTAAGGCCATTATTTTTCAAATTACGCCCAAGTCTATTATTTGCTATATAATTTTCTTATTACCATAGAAACAGAGCTTTTATGACACTACCTAACAATTAATAGTATATTCCGTAACTCTTTAGCGAATAACCGCGGTTTTGGTAATGGTAAATCTGTTGTTAGTTATGGTTCCTGAAAAAGTGCTCATGATTCGGAACAAGTTAAACGTCATATCTGGTTGTCTACGATGGTAATGTAGGCAATTTATTTATTTATTTAAAGTTTGCTTGTATTTGAGTTTTTTGCATTTTTTTGACTTTTTGAATTTTCAGATCGAAATTTGGTGTAGGTAATTCGTATTACTGAAATTTGAAGAAATTCATTTAAATGTTCACAGTTCCAAATTTTAGTCGTAGCACAAACAAAACAAAAAATATTCAAACGCTTTTTAGAACAAATCAGCTGTTCATTTTACTATATTTACTTCAATTGCCTCCTGCAACTTCATAAATTTCGGTCTGTTAATGTGGTTTTAAGTTTTAGCTATGGCAGATTCGTGGTATTTTTTTGAAACTTTTATTTTAATTTACAGTGCAACTATCATTATCATTAATTTCGACATTGCAACTTATTATTTATTAATAAAATGTAGAAACGATGAAAAGAAACATAACAAACATGGCTTTCCCCACAATTAATACCCAATATTTTCCCGCCAAACATATAAACGTACAAACTAACCACAACAACCAACGTTTATCGTTGGTTATCATGGTCACGAAAAAGTAACCAAAACTTTCAGGAACCGGGTTCCTTAATCTAACCAAATCCTTGTGTGGACCACCCAGAATAGCGCACAATAAACCATATTATAAGCAAGATAGTATCATAAGGGATTTTCGATTATAACATAGGAGTTGAATTTTTTATTAAGTTCATTTCTTGGACACTAATAAAACATAGCGCACAAAGACGCACATACGGGGTAGGTTGCTACAAACATGTATGTACCATTTTGTATGGACGCACATATTATAATATATAGCGCACAGTAAAGCACATACTTAGCACACTCCAAGCATGATAGTTTCAGTAGGAATTTGCGACTATGGAACAGGAGTCGCATTTTTTATCAAGTGAATTGCTGGAACACTAATGACGCACACGTCATAAAACATAGCGCACAAAGAAGCACATACGAGGCACATTACTACTATCATAATAAATTTTTTCTTTTCAGATATTTGTTTATTAGTATTTACTTGTAGTCGCAATTTACAAACATATATGGACCGTTTTGTATGGACGCACATACTATAATATATAGCGCACAGTAAAGCACATACTTAGCACATTCAAAGCATTATAGGCTAGGGAGAGTTAGGTGACATTGGACTACAACTTAATGGAGCTTATTTTCTGCTCTATTCTTCCAATATCACAGATCACAATTATAATATAAACAACGAACTGTCAAACAAATAGAACATACGAAACGTCAAACTGTCTGACCAACTATTCTTAAAACTACAGCCTATAAGCGGTAAAATTGTACACTACAGTCACGATGTCGGTTTCGGTTACTACTATTATAAACCAGGCCTTTGGGTACCTACCTATTATTTATAGCATTTAATTAGCCTATAATTTTATATATCCTTCCGTTTGATTCTATTGCATAAAGGAATGAGTCCTGCTAACTATTTCAAAAGCTGGCAAGATCCTGCATTTTTTAGAAAAATTGTCGAGTCTTATTAAATTCGAGAATGTGGCATTTAATTAGGCTATAATTAGCCTTTAATTTTCCAGATTTAGTTTATTAATTTTACTGCAGGAGTTCTTGGGCCCTGCTAACTATTTCAAAAGCTGGCAAGATCTTGCATTTTTCAGAAAAATTGTGGAGCCTTAAATTCGGGAATGTGGCATTTAATTAGCCTATAATTAGTCTTTAATTTTCCACATGTAGTTTACTGGTTTTACTGCAGGGGTTCTTGGGTCCTGCTAACTATTTCTAAAGCTGGCAAGACCCTGCATTTTTAAAAAAAATTGCGGAGCCTTAAATTCAGGAATGTGGCATTTAATTAGCCTATAATTAGCCTTTAATTTTCCATATGGTGCCGATTGATTTTACTGCATGGGTTCTGCTAGCTTTAGGTTGCTCAAATTTCCTCAGCTTTCATCCTGTCAACGCAGTTTTCCTAAATCTTTGATAGTTTTCGAGGAAAATGCGTTACAAGAAAATTTTGAGTTTCAACAGAAAATTTTTGTGGGAAGCGGAGCATACCCAGGTGGAGCGAATTTTTTTTTACTTCTGTATGTTCTTAACTACTCACATGCCAAATTTCACTTGGTTATGTATTAGTCTTCAGTCAAAACCTCTCCTGACTGGACTATTAATATTATCTGACAGTTTATTATAAATTTTTAAACCAATTCTATGAGGAGAGTTTTTAACGATGTTGAGTTTTGAAATTGGCACTTTGAAATCATTTTTATCACAATTCAAATCAAATTTTCCTTTGTTTGCAAAAATATAGCAAGCCGTTTCCAGGATATATAGACCTGTAATTGTTTGTATATTTAATTTAATAAATATTTCTTTACAAGATGTGCGACTAGGGACACCTGCTATATATCTAATAATACGTTTTTGTATTATAAAAACCTCGGATGTTGAACTCTCGTTTACTTTTGTTTACTCTTTCGGTTACTCTCGTTTACTTTGCGTTGCGAATTAGTCCGGTCGGCGAGCCATGTAACCTGGAAATTGAGTACAACAAATATTTTATGATTGATTCTAGTACTATTTGATATACTGAATTATAATATGACGGATGCCAGAGCGGCACCCCTGGGCAACTTCGGGAAATTCAAAAAAATCGCCCAAGAAAATTGATTTTTTTTTGTTATTTGCCAATAACTACTAAACGGTTAGTTCTACATTTAAGATCGTCCAGTGCATTTTTGTAGAGAACAAAATTTCCAAAAAAATGACACTTTGAACTGCTCTCTTCGATTAACCGTTACTGAGATACACGCGTTCAATTTTTTTTTGAAATTTGTGAAAAACTGAAAAGTTCAATTTTTCATCACCATTTTGCTAATAACCTGGTTTATACTTGTTTCTCGGATCAACAAAACTTTCGGACCAATTCAGAAGTAATGGACGCCCACGCGAACGCTCTATCCGCCATTTTGGTTTTGAGTATTCGCGCGAACTTTTGATTTTGATTATTTTATAGCGGTTGAGACACCTTATTTTAAAGGTCTCGTCAAGACAAACAAAATTATTTTTAGTGAAGAAATCAATATAATTGGTTGACTAGATTACCAGTTATGAATTTTATAGTGTAAGAAAGAAAAACGCACGGACCATTGAGCGCGTAGCACGTCGTGTTCGTAGTACAGTACAGTACCTTCCGTTCGCTGTGTAGTTCTTGATAATTTTTTAACTTTTGTTTAATGATTCATTATAATTGTTATTATTACACGAGCCGCAGGCGAGTAACATAATTATTCCTATAAATAATTACTGTAATGAATGCAAATGTAATATAATAGGTAAGTACTTTATTTATGAATAATAAATTTATATTTTATGAAATCGTACAATAATGACTTTAGCTCTACTAAATCGTAGTAAAAAGTAAAACTTTAGTTCATAAATTATTATAAGTCATTAAACAAAAAATATGAAAAAAGCTAAAAAATTTCAATTTTCTCTGGAAGAAAATCTTAAAATTTTGGCTTAACTAATCCCTTCAAAAAAATTAAAATAATCTATCTTATAGAGAATTGCTTGCAGAATTTAATAAAAGAAACTGGATACCAAAATTTTAATTTGTTTAAAAGTTACAGGTCATTAAACACAAAAATCATGAAAAGAGTAAAAAAAATTCAAGTTTCTCTCGAAGAAAATCTTAAAATTTTGGCTTAACTAAGGGCTTCAAGAAAAATTTCATACAATCTATCTTATAGAGAATTGTTTGCAGAATTTAATAAGAGAAACCGCATATCAAAATTTTAATTTGTTTAGAAGTTACAGGTCATTAAACACAAAAATTATGAAAAAAGTAAAAAAAAAATTAAGTTTCTCTCGAAGAAAATCTTAAAATTTTGGTTAACTAAGGGCTTCAAGAAAAATTTCATACAATCTATCTTATAGAGAATTGTTTGCAAAATTTAATAAAAGAAACCGGATATCAAAATTTTAATTTGTTTAGAAGTTACAGGTCATTAAACACAAAAATTATGAAAAAAGTAAAAAAAATTCAAGTTTTTCTCGAAGAAAATCTTAAAATTTTGGCTTAACTAAGGGCTTCAAGGAAAATTTCATACAATCTATCTTATAGAGAATTGTTTGCAGAATTTAATAAAAGAAACCGGATATCAAAAATTTAATTTGTTTAGAAGTTACAGGTCATTAAACACAAAAATTATGAAAAAAGTAAAAAAAATTCAAGTTTCTTTCGAAGAAAATCTTAAAATTTTGGCTTAACTAAGGGCTTCAAGAAAAATTTCATACAATCTATCTTATAGAGAATTGTTTGTAAAATTTAATAAAAGAAACTGGATATCAAAATTTTAATTTATTTAGAAGTTACAGGTCATTAAACACAAACATTATGAAAGAAGTAAAAAAAATTGAAGTTTCTGTCGAAGAAAATCTTAAAATTTAGTTTAACTAAGGCCTTCAAGAAAAATTTCATATAATATATCTTATAGAGAATTGTTTGCAGAATTTAATAAAAGAAACCGGATATCCAAATTTTAATTTGTTTAGAAGTTACAGGTCATTAAACACAAAAATTATGAAAAAAGTAAAAAAAATTCAAGTTTCTCTCGAAGAAAATTTTGAACGCGTGTATCTCAGAAACGGTTAATCGAAGAGAGCAGTTCAAAGTGTCATTTTTTGGAAATTTTGTTCTCTACAAAAATGCACTGGACATTCTTAAATGTAGAACTACCCGTTTAGTAGTTATTGGCAAAAATCCATTTTCTTGGGCAATTTTTTCGAATTTCCCGGAGTTGCCCAGGGGTGCCGCTCTGGCACCCGTCATATTATGATTTAGTATATCAAATAGTACTAGAATCAATCATAAAATATTTCTTGTACTCAATTTCCAGGTTACATGGCTCGCCGACCGGACTAATTCGCACCGCAAAGTAAACGAGAGTAACCGAAAGAGTAAACAAAAGTAAACGAGAGTTCAACATCCGAGGTTTTTATAATACAAAAACTTCCAGACCCAAGCCGATTTTCTCATTTGGCGACCGGACTAAATAGCCATTTCCTTATGGAAGTATAAATAAAAATGACGAATTAAGTTTTGACGTTTGTTTATAATATATAATAATGTTATGATATCTTTACGGCATTGTGTCGTAAAGTATATTATTATACGCACGATTTTCTCTATAATAATAATAGTATTATTATGTTAGTGATGTTTTAATGAACGAGTATGGTAGGTTAGGGTACGAGCGAAGTGAGTATCTTAACAGCCATACGAGTTCATTAAAAACACTTTTCTAACGCGTTGCATATACTATTTTTTCGCATTTTATACACAAACGTAAAATTATTGAAATATTTAAGAAAATTACATTATGTCAGAAAATATAAATAAATGAAAAATTATCTTGAAAAACAGTAGGCAGGTTGCATCAACAATGTAGCGTAACATGCCAACATGAAACATAATAAAGTCTAGTAAATAAACAAATAAAGATTTTGCAAAATGTGTCCAACAGAAAGATTAAATGCTGCTGCAGAGGAGATTTTGCATACAGCTACGAAAGCCTCCTCTAGTTTGCTTCCAGCCAAATCCAAAAATATTTATAATAAATGTTACACTACGTTTAGCAGGAGAAGAAATAAATTAGTGAAGGATGTTGATGAAAACGTTATGCTGGCATATTTTTTTGAAAAGGTAAATTAAATAAATGGCTAATAAGAGTGTTTCTTGTTATAATATTATGCCTAATTTATTGTTTTAGGCCAAGAGTTTCAAGTTTGTGGAGCACGTATTCCATAATTAAAAGCACACTACAAATTAACGAAAATGTGGATATTTCGAATTATAAAAAGCTAATAGCGTATTTAAAACGTCAAAATGATTATGAACCGAAGAAGTCAAACATTTTGAAAATGGAAAACGTACAGAAATTTTTATTTGAAGCATCTGATAACGAATTTTTGTTAATGTAAGTGGTACTGATTTGTGTCGACGTGCAGAACTATGCGCGTTGAAAGTTGAAGACATTGCAGACACCGGATCGACTAAGACAAAAAAGGAGGATATTTACAGTTACTTCAGAATGTAATGGGATATAATTATATAGAAAATATTTTAGATTAAGACCCGCTAATTTAACTCATGGAAGACTTTTTTATTTTATAAAAATGGCAAATGTTCCGTTTAACCGGTTGGGATCAACAGTTTTGCGAAGATGCCAAGTAAAATTGCGGAATATTTGAAGCTACCAAATCCCAAGAGTTATACTGGACACTGTCTGCGGAGAACATCCGCTAAATTTATGGCCGACAGTGGAGCTGATATTCAGATGTTAAAAAGACACGGAGGGTGGCATTCAAGTTGAAGATAGCATCGAAAACCAGGGACCTGAACCGTTGAAAATAACGGTTCGGGTTCGGTTCGTGGTTCAATAAAAAAGTTTGGTTCGGTTTTGTGTTCCGGTTCGAAATTTTTATATTTGTCCGGTTCGCGAACCGGTTCAATTTGGGTTCAACAGTTGATATTTAAATTTATATTTTAATTTTTTTTAAATACACTCAAATGCAATATTATAAGTTTAATGAAGATAAATTTTTACATTTATATTAACAATAGAAAATAAAATAAATTATTATTGCAAAATGCAAACACAAACAAAACAAAGTACTATAGGCAACTTGAGAACTAGAAACTTAAACTAAGTAACAAGAAGGAAACATATTAAAAAACCGGTTTCTCGAACCGGTTTACTGAACCGGTTCAGTATTTGTGTTCCAGTTAAAGTTCTTGTTCTTTTTTATTTTAGAAAAAGGTTCAAGTTTCGGTTTAGGTTCGTAAAAATAAGCCGGTTCACTCCGGTTTCGGTTTATGTTCCGGTTCGGTTCAGGTTCACGAGATTAGCCCTGTATGCCGCACGTGGAAATGTCTGGACAACTGCAGCTGGTTTAGGTTTTGGTCTTTGGTTGGTGTCCCCCCCCAGCTGCAGTCGGAAGGGCTGATGTGAGCTTGCTCTGCCAAAGCGTGGGACATGCAGTAAGCTAGGGACCAGCCACTTCGGGCCCTGATCAGGAAGTGTGCGTTGGACAGGAGACGTCGGAACCTCCTGTTGCCACGAGCGAGCCTGGCCCGTCCGCGTATTCCGGGGCCAGATAAACGAGGTAAGTTGGGCCTCAGGGAACTGGGGTAGGGCAGTCGCCTGAGGGTATACCCGCTCCCAGCTACTCGGCCTGCTCCCTCGCACACGATGCGCTGGACACCATTTTAATGGGGGATTGTGACAACAATGGTGGTAACAACACGGCAACGAACACGGACAATGAGCTGGAATACGATCAGGACATAGTAAACACAACGGAGACGACCCAGGCTACGGATAAGGACGCAAGGAAGGCAGAGATGGAACAGGAAGAGAAGGGTATGGAACCTAACAAGGCTGTGGGAAGCGACAGCGGCATACAAGGCGAAGAAATAGGTAACAATAAAATGACAGAAACACGCGAAGATAAAGACGAAACGGTGGACCCCTTCAAAAAGGGAGGGCTAAAGCACTCCCCTGTAAGGCACCGATCGCAGTCAGTCTGCACTATGAAAGAGGTAATTACGACAGCTGCAAGAGAAGCCTGTCTCGAATTGATGGAGACTCCTACCAAAAGAAAGAGAGCGATGGAAACCGACCACGAGACACCAATAACCAAGAAGATAGGCATACTCGCCAAACATATCAAGACAGCGACAGAGATAGCATGCGAAATGAACAATGTCAACGAAGGGAAAGACCTACCAAGGCCCAAACCAAAGGATCTCTTTTCCTTTGGATTTCAACAAACGGACAAAATAGAGGAGACAGGAGAGCAAATACCAGGAGCACAAGGAACATCTATACCGGAACCAACAACCAGTAAATCAACGAAATGGATGGACTTTGAAAAATACTTGGAGCAAGGCCTCGAGTTAGCCAATAAAATGGAGACCCTGCTTTTAAAGCACCCCACCACGCAAAAAGACCTTAAACAAAGCATTCGGAACCTAACAAGAACGCTGAAAAGAATAAGAACATCCGGAAAAGAGATAAAAGAAGAAGACGACGAAACAGCTCGTACCAAAAAAGAAACTAGAGAGGTAGGAACGATGACTGAGCCTACAGCAAGAGATATGAACGAACAAACAGATGTGGGCCAAGACCAAGACAAGAGACAGGAACAAAAAAACCTAGTGACTGACGACATGATCCGCAAAGCACAGAAACAGAAAACCTACAAAGCTTTCCTAGAATTAAACAAAGGAAGATGGACACAAGAGATGTTCAAGACAACTCAAATAACGGAAACAATACCAACAGACGCTGTGATAGTCCTCACCAAGAAACTAAATAAAGAAGACAAAAAATTGGACATAATAACCGAACTAATCGAAATAAACTCAGATAAAGAAACGATAGAAGACAACACGAAAATAATTAGACTCAGCATAAATAGTGGGAACCAAGAAGTAGGAAAAGACAAACAAATCTACTACATCAGCATGAAGTACGAGGAAAATAAACTCTCCCCGGAAGTACTGTATGACGGCCTTTGGAAACTAAAAGAAAAGTTAAAAGCAGACAGTCAAGAAACCATAGTCATAAAAAGATAAGACGAAGGTCTTAAACCCAAATAATATAATGACAACGCTAATAATCCGGGATATTGAGGAAGATATCACAGGAAGCGAAATTGAAACTGCTATAAAAAAAGTCATCCCAGCAACCGTGACTGCAATAATTCACGGGTACAGGGGGACCCAGATAGCCTTCATAAATACCACGAAAGAGGGCGCCACACAATTACTGGAAAGTAATAAAGGAAAAATTAAAATAGGATGGTCCCTATGCAGAATAAGGAGATACTATAATTTGATACCATGTTATAGATGTTATCAGTACGACCATGCTAAAAGCAACTGCACTAACACAGATAAAAAGGACTGCTGCTGGAAGTGCTCTGAACCAGGACACCGCGAGGAAAACTGCTCAAGTACTGACCTAAAATGCTTGAGTTGCGGGGTGGATGGACACAGATACGGACAGGGATTGTGCCCAATATATGCAAAAGCTCTGGAGGAGGCTCGAAAACAGCAGCTTTCACAATAATGCAACTAAATGCTGGAAGGAGCTGGGCGGCACAAGACCTCCTGCACGCCACAGCAAATATAGAGCACGCTGACCTACTAGCTGTGTCCAAACCCAACGTTAAAATAGGGGATGACTGGTACGCCGACAGTAAGACAGATGCAGCCATCAAAATTATAAACAAGAACATAGCACCGAATGAACATGGGAGAGGAGAGGGGTATGTATGGATCAGGATAGAAGCGACAACTGTGTATAGCTGCTATTTCTCCCCAAATAAGAGGGACGACGACTATGTCCGTTTCCTGGAAAACATTGAAGCCTCAATCAGAAGCACAAGCCCAGAAAAACTCATAATAACTGGAGACTTCAATGCTGCAGCCACGGAATGGGGCAGCAAGAAAACGGATCGAAGGGGCAGAATTACGCTGGACTGGGCTGAAACTTTAGACCTCGTAATTCTAAACGATGGCACCGCAACCTTCGAACGAGGGAACTCGATATCGCATATCGACCTAACCTGGGCAAATACCCGAGCTGCTGCTGAAAGAGTGACGTGGAAAGTTCTTGAAACAGAAAGCCTCAGTTTGCATAAGACAATAAAAATAGTGTGCAAAGGCACCGAAATAACTAAAACCAATATCTTCAATGGATGGAACCTGCGGCTTTTAAACCAGGAACTGCTGACGGAAGCAATAGAAGAGAAAATAAACGAGAAATGTCAAACTGCCAAAGAACTGGCCACAGCTCTTAAACAAATTTGCAACAAAACAATGCCAAAAAAGAATACACCCAGACGTCCGCCAGTTTACTGGTGGTGGGAAGAAATTGCATCTTTGAGGAAAACAGCGTTCAAAGCTCGAAGAATGTATCAGCGCAAGTTAAGAGCATTACCACCCGAGGAATGCCAAGAAGAAAAAACCACAGCAAGGCAGGAAAGAAAAAAACTACGAGACGCGATTGCGGCATCAAAAAAACATGCATGGGATAAAATATGCGACGAATTAAATCAAGACATATGGGGACAAGGATACAAAATTGCTGCCAGCCGGCTAAAAGTAAGGGAACCTCTACCCATCCTGGAACAACAAGATTTGGAGAAGATAATCCAGACACTTTTTCCAAGCGACAACAAAATAAATTGGATCCATAAAGACAATGGAGGTACGATACCCCCCATTAAAACAGAGGAGGTGATAGCAGCCGCAGGCAAATTGCGGGACAAAAAAGCACCTGGACCGGACAATGTACCGCCGGAGATAATTAAAAAAGTAATTACTGAGAAGCCGGAACACATTGCAAGAATATTAAATAAATTACTGGAAAATGGAACCTTTCCAGAAGATTGGAAAACCGCAAAACTAATTCTGATCAGGAAACCCGGGAAACAGACAACAGACCCATCCAGCTACAGACCTTTATGTCTTCTAGATGGTATGGGCAAAATCTTTGAATACGTCATACGAGACAGACTAACTAAGGCCCTGGAGAGTACAGAAAATCTCTCAGAACAACAGTACGGTTTCAGAAAAGGGAAAAACACGGTTCAGGCGATACAGAGAGTAATTCAGATAGCCGAAGAAACCAGGCAAGGCAGTTGGAGAAAAAAGAAGATGTGTGCCCTGGTACTATTCGATATTAAAAATGCCTTCAATACGGCAAGATGGCGAGCGATAGTCAGAGACCTTAGAAGAAGAGACATCCCGGCTTACCTATTAAACATAATAATGGA
Source organism: Agonum fuliginosum (assembly GCA_947534325.1). NCBI lineage: Eukaryota > Metazoa > Arthropoda > Insecta > Coleoptera > Carabidae > Agonum > Agonum fuliginosum. Next base: position 41,985,245 of record OX384030.1, on the reverse strand, counting down.
TTACCTGACGGACAGAAAGATAACGACGGTTTGTAAAGGAGGGACATAAACTGCACATTATTTGGAAGGGAGTACCACAAGGCTCGGTATTAGGACCCACTCTGTGGAACACAATGTATGACGGAATCCTAAAGATCGAACTGCCAGAGGGTGTAACGCAACTGGCCTACGCGGATGATCTAGCGATAGTCGCTACTGCAAGCACCCGAGAAGACCTGCAACGGAAGGTAAACACGAGCTGCTACGAGATTAGTAGATGGATTGAAGAAGCAGGGCTTCAACTAGCTGCTGAAAAAACGGAAGCCATCATGCTGACGGGCTGGAAGAAAGCCGGCAACATCAGCTTCAGTGTCGGAGGGAAAACAGTTACGTGCAAGAAAAAAGTAAAATACCTAGGAGTCACTATAACACCAGGTTTAAACCCAGGTATGCACATAAGAACAGTGACAGAGAAAGCAAGCAGGGCAACGATGGCTCTAACAAGGCTAATGCCTAACATTGGAGGCCCGGCAGCCAGTAAAAGGAAACTGCTAGCCCATGTTGCAAACTCTATTATGTTATACGCAGCGCCAGTATGGGTAATGGAAATGAAGAACACACACCGAAACACCCTCGCTGCGACGCAGAGAAGAATGGCCCTAAGGGTGTGCTCAGCGTACCGGACAGTTTCTCTGGATGCCGTCCAAGTCATCTCAGGAATACCGCCCATAGATATTATAGCAGAATCTAGACCCACACCTGGGGTAAAAGAATTAAAAGAAAAAGAGATACTGGCCAAGTGGCAAAACAGATGGGACAGCGGTACAAAGGGCGCTTGGACCAGAAGGCTTATCCCCCAAATTGAACCATGGGCGCATAGAAGACACGGAGAGGTATCATATCAGCTAACCCAAGCACTGACCGGACATGGCAGTTTCAGGTCATATTTAAAGAAGATAAAGAAACAAGAAGAAGACTCCTGCAAACATTGCAATACACCCGAACCTGACACAGCAGAACACACGCTTTTTCACTGCAGCAAATGGCATAAAGAACGGGGAGAAATGGAAGAGAAAGTGGGGAAAATAGACCCTAGCAATATAATAGCAACAATGCTAAGCAGTGATGAATACTGGCAGCACATCGACAAATACGTAGTTACGATAATAAGTGCCAAAGAAAAAGGCGAAAGAGAACAGGAAACGTAAATATACAATCACAGACAAGAAACAAGAAATAGGAAGAAATCACCTTTAAACTGGTCACCCTGAAGTAATGCGCAAGCGGTTCCAAGGTGATGCAGTGAAACTTTTGGAGGGAAGGGAGTTTAGTGGGTTAAAGTCCCACACTGTCCTTAACCAAAACGGGGCATCCACTACCCCTCGGGGCAAGATGTCAGACGTGCATGACGCATTCTCCAACCCTCACAAAAAAAGGTTCGGTTCAGGTCCCTGTCGACAACAAGGTCAGAACGTCAAAAAGAATTTTTAGTGAAGCACAGTCAGCTTCTTCGAATATTTCTCCTACACAGGCAACCGTAGCACCAAGTGAAGTTAACCAGGCTTCGATATCATATACTGAATTACAGTCAGCAGCGCCAGTTAATATACAATCTAGTTTTATAACATTTTCTAATGTAAGTAAAATGTAAGTTAAAAGCAATCAAAGCCAAGAAAGTTCAGTAAAATACAGTACGGTGGCATCACTGAGTTCAATTGACAAAACTAAATTGTCAAATAATGTAAACAAAACAAAGCAAAAATACCAGTCTGATATAAATACAAATCCTGAATTAATAAATAATGGTAAATCCATAAATATTCAATCTACTAACAAAAACAAATTTAAAATTACAGGCACAAACAATAATACAATAATTTCTGCTGCTGAGAAAAAAACGTCATTATTTATTAACAAAGTATCCAAAAATGTCTCCGTTTCAGATATGCAAACTTTTCTTACAGATTTACTGAAACACGATAAATTTACCTGTGAACAAGTCGAGATTAAAACAACAGAATATAATGCTTACAAATTATGTATAAATACAGAAGAAAAAGATAAAATTACTGATCCTTCTATATGGCCTGAAGGCATCTCAGTCAGTAACTATATTTTTAGAAGGGCTCGAAGAGAGGACCCATCCAGATAACGAAACAAATACACTCAAAATAATGAATATAAATGCAAGAAGCGCGCGCTACAAATTAGATGAAATCTCAATTCTCCTAAACGCAAGGAAATCTGATGTAGTATGCATTAATGAGCACTGGTTTATGAATAATGAAATCGAGCATTTTGTTCTAGAGAATTATAACATCTGCGACCATTACTGCAGAACACTCATTAGAGGCGGAGGTACAGCTATATTCATTAGAAATGACCTAAATTACAAAGTTATCCGTAATTCACCAAAAATTGGTGCAGAAGAACAAATATTCGAATACTCATCATGTGTTCTAGATATTAATGGTCTAAAATATTTCATTGTTGCGATATACCGTTCTCCGCACGCAAATGAAGATCAATTTCTAAGTAAACTAGAAGAACTACTAATCTCTAATCATAATAAATTCGATTTTTTGGTTTTCTGCGGTGACTTCAATATAAACATAGCTGTCGCATCAAAGTACTCAAACCTGTTAATCGACTTGTTCCTGTCCTATAATTTACACTCTACAATTAATGAACCAACAAGGATTCAGAACAACTCCAGCACAACTATCGACAACATTTTTTGTAACTTTAAGGACTATACAACTTTCATACAAAACTCAACGTTCTCCGACCATGAAATCATAAATTTTAACATCAAGTTGCAGTATAGCAATTCTAATAAAACTACATATCTATGGAGGAGAAATATCAACCAAGAGACAATTCGCGAATTCAGCTTCAATATAAGTAAAGAAATGTGGGATGAAATTTACACTGCAACGACAGTGGACGAAAAATCCAATCACTTCTTAGATGTCGTCAAATACCATTTTGAGTCTGCTTTTCCAATTAAAAAAGTAAAATTGCAGAATAAACAATCAAATACTAATTCTTCTTGGATTACCGATGATATCCGTAAATTGTCTGATCAATTAAACCAATTGTATTGGCTAAAAAGAAATACCAACGACCAAAGCATAAGTACCAAATATAAAATGCTACAAAAGCAGTTTAGAAATGCTATAAAGAACGCGAAAAACGAACACTATCAAAATAAAATTTTAAATTCGAGCAACCCATGTAAAACCACTTGGGATATATATAAACAAGAAGTGTCGGAACGACATAGAAATACTGAAATAACCCTCAAATGTGATGATCAACAGCTGTCTGATTTACAGGAAATAGCGGAAGTCTTCAACAACCATTTTATCAATAGCATAAACGACTATGTTTCCAAGTGCACTCATTTCGCTTCCAACAACTACCTGGACAATAAAGTCAACTTTTCTTTCTTCTTACACCCAGTAGATGAGGATGAACTAAGGAACATCATACATGAGGTAACGAAAAAGAAAAGCTCCGGGGAGGATGACATACCATGCTATATCATCAGCTTCATCGGACCGCTACTAGTGCCACCTCTTATGAACATCATAAACCTCTCCTTTGCGAGTGGCATCTTTCCAAAGTGTTTAAAAATAGCTAAGATCAAGCCAATTTTAAAAAAGGTGATAAGCATAAAGTAGAAAATTACAGACCCGTTGCACTACTATCCGTATTTTCAAAAATATTTGAAAAGTGTATGTATGTAAGACTGGTCAAGTACTTTAATAAATTTGATTTATTTAGTGACTGCCAGCATGGCTTCCGAACTGGTCGCTCTACAATTAGTGCAATATACGAATCAATATCTAAAATTATAAGTGCAGTGGATGCTAACAAACATACTTTAGCCGTGTACTTCGATCTTTCTCGTGCGTTCGACCTACTCGATCATGAACTTCTTCTTAAGACACTTGAAGCATACGGTGTTTCAGGCTGTGCCCTAGACTGGTTCAGATCTTATCTGAGCGATAGGTATCAGTTCACAGAAATTCAAGGCTGTAAAGAAGATCTTCGTAACTACCCATTCAGGTCGTCCCTCAACCGCGTCGACACAGGAGCCGCTCAAGGAAGCATACTAGCGCCTTTATTGTTCAACATATATTGCAACAATTTGTACTTGTTGACTAATGCAAATGTTAGCATCTTTCAGTTTGCAGATGACAGTTCCTTCATAGTCACAACAGATACAATTGACAATGCAGTCAACTTAACTAATAACGTTATAGAAAACATGATGAACTGGTGTACAGACAAGAAACTCTTTTTGAATCTGGATAAGTCTAGTGTGATTTATTATAGAAAGAAATATAACCAGAATAGTACTGATTTAGAACTCCCTGTTGGTAATAATGTTAAGGTAGCGTTTGAGCAAAAATTTCTAGGAATAATCTTGACCGAATTCTTAGATTGGACCCCCCAGGTCAATGCAATTTGCACCAAAATATCAAAATGTGTTTATTTATTTATGAGATTAAGAGAATTCCTAGAACTAAACTCATTGTTAACATTTTACTTTGCATATGTACAAAGCCATCTCACTTATGGAATTATTTTCTGGGGAAACGATAGCTCAGTCTCTAGATTGTTTGTTCTTCAGAAAAGAATTATTAGAATAGTCTCTAAATCTATGTATAATGATCACTGTAAACCTTTATTTTTAAAGTTAGGAATTATGAGTATTTATTCATTGTATAATATAGCTTTGTTTGTCAGTAATAACTCTGAAAAATTTATAAAAAATGTAAACAATAATTATATCACTACAAGACAGGTCAATGATCTCACTGTTCCGAAACATAAATCTACTTTTTACGAAAAAGGGCCTGAATATATGTGTATTAAAGTCTACAACAAATTGCCAGCCAATATTAAATGCAAACATGGGTCTAACGAGTTTAAATGTACACTAAAAACTTATTTTACATCCAATTGCTTTTACTCAATTAATGAATATCTTAATATGTAATACTTACTCTCTTATATTATTTTGTATTGTATGTATTTTATAATGTACTGACGATTCCGATAGGCTGCTTTGTACACCTTATTATGGAATAAAACAATATTATTATTATTATTATTATTATTATTAAGTAATTGTATTTTTAATGTTTATCATGATAAAATAAATAAATAAATAATATTCATTATAAACGGCATTTTCTTAAATTTTCATTTGTTAATCGGTTCCTGGGTATTAATGGTTGCTATGCAGTAATGGTTGCTATGAATTAAAGACTTACTTTATTAAATGATTTTGAATTGAGTAATATAGTGCATTATTATATAAAAAGCGAAAAAATACTTTAATGTACAGTATTTGTAATTTGTGTCTTAATGGCAGTAGCAGAACAATTATTCCTATAATACAGGGTGTCCTATGAAACTGTTTATGCATGGGAATCTTGAGAACCATAAGAGAAGAGATACGAAAAGTTGGTTAAATTAGACAAAAGTTGTCCCTTTAGGGAGCCAAATTATAAAAGTATTTGTTTTCCCACAAAAATGCGATATACCAAAAAATGTAAATTTTGCCAATTTGCACGTTTGCACGAGGAACTCACAGCAGTCCTCAATTTTTTTTTATCTTCTACAGATTTAGAGAAATTCAAATTTTCATATGGAGGTCATAGTTGGCTATGACCCGTCTTAATAGAGATTTTTTCTCTTTGCAACGATATAATAAAACACAAGTGCATTTAAATTAAAATGAAGGCAGAAATTACACAATAATACTTTTTAAAACTGTTTTTATTAAGGTACAAATAACGAAATATTAACAGAAATAGATGGAGAAGATATAGTACAGAAGATAAAGCAACAGAGAGTAAGGTGGTTAGGCCACATATGGAGAGCTGGCGACGAAACAATGACTCACAATATACTGCAATGGGAGCCGGGTAGAAAAAGAAGAGGAAGACCGAGATCTACGTGGATAAAAGAAGTAACAGAAGACCTAAAAAACGCAGGGGTAACAGATTGGAAGGAGAAAGCAAAGAATAGAGAGACGTGGAGAACGATATGCTCGAGGATACAATGAAAGAGAAATAGGGACTGATCCCCCCGTAAATAGGATCTAGAGAGCTTCGCTAAGAAGCGGCTCAGTCCCACGTGGGACGTTTAAGCCACTATATACCCAAGCAGCACAGTCTGGAAAAATTGGCAAACACAGCTAAAACAAGGCTGTTAAAACGTTGTGGCAGCCTTGTTTTGGCTATATATTAGCTTTATTTTTAGCTGTATTTTGTGTTATTTTTTTGTCCAAATAAGTGTTATCGCAAACTAAATTGCAGCTATATTAACCATCCAACAATTTTTCTGTCTGTAAAGTTCGCTTTACAATCATCAAAAATGCAAAAATACAGCCACAGCTTTATTGTCCACAATTTCAGCTGTAAAATAGATTTGATTACTAACTTATATAGAAAAATAACAGCTAAAGCTTTATATCTGTATTGTGAGCTATTAAATGTATTTTACAGCTATAAGTTCATACAAACTAACAGCTGTCGCAATATGTGCATAATTTTAGTTGCAAAATGTAGTTTGAAGAAAAATATAAATACCAAATCAAAGCTTTAAAATTTGTACGTAACTTTGGTTATAAAATACATTCTGAAGCTTAGAAAATCTACGAAATTTTCCACAATTTTAACTGTAAACCATTTGTTATATTCTTAACCGACAAAGTCATGGCCAAATTTAGTCGGTATCAAGTGAATCAGAGAAAACAACACTTAGGGCCAGTTGCACAGTTACCACTTAAGTAAAAGTTTAGTTAATCCTTAAACTGTCACTTAAACGAAATACTTAAGCCGTACGTGTTGTACAGTTCTCAATAAGAAAATACTTACCTAAGCGAAAAAAGATCAATGTTGGTAAACATGAATATCAGTTTATAGCTAATTTGACATAAAAATAAACAAAATATGACCAACTGTCATAATTCAAATGAATTTTAAAACAGTGTTTTGTGTAATTATTGAATATAAATCTTAAACGTGGAAAATTCAGAAAGAAATAAAATAAAAAGCGTTTCGAATTTCATAGAGGATGAAGTATGACGTACCATTTTTACTAAATGTTGTAAGAAAATTTAAACATATTGTAGAGTGAAAAAAATCGAACACGTTATTATGGAAGCACAATAAATTCAATCACTGAATTCAATAGTGAAATCCATATTGGTACTAAGAGCAGTAGGACATATTGTTTAAGAAAAAAGTTCGAAAATATAAATAAAACCTGCAAGAGACAATACAAATTGATTTATTGTAATATATGTAATTGAATTACAATAAATTAGAGAAGTAAATATTTGTCCTGCAATTTTATTCCCATAATAATTAATTAGACCAATAAAATTTTCTAATAAACGTGAAGAAATATTACTACCTGGTGTCTAATAATTTTTTTCTGATAAATTATATCTTTCGTTACTTAAATAAATGAAATCTATTATAAAATTATTTTCTATTGATTGAAATTATTGTCCCTGTCTTGAATAACGGCGACCGGCGTGGGGCGAACTCTCATGAAAATGTCAATATATAAGATATCTTCATCCTCATCGTGATCAATGTCAATAATATTTCTAAGATTCATTTTAAAAATATATGAAAAATGGATAATAATAATAATCACAAAATCATGTTAAACTTTGGCTTAAGTGAGACCGCATCTACCGCTTAAGTAATTTGACATTTAAGTGACACTTAAACTGAAAATCAATACTGTGCAACAGCTAAACCATAAACTAAAACTTAAGCCTTAAAAAATACTTAAGTGGTAACTGTGCAACTGGGCCTTAAAAATAATGAACTTTCAGTCTACCTGAATAATTACAAATACAGCCACAATTCCAAAACTGACTGTAACTGAGCCAATTGTTGACATCTTTTCTAAGAGCTACGCCCCTCTTATCCGGAAGCAAAAACAATATTACATTTTTCCAGTTTTCGGGCACAACACAAAGTGTCACCTTGTTATCTTCTATTGTTTGTACAATTTTGAATTTGAACATTTTACTTGAAAAATAAGGTAGCCTGATTTTATGCAGAGGTTATGTTTATATTTTCATAATTACTGGTAGGTAGCTGCAGTAGGGATGAATATAACTAGATGGCTGCAGTGACTATTCTTGCAACTATTTGGGTTTCGTATGTAAATTATTGTACATCATTTCAGCCAAATAGTTGTTTTCTAGTATATTGCTTGTACATTGACAACCATATTGCAACCAAATAACTGTATAATCCAAATGGCTATTATTGGGCAATATTTCATTCCACACAAGCTATATGTCTGTATTTCAGACAAGTAGACATCTTTTTAATCAAAGTAGCCGTGAAGAGAGACAGCCATTTTGAAAACAAGAAAATTTTACTTAAACAAGAAGTATTTAATCACTATTGCTGCATTACACATAACGGAAAACCATTTGTAACTTGATATTTTTGCATTGTAAACATATAAAAACTATAATTAGCCATAAAGAAAAATTAAATTAATTTCCATATTAATAAATAAATAACTAAATTATTGTTATTTTTGAAGCGCATCTTTTATTTCGAAGTATCACAACTACATTTAACGACCAGACCAAATGATGTTTCTTGTAAATTTTGAGTATTGTAGAGTGCAAATTTTGACTTATAATCTTTATGATTATGATATAGGTATCATGTATATTTGTAAGTTTAGCTTCTTAGGTACACGCATAAATATGTAACATAGACATACAAAATACAGCTATTATATCTACGTACTACAACCAAATAGTTATTTTAAGGCCAAACAACTAAATGGCTGTATTTTGACTGTATTACTTGCCAAGTGGTCACAGCTAAATGGCTGTGACAACATTTTTAAAGCAAGAAAATCTTTTACCACTTTGGCTATGACAACTCTTTAACAACGTTATAATTACGCTGCGATGCCAGCTGCGGTAGCTATATTGCTGTTATTATTTGCTGCAGCAACGTCACCGCAGCTTTTTTACAGCTTCGTGTGCTACTTGGGTATATATATATATATATATATATATATATATATATATATATATATATATATATATATATATATATATATATATACAGAGAGTTTTTTACCTCTCGCCACTCATATCTGTAAGAGAGGTATTGTAATCATGCTAAAATTTCGATAGTGAGTTTTCAATGGATAAGCACGTTTTGAGGTCCCTAGAACACGATTTTGATAATTTCGCGATGATGTCTGTGTGTGTGTGTGTGTGTCTGTGTGTGTGTATGTGTGTCAGTGTGTGTGTCAGGATGGATGTTGGAGGTACGATAACTCAAATACCACTGAATTAAAAAATTTGAAATACAATATTCTGACACCCTAGATTAGATCTGATTAGATTACTAATATTACTAAATATTTACGCATCTCACAGTTCATCTCAGTTCTCACAGATGGCACTAGTAGTTTCTTGGTGTCTCTCCGGGCGCAGTACCAACGCGTAGGCGGTAACCTACCCTGAGGTCGTGCGTTATGACACCAGAAACTGAGCTGAGTCACACTGACGAGACCTAAATGGTCGAAACAGCTGTCTGTGACAGTGCTCTGTCTGGTGAGTTCTGAGATGAACTGTGAAATGCGTTACCAATTAAGAATATTTATATAATTAAAGAGGAATTTTCAGGAATTTAAAAATCAGATACCTACGCATATCTATATTCTACATAACCTTTACAATGCGATAATGATTATACTTATGTTATAGATTTTGGCTAATAGAACTTCTTATGATAATGACATAATTTTAAAATATCGCTGACAGCTGACATTTTAAAACCACACCAGAGACACTGCTCGCTGTGGTGCTTAATTTGCGGACCAGCAAAAAAAAGCGGACTCGCTATTTCTACAAGTCAGACAGGGTTCTTATTTTGAATTTGTGTTGCTATACTAATACAAAATACATATCTGAAATCTAGTGATGGAGATCATCTTCAAAGAGGGACTTTACTCTTGGTGAATTTTGCGGACTAGCTATTTCTACAAGTCAAACAGGGTTCTTATTTTGAATTTGTGTTGTTACATTAATACAAAATACATATATAATCTAGCGACGGAAATCATCTCAAAGAGGGGCTTTACTCTTGGTGAATTTTGCGGACTGGCTATTTCTACACGTCAGACAGGGTTCTTATTTTAAATTAGTGTTGCTATAGTAATACAAAAAGTCAGTTACTGTTTCAAAGTTGTGTTCACCCATTTCAATGGAATTGCGATTCAGGTTTCTTTTTCTTGAGACTAGCATAAATTTAGTTTTTTTCATTAACTGCTAATCCAACTTGCTTCGTTTCTATTTCGAGCTCTGAAAAGACGTCTCGTACTACATTTTCTCTTGTACCAAGAATTACAATGTCATCAGCATATACTGCTATTTGCCTACTTTTGGGGCATAGAGTTCCTATGTCGCGTGTATTTTTACAATTGCGGAATGCAATATTAGGTTGAATAGCAGTGCAGATAACGCATCCCTTTGTCTGACACCCCTGTTAATATTAAACAGCTCGCTTTTCTAATTTTGAACTACGGCTGCCCCTTTTGTATTATCAAGGGTTAACGTTGACAAGTACCTATAGTGTGGTGTGTTTCTAGCTCAATAGTTAGCGCTACAATCGTTTTTATTTAGAAGAAAGTATAATAGGTGGACTCGGTGATCTACTCATAATAGTCATAATAAAAGTTCATAGATGGCTCCCTTTTATTTAAGATTCAAACCAGCAACTAATACTGACGGTGGGGATTTTGTCTTCGCATGAAGTGCGCATGAGCGGACAAAAATATGTGATTTCCAGTTAAATACATTACATTGTAGGATTTCTTGGTATACAGGGACTTGTAAAAATTGGAAGATGAAACTTTCATAAGAAATATAGGTAATGGTAAATAATATTATAAATTTATTTGTAATGAAACAAATAAACAATAATAGGGATATTTAAATTATAATTTATTATAAGTACTTAGAGACAAAATACTTATTTTTGGTATTAAACAATGAAATGAACAAATTATATGGTATGTTATGTACTTACTACTAGGTAAGGTACAGAGGCGGCCGGTGACTTTATATTTGCAAAAAATGTTAATAAAACTTTTATTTTACTTTCAAAGTTAATAAACTGCTATGTGTTGAACTAGAAGACCTTTCTTTGCTGATATGATGCTTTTATAGAATTCCAAGCATTGGTATTGATTGTTTATTTAATATCTCTTTTGTTTAACATTTACTTTTAACGCGATTTTTTTAGGAAATAAATATGACTATATTATATGCACATAATAAAATTCAGTCTTATAAAAGCAACAGTTTTTGTGATAATAATTTTATAATGATTTTTACTATTTATTTAAATTTTTGCGTATAACGTTATAAACAATTCATTATAATGCAAAAATACATTGATTAGTGTTAAAAGGAATATATTTAAAATAAATAAATATATTTAAAATAAATTATTACTAGGTAAGGTAAACGTAAACTTATAATAAAAATTTGATCGGGCCAATACATGACACCTCGCCATACTCTATTATTTTTAATTTACTAAATATAGGTATACCATTGCAAAAGAAAATTGTAGTTTTCAATAATATTCTTAAACTAAATATAATAATAATAATATTTTCATAATTTTATTATAATTGTCCAAGTCCAAATAAACCGAGATTTTATTAGAATTTGTAGAATTTTCAACTTCATATAATAAGTTGCTAAATTGTGTTAGGTAAAAAATAAGTTTCAAATATAAGTCTTAGCTAATTTTTATTAACAAAACATTCCCAGTAGTTCATACAAACAACCATGAGTACTCGTGAGTGAGTTGACGGCTCGGGGCTCGACGGCTGGTATTATATAGAAATGTGTATATGTACCTATGAAGGAAATTCGGGTGCGTTATATAAGCGCATTTGGCCTTTATCAGTTCTTGCTTATCGACGTACGAAAAGCGCATAAAATAACATTTGAAAAGCGCAGAAATTGAAGTTATATAAGCGCAGAAGGGAACATTTGAAAAGCACAATGGTTTTAGGGATTGTACGATAGTTTTTCTACAATATTTTTTGAATTTTTTAAAACTAGAAAATATTCTTGCATAATATTTTTCTGAACTTAACCCCATCATACTCGAAGATTATTTTTAACAAGATATTTTAAATTATTTAAAACTAGAAAATATTCTTGCCTAACATTTTTCTGTACTTAACCCCATCATACTCGAAGACGATCTGGACTAACTTGTTATGGTAAGAAATCTCATTTTCGAAAAATGCGCTTATTGAACGTTACGATCTGCGCTTATTGATCATAAATTTACTGATTATATTTCTGCGCTTTTCAAACATTTTGATGACCAGAAATGCGCTTTTACAACTCTCCGGGAAATTCGATATTATTTCAAGACCTTAGTAATAGTAGAAGATCCAGACCTCTGTATCGTGCACTATGCTTTGGTGTCGCTCTTCTAAAAATTAATTTTACATATTCTTATAGGAAATTTTCCGACGAATCTAATGGTGTTAATCGCCGTTTTCTATTTTACTGCGTTTATTCAAAATCCACAATTTTCAAAAAAATTACGACTTTCTGTCTACAACACATTTTTAAAATTTAACTTCCTATATCTCTAGTATTTTTTGTGATATCTTAAAAATTCTGCTTTTTATTCATTTAAGTATTTTCATTGTGCTGAAGTAAGAAAATTGAAATTTCATTGTTTGTAAAGTAATGAAAAAATTTAAAAACTAAAAACAGACATGCCACATATACGATTTTGCAGTGAAATTTTCAGTGAGCGTACAGCTATGGTAATCTTAAGAGATAGACCCATACATACTGCGACAAAGTTGTAGTACAAGAATCAAAGAAAATTTTGTACCTGAAATTTTTTTCATAAAATGGACCAGTTCAAAACGTTGTTTCTATCTAGCTCCATTTTCCAATTACAAGAAGTTACAAATTCTACAAATTTGTTACAATTTTGATTTATCTGCCTACCTATGGACACAAAAAATAAAATATTTGAGTGTTAATGTCATATGAATTTTTGACTTTTTGGCAAATTGAAATGGAAAATATGAAATGTCATTTAGTATTTATAAGGTCATAATAAACTTTAATAATATTATAAAAACTACAATGCCCGAATTCCCTTCTAGTACAATGGTATATTTGTGAGTAAGTATTACATAATATATACTTATATTAGAAAAATAAAAATAGTAGAGTATGGCGAGAGGTTATGTGTTGGCCACATCGGATTTTTTTATAAGTAAACATAGGGCATGTCATTACCATAGTTACAGTGTTGTAGAATGACAGCAATGCATTAGAGCGTTTTTTTTTTATCAGTAAACATAGGGATAATTAACATACTTAAATAAATATGAAATATAAATTAAAGAAATGATAAATTATATATTTATGTTTTCTACACTTAAGAACTAGGTAGACACTTAAAAACTAAGGTGTACTATGGTGACAGAATGAATGTTGAACAATTAAAAAATAAAAAATCGAATTAGTGCTGCTTCCCAAAATATTACTCCCCAGTAAATAACTAATGCTATAAATTCTTTTTATAATCGTTTAGGATATTGTTTAGAAGTGAATGGTTCCAATTTTGAGCATTTAATTAGTTTAAAAAAATCCTCATTAGTTTCATGTATCTACCGGGAATAATGCATGCAAACCCCGAACTTACAAACTCAACTTATTTTTCGTTAACTTTTTCGTGTCCCGAAATGTATGAACATAGCTTTATATTTTTTCCGAATTTACAAATCTTATTAACTTATACGTTAACCGAAACCTATAAACACAGCTTTATATTTTATTCGAATATGCAACACACGAATTTATAAACCCAACATTACTTTGAATAGATTTTACAAACCCCGAATACCCGGCATCTCGAACTTGACATTCACAGAAATTACGTACACAGACTTTGATTCGAGCCGAAACGGCGGCAATTCAAATTTTACATGTATGTTGTCTATGGTTTCGTGATGCGTTTCATAGTACATAACAGTATCAATAGATGGAGCTGTGTTGTACCGAATCAACTCTTTATATATTAGCGAAAGAATTAATTTTATTTATAAGTTAATTATACACGAACATAAATTATACAGAGTTATAATAAATCATTAACCGTCACGGGACTTGTGGAGAAGTCAGTTTTTTTATTCAAAACTGTTCGCAAGCTGCTGCTCTTTGCTTTACCTGGTCCATATCTGATGAAAAGTGGTTTCAACAACACGGACCTACGTCCCATACTGCAAGAGAAACAATGAATTTGCTGCGAACGGTTTTTGGTAACCGTATCGTTTCACGATTTGGAGACAAAATTAATGCGATTGATCAACCAGTTTTGGCTTCAGTGGCAGGTACAGCAAAGAGCAGCAGCTTGCAAAGATGCTGATGGCAGGCATCTAAATGATATTATTTTTAAAATTTATTTTTTTAAAACTCTTCATGATTAAAATATCTTTTGTAATCAAAATTATTTATTTTCAATAAAAAATAAAAATTATATCAAAAATACAATGTTCAGAGACTTATGGCCCATCCTGTACATACCATCCACAAAAAGGCGACAAAAAAGATTGCGGAAATTACCGCGGAAACACGATTTTAAATGTTGCCTTTGCCTATAAGATTTTATCTTGTTTATTGTACCAAAGAATAAAGCTTTATGCAGAAGAAATAATTGATGAGGCAAATTCTAGAAAGGGGATATGAACACAAAATAGATGTAAATATCCTATTCATAGTCTTTCGTAAACAGCGAAATACTGTATCAGAAGTTAATCTTTTTAGGTATTTCAAAGACACTGGTGACACTAGTGCAATTAACCCTTGATAATACAAAAGGGGCAGCCGTAGTTCAAAAGTAGAAAAGCGAGCTGTTTAATATTAACAGGGGTGTCAGACAAAGGGATGCGTTATCTGCACTGCTATTCAACCTAATATTGCATTCCGCAATTGTAAAAATACACGCGACATAGGAACTCTATGCCCCAAAAGTAGGCAAATAGCAGTATATGCTGATGACATTGTAATTCTTGGTACAAGAGAAAATGTAGTACGAGACGTCTTTTCAGAGCTCGAAATAGAAACGAAGCAAGTTGGATTAGCAGTTAATGAAAAAAACTAAATTTATGCTAGTCTCAAGAAAAAGAAACCTGAATCGCAATTCCATTGAAATGGGTGAACACAACTTTGAAACAGTAACTGACTTTTTGTATTACTATAGCAACACTAATTTAAAATAAGAACCCTGTCTGACGTGTAGAAATAGCCAGTCCGCAAAATTCACCAAGAGTAAAGCCCCTCTTTGAAGATGATTTCCGTCGCTAGATTATATATGTATTTTGTATTAATGTAACAACACAAATTCAAAATAAGAACCCTGTTTGACTTGTAGAAATAGCTAGTCCGCAAAATTCACCAAGAGTAAAGTCCCTCTTTGAAGATGATCTCCATCACTAGATTTCAGATATGTATTTTGTTTTAGTATAGCAACACAAATTCAAAATAAGAACCCTGTCTGACTTGTAGAAATAGCGAGTCCATTTTTTTTTTGCTCGTCCGCAAATTAAGCACCACAGCGAGCAGTGTCTCTGGTCTGGTTTTAAAATGTCAGCTGTCAGCGATATTTTAAAATTATGTCATTATCATAAGAAGTTCTATTAGCCAAAATCTATAACATAAGTATAATCATTATCGCATTGTAAAGGTTATGTAGAATATAGATATGCGTAGGTATCTGATTTTTAAATTCCTGAAAATTCCTCTTTAATTATATAAATATTCTTAATTGGTAACGCATTTCACAGTTCATCTCAGAACTCACCAGACAGAGCACTGTCACAGACAGCTGTTTCGACCATTTAGGTCTCGTCAGTGTGACTCAGCTCAGTTTCTGGTGTCATAACGCACGACCTCAGGGTAGGTTACCGCCTACGCGTTGGTACTGCGCCCGGAGAGACACCAAGAAACTACTAGTGCCATCTGTGAGAACTGAGATGAACTGTGAGATGCGTAAATATTTAGTAATATTAGTAATATTTACGCATCTCACAGTTCATCTCAGTTCTCACAGATGGCACTAGTAGTTTCTTGGTGTCTCTCCGGGCGCAGTACCAACGCGTAGGCGGTAACCTACCCTGAGGTCGTGCGTTCTGACACCAGAAACTAAGCTGAGTCACACTGACGAGACCTAAATGGTCGAAACAGCTGTCTGTGACAGTGCTCTGTCTGGTGGGTTCTGAGATGAACTATGAAATGCGTTACCAATTATTTTATTTCTTGGTAGTGATGTACTACGGTAGGGTTGCCTTCGTGTCGTCACAGCTATTCTCAGTTGCGTGACATTTGTGATGTACCGCTGAGATGTTGCTGTATTTAGACACAGAAACGTTTCTCTCATAAATATTCTTGTTTATGTTAATTACTGGAGTATTAGTGCTACTTATATGAAATCATATGAATCATATAAATAAAACAAAACTTCAAGTAATAACCCCAAGTTGATTCGGTACAACACAGCTCCACGAACGCATCACGAAACCATAGACAACATACATGTAAAATTTGAATTGCCGCCGTTTCGGCTCGAATCAAAGTCTGTGTACGTAATGTCAAGTTCGAGATGCCGGGTATTCTGGGTTTGTAAAATCTTTTCAAAGTAATGTTGGGTTTATAAATTCGTGTGTTGCATATTCGGATAAAATATAAGGCTGTGTTTATAGGTTTCGGTTAACGTATAAGTTAGAGCGTTAAAAGACCGGTTTTATACATTCGGGATTTGTAAATTCGGATAAAATATAAAGCTATGTTCATACATTTCGGGACACGAAAAATAAGTTGAGTTTGTAAGTTCGGGATTTTAGCTGCTAGCCGTATCTACCTTGTTCTTAAGTGTAGAAAACATAAATAAATAATTTATCATTTCTTTAATTTTTATTTCATATTTATTTTAGTATGTTTATTATCCCTATGTTTATTATCCCTATGTTTACTGATTTAAAAAACGCTCTAATACATTGCTGTCATTCTGTAACACTGTAACTATGGAAATGATATGCCCTATGTTTACTAATAAAAAAAACTCCCGGTATATATACCGGGTGTATATTGAAAAGTGAAACATAGGCGTTTAACATGGTAAATCAGTTTTTCCGTTCGCATTGCTTCCCTAATTATTTTAGACAAAAATGTTTCAAATAAATGTTGTTGAGCATACAATTCTACATCCGGATCAGTAAACAAAATTTATTTTGGTTGCTTTATAACTGCAGAAATCAAATTTGAAAATACACGGAATAGCGAATTAATAGTAACAGCCATGGAATTAAAAACAGAAGATGAACAAATGCGTAACGCTTTAAACGTCAATGTCAGAATAATAGATTGTCAAAATCATTTATACCTGTAGGTACTAAATTATTATTTTCTAAATAAAAATTTTACTAATAATTTGACGTTTAAACTTCAGTACGCCGTTATAAAACAATACGTGTATTTGGCCTTTTTTAGAGAAAAAATTGAATAACTTGGCAACGCCGCGAAAAACTAAAATGAAATTTATATGTTCGTATAGGTAAATAAAATACAATTCAAAATATATAAAAATATATAGGGTGTTTCATTTTGAAAAAGACGAACAATTATTGCCAAGTCGTTATGCAACATCCTGTATATGTGAAAATAATTTTAAGTTATGCTCCTTGAGTAGACGAAAAATTCTGTTAATAAATTTTTGCTGTATTTTTAACGACAAGGGAGATATCGACGACGGGCATTTCGATGACTCACCCTGTATACACAGGGTGTTAATACTAAAATGTAACACCGGAAAATGGCAGTTAGAACTCATCGAAACAAACAACTTTTCTTATTAAAATTTTTTGATTTGGAGCCCCAGTTCCGAGTTACAGGCGTTTTTTTGTATTTCGGAAAATCGTCATTACTCCGTTATTTTAAGGAATATTTAAAAAATACAAAAATTTTCAGCATTTGCTTTCGGTTCTCTAAAACATTTGTATTTAGAATTATTTTCTATTTTATCAAATAACAAAATGGCGACCGATCAAAAATTTCAAAACAAGATATTTTGAAAACCACTCGATTTTGAAAATAAAACATTTATAAAATCCTTAAACTATCTACTATAACATTGGTCTAAAACATTTTGTTCAATCTGTCCAAAAAAAGTTTTTAATCAAATTGAATTACAAGATACACGCTGCCGGGTTTGCGTTGCTGCGAATGGTGGTCATTTTTAAAATCAAATTTAGTCCCTCCCTTGTTGTTTCATTGTTCATTATTTTATTTTTCTTGTTTTACTTGTTTTTCTTGTTTAATAGCAGCATACCTAGTTTGTTTTAAATTATTGTTGCAATTTGTTAAAATAATCTTGTAATTCAATTTGAATAAAAACTTTTTTTGGACAGATCGAAAAAATGTTTCAGAAAAATGTTATAGTAGATAGTTTAAGGATTTTATAATTGTTTTATTTTCAAAAATCGATCGAGTGGTTTTCAAAATATCTTGTTTTGAAATTTTTGATCGGTCGCCATTTTGTTATTTGATAAAATAGAAAATGATTCTAAATACAAATGTTTTAGAGAACCGAAAGTAAATGCTGAAACTTTTTGTATTTTTTAAATATTCTTTAAAATAATGGAGTAATGACGATTTTCCGAAAACAAAAAAACGCCTATAACTCGGAACTGGGGCTCCAAATCAAAAAATTTTAATAAGAAAAGTTGTTTGTTTCGATGAGTTCTAACTGCCATTTTCGGGTGTTACAACTTAGTATTAACACCCTGTATATAGTGGGTGTGATAGTCAAAAAGTTGGCCAAAAATTTAAAGTAGACTCTTTAGAATTTGTCAAGCTTTCGATTTATTTTAAATCTTCATCAGGACACTGTAACAATTTTGATATTATAATAAAAAATTTATACAAAATTTATAGTGTAATCTCAGACTTACATAGTGTTGAGGATGTATATTAGAATTTTGACAAATGTCGTCAACATTGATAAAAAAACACATTATGTTAAAAATAGAACAAATTTTGTACTAGTTTAGATCAAACAAAATAATTTTGAGAATATTTGGCACAAAAAAATGGTAGGACGGTAACTGCGTGATCAGATGTTCGATTACTGAAAAATGTATGTCAAGTAATGGCTACCAGTTTTTGCCGCGTTTTTAGCTGGAAGAATACTTCTTCTTGATATTTAGACAACAAAGAAAACGTAGTTACAGAAACTGTCACTAAGTTGAAAAGGAACAGTTTAGAATAAAATTTTGAAATTAAAAACTGCCAAAAAGCAACTTTAACCAACTCCATCATTTTGTACATTTTGAATTGATGTATTTATGAATGTTTTTTGTTTCGGCTAATTTTAATAAATAAATGTATATCTGGCTCAAACCATCAACGTCTGTTCTTTTATTCATAGTGTTAGTTTTGTTATTTATATGGTACATCTCTAGGAAAGTAGGTACGTTTAGTGAAATTTTTTTCTACATCTAAAATACTGGCTTGTTCATAAGCAATATTATGATAATAATGATTTATTGCCCAACAGAAAACCAGTTACAGGGCTTAATACAAATGAAAATATGAATAGTTTAAAAGTTATAGCAGTTTTCTTGAAAAATAAAGTACTTCTTTCATATCACGTAACTTTTTAAAGTACAATATAAAATGAAAATAATAATATATGGTTGTTTTTATAATTTTTATTAGTTTCAGGGAAAAAAATATAATAAAATTTGAAATTTGTTTATAACAAATTGTTAACTTCATAAACAATGAAATTATCAACAACAACAAATTTTTTTTGGTTGTTCTATTGAAAAGTGCCAATTATGATTTTTAAAGATAAAGTAATTTCTTAACTAATTATTTAAACAATGGAAATATAAAAAAACGATTTTAAACAATACAAAAACTTTTTTAAGAAAAATTATTTTTCTTAAAATTATTTTATGAGGACAACAAAATGGTAAAAAATTTTTTCATTAGTATGAAACTAGTCCATTCGTTTATAAACAATTCGTAAACAAATGGGATAAAAAAATCCTTACGTTATTTAACGCCATTATTAGTTGCGAAAACAGTAAGAATTTAACTTTTGTATAAAAAAAAAAATTTGATAAGATTTTTTCAATATTTAATTTTTTGTTACCTAACTTGCAAAAATTATAATAAACAAAAATTTGAAACTTTCATGACGTAATCTTGTTAAGTATATATATAAATATATAAGAAGCGAAAAATTTATAGGCCGATTATTTAAACATTTTTTGTTGTTTTCAGTGACAAGAAGGTCCGACAAAATTTTGTTAATTAACAATTGCCTAACTTTTCGAAAAATTAACTTCATAACTTTTTCCAACGGGACTAAATTCTTTGAAGTGTTAACAATACACCATAATTATTTCAAATTTTTAAATTGATATTTGATACTGTAAAAAAATTATTTTACATGATGTACTCGCTTTAGAAACGGCGCACGCACACCTCACCGGCCGCTTGGAGCCCTATTTTCAGCGTTAAGTTACTATTATAAATAATGGAGGTAGAGTTCCGGGAGTTAGGACTTTTTTATTGGAAATTTCCTCCTCTTTTTTTTAAATTTCTTAATTATTATTAGTTTTTGAAATATTAGCGAAAAACTAAATACTTTTTTTTCTTCATCTTTATTTTGCAATTTGTTAAATGCTGGAAAATGGTTAACATACATTTTTCTACACGTCATTCCGAATCCAATGAGCTATCACACATATTGTTAGGAGCTTTATCTCTATTTTTCACCATTTTCAACTTGTTGACTAGACTATTATTAAGACGGGTCATAGCCAACTATGAGCTTCATCTGAAAATTTGAATTTGGTTTGAATTTCTCGAAATCTGTAGGAGATAAAAAAATTGAGGACTGCTGTGAATTCCTCGTTAAAAACTGCCTATAGAACGTGCAAATTAGAAACTTGTACTAATTCAAACAAACAAGTTATAGGTGAAAAACGAAATTTGCAAAATTTAGCAATTACATTCATTTTATATATTTAGAAATTACATCAAAAAACGCATTAAACTACATAAAGAGTAAAAATATTATATTTCCGGTTTAACCGGTAGTGACCGCAACTTTCTTATTTTAAATAGAACACTCTGTATATTTTTCAAAATTTGAATTCTACGCAATATTCTGAATTCAACCATGTATAATAAGTGCATTCTAAAATTGTGAACCACGCAAAAAATTTAAAAAATGCGAGGAACAATTAGAGGAGTAAATCTTTGCATTCAAGAAAATGGCGGACATTTTGAAAATTAATTTTAAACTTTAAAGCTTGTGTGTAAGTGAATTCGTTTGTTTTATTTTATGTTTTTTACCTTCCGCTTACCTGTAAAGGAAGGTATTGGAATCATGCAAAAAATCGGGTGGTGAATTTTTAGTGGATGAGCACGAATTAGAGTCCTTACAACTCATTTTTGATAGTTTCACGATGATGTCTGTGTGTATGTGTGTGTATGTGTGTGTATGTGTATGTGTGTGCGCGTGTGCGCGCGTGTTTGTGTGTGTTTGTGTTTTTGTGTGTTTGTGTGTGTGTGTGTGTGTGCGTGCGTGCGTTCGTGCGTGTGTGCGTTCGTGCGTGTGTGTGTGTGTGTTTGTGTGTGTGCGTGCGTGTGCGTGCGTGTGTGTGTGTATATATATATATATATATATATATATATATATATATATATATATATATATATATATATATATATATATATATGTGTGGGCAAGGGGTGTTAGTCGCATAACTCAAATACGAATTACCCGAAAATTTTGATATTTGGTATTTAACATTTATATATAAATTGGAAGATTTTGGTACAAATATCTTCATCGGAAGTGATATTTTTTGAAGATTGAACAGCTTAATTGTCAAAATTGTATATAAATTTGGAAAAATATAGTATTTATTTATAATAAGAATAAGAGGAAAAGTTATTTGCAACTTACGTTATAAAAAAATTGTCTTTATCTGGTAGCATTAAAGAACTGCAGTAAAATTTAAAAAATAAATTTATCAAATAAAACGTTGGTATCTTGTAATCCATGATCGGTTGATTTTTGTTTCTGCGTAAAAAATATTGACAGGTGAGACTGGTGACAAGTTGGCATACTAGCGCTATATAAGTCCTAAGTAAGATATTAAATGTAGTAATTGAACGGAGGATGGCTTCAACACAGCAGAGTTTTCCTGTTAATGAATCTTTTTATTCAGATAATGCAAATTTCTGTGTTTGAATATTTTAGATTTTTATTTGTATATTTTAAATGGGCACCGGATTGTACGATGTACGTAGTATACATTTCTGTTTAAAGTCTAGATATTGCGGAAGGTTGTGTGATGGCCACGTCAGATTTTTTATCATAAGTAACATCTTATGTTACCTGAAATTTGAATAAAGAATCGAATTATTAATATGCCTAATTAGTTTTTTTGCGTGGTTCATAATTTTAATTATAATTATTTTTTTAATTCTTGATAAAAACATTTAAAAAAAAAATCTGCTGTGGCCACCACACGACCTCTCGCCTAAATCTGCTTGTTGTACTAATCTAATAAATAGTTTTACTTACATTTTAATAATTTCATGTTCATGTAATATGTAAACGATAATGTAAACCAATATGCAAGCAAAAGATGTCAACTGTACTGTCACTGTCATAATAATTCAAATTTTATGTAGAAACAAATTTCATATCATGGACAGCAAGATACTGGAATTTCAAAAAAATAGAATATTAATTGTACTTTATTTTATTGTTAAATACTTCCAGATTCAGCAATTTGTATTTATAATTAACTGTATACATAGATAATCACAATTTCTTTTATTTTTAATTGCAAAAATTGTCATATATACATAATGTACCAATATATTTAAGGAAAACTTTTCCAAACTTCTAAAAGTACTACTTCCGGTTTGCGGATTTCTACCAAAATCTTATCCGGTGTTAAGATACTTATTAAAACCTTAAATATGAAATTTGGTTATAAACGGTTTGATACTTTTTAAGTTATCGTGGACGAAAAATCGTCGGTTCATACAAACGCACACACACACACACACACAGACATCATCGTGAAAATAGTAAATTCGTATTCTAGAGACCCTGAAACGTGCTTATCCACCAAAAACTCATACTCGAAAATTTTGACCCATTACAATACCTCTCTTATAGAATATGAGGCGAGAGGTAATAATAATTATGTAATTTCTGCCTTTATTTTAATTTCAATGTACTTGTGTTTGATATCGTTGAAAAGAGAAAAAAAATCTCTATGAAGACGGGTCATAGCCAACTATGAGCTTCATATGAAAATTTCAATTTGATTTGAATTTCTCGAAATCTGTAGGAAATAAAAAAATTATGACTACTGTGAATTCCTCGTTAAAAACTGCAAATTAAAAACAATAATCGGTGTATTATTTTACAAGGATAAACCAGAAAGGTGTTAAATAATACTATATAAAACTGCAGTTTACTTTTTTTAACCAAATGTTACCGTGTTAATACAATACTAACTCGTGTGAACCTCCTGGGACCAATTAAATGTAAAATTTGGTTAAATTTTTCTTAGAGTGTGTATTTCAGCTTGGCCTGAGGAGGCTATTCTAGCGTAATCGATTGCCAATAAATAAAATATTTATACAGTTTGCAATATTTACTGCCTTTTTCAATATAATTATGCAAACTGCCACAGAGGAGTTCATTACTGAAAACTACTTTTTACATTGTTGCCGTTGTTTGCTCCATTATCTCAGTATATTTATATTGTATATAAATTTAAATAATAGTATATTAAAGAACAAGTTTTATAAGACATAATTTTTTCGCACGTGTTCAAATTTAGTCAAAGAAGCCCTCGTGCGAGTTTGCTAAAGAACAAGTGCGAAAAAAGTCTTATAAAATGAGTTCTTTATACTATTTTTTCTATTGGGTGTCTTTTTATTATTAAAATTTAAATTATACTGCCACAATATACACAAGTCGATTTAGGGAAATTTATGTGTGTAACGTTTTGGTTGGTGATATAAATATTGCTATTTATTTAACTGTCACTGTCACTTCAAATTAGCTAGAGAGCCGCGGGTCTAAAACCGCGACGAGAAGAAATACGTCTTCCGTTTAGTGAGATGAAAGTCTATCCCTTGAAAACCCCAAATTCCAAATATTTTTGAAATCGGAAGTTAACAAAGTTAACTTTGTGAACGCCAAATAGAAAAAGGCATTTTTTTCGAATTAGATTTCATATTTAAAAGTTGTCACCCCGCAGTCATAGAGCATATAGAGTACTTCCCCTAACCCCGCAATTCCATACATCCATATTTTAAGTTAAGATACTTAACTCTGAAACAGCAAATATAATGTGAGTATCCATAATATTTGTATAGTAAATAGAGTAGAGTATGGCGGGAGGTCTTGTTCTGGCCACATCAGATTTTTATTTTAACCTCTCGCTACTCATATCTGTAAGAGAGGAATATTGTAAGCATGCTAAAATTTCAATAGCGAGTTTTCAATGGATAAACACGTTTTAAGTTAAATAAAACATGACTCATTAAAAACGAAATTCGAACGAATCGTGCCCCCGTGTATCAAAACAACGAATATTTTCCCACGATCGTCCTTTGACTCGTGTCACAAAGACCTACACTGGCCGTAACGTGTACAAACGCGAACGATTGACGGTGGTAGCTCGTAGGTTTTTGCGGTTTTTGAACGTTCGACGTTGAAAGGTGATCGTAGCATCGTGTAGCGTCGCCTTAAACCAGAACCTCTGCATAAATAAATATTCCTAGAAGAGTATTTATAACTGACTAAAAACATTACCATATCCAGTACTATTACAATTCAATATTCTTTTTAAGCAAGCTCTTTTTTGCACCTAATTTAAACTACTTTCTACTTACAGATTACATCTTAGATTTTAAATTCGATTTTACAGAATCATACCTTTCAATAATCGAAAATAGGTTGACACATTCCAGATTCATCCCGCAGATATCCTTCTGGACAGGGACGAATCGGCTCTGTCCAGTCATCCCAAATGTCCTTAATTCCTCTATTCATTAGGACGTATGGCGGATGGGCCAGGCAGCACACTGCGAAAATCACTACCATTAAAATCACAATGCTGTTCATTTTCCAAAATATGTGTTGAAATTAGTGTGCCAATGGTTTTAATTAGACTGTGGTTTTTTAATATCGCTTGTGGTTTCTTATATAGTTCCTATTAGTAAATTAATGGGTATAGCACCATTTCCTATGTTCTTGGTAATGCGAGATAAGTATATCAAACAGGCGGTATTACACACTTCCGGATTGGATGCACGTCAGGAGATTTCCGTGAAATCGAAAGAAAAATATTACTATTTATTTTATCTATCTGTGTTGACTGAATTATTGAAAATAACTACAGTAAAATTATTAATTGAGTTAGATTATAAGAATTTTATTACGTATCGCGCCTCAAATTCTTAAGAAAAGCAGATATTTTGACAGGTACAAAATTTCGAGTGCGAGATTTTAGTCGTTATATAAGCCTTTATAAGGTTCCCAGAAAACTGTCAAACACATGGATTTTGCAAGCTATAATTACCTACAAATAATTTATGATTAGGAGAGAAAAATAATTTTGGTACTCATATTTGAAAAAAATTACAATATTTGGAAAAAAGTGTTTACGCCCACCACTCTACAGCTTTTATTTATAAGTTGATTAAATTCAAATTTTATTATGTTGTCAACAGAGCTTGGATCTGCGGAAGGCAAAATAACCGTTGGAATTAAAATTTATTAATTTAGTTTTAAAATTCTGCTACGAACATTTTGTAGATTGTACTTTTATCTTTAAGAATATACACTATTAATAATATTATAATAATAAACGCTGTAGAATAGCGCACGAAATCCATTCTTTTGGCTGTTTCCTGGTATAAATTTATAATTAACATGATGCCTGTGCAATGTGCATTTGCATGCATGCATATAGTAGTACTACCTTTTAATCTTAGTAACTATACCGGCTGTCCCATTTTAATCCGCCACTAGCGATAACTTTGAAATAGTGCGGTGAAACAAAAATGTTCCAAATAAAAAGTTAATGGTTATGAGGGGGACATCTGATGCCGTCGACCATTTTCCCCCCAGACCCCCTGGGGGCGAGAACGGGGGGCAACTTTAAAATTTTAATGGAAACCCCAATTTTTATTGCAGATTCGGATGAAGCGTTGAAAAGTAGGTGAATTTTATTCGGGATGTTTTTTGAATTTGTTGATAGATAGCAATGCAAACGTCAAAATTTGAATTTTTGATTTGATTACTGCGTTACATAAAAATGCTATTTTTTCACTTGGTTTGCTAGTAAAGATAACCTTCATGTTAAAATAAGAGTAACCACTTTTTTCAGGCATTTTTATCTTTGTGGAAAAGTCTTTGCTCCAGGTGGTAGTTTTTAGGGTGGGATGCGAGAAAGGAAACAAACGTGGCATGTTGTGAGCAGGGCAAGAAACCGAAAAAAATTTTGGTTTAAGGTTAACCGAAATTAGGAACGAAATTTTTTTATCGATTTTTAATCAGAAACCGGTTTTCTGCCTACGGAACCGGTTTAAAAAACCAGTAAATAAACCGGTTTAAAAAACCGGTAAATTAAACCGGTTTAAAAAAACCGGTAAATTAAACAGGTTTAAAAAATCGGTTAATAAAACCAGTTTACTTAACTGGTTAATTAAACTGGTAATTACAGAACTAGGGAAAATGAATAGGTATACGTATTGGCAGTAAATAAATAATATATTATTATAATTATAAGAAGTACAATATTATTATGATAATATGATTTACACGTTAACAATAAAAGAACAAGACATACAAAAAATAAATAAAAAAATTATAAATTATATATTTCGTTTAAATATAAAGATAAAATAGTTATTTAACAAACTAGTGTGTTAATGAGGGCGATTAATAATTGAGACTTTTTAACGCGTTCGCTTCTCTCACGCGTTAATTGTTGAGATTATTAATCGCCTATTAACACATGAGTTAGTTACAATATTTTTCCGTTGGTCATACCTTTATAATTTGAAAAAAATTCAATTTTATTCCATAACAAATTAGGACCGCTTTAAATGTTCACCACAATTGAATCGACAACAATAGACAACTCAACAATAACAATCAACTGTTTTCAGGGAGAAGCGGGTGCAGTCAGTTCACTTAATATTGATTAGCAGTACTAAATCCTAAGGTTTTTTCGTTTTTAGAATATTGTTATTATTTTTATATTCATTTTAAAGCAATTCTACATAAATATTATTTACCTAGAAGTGTGAAAATCATTTCTTTTAATTCTGTTTTGTATTTTGGTAAAACTTAGAGCTGGAGGTTGATTCTATAACTTTACAAGACTGTTGTACGAACGCAGCTATTGTAAATAATGACGTCATACTGTCTAGTAATTTTTAACCATCGTGTTGGCAAGACCCCGTTACTTACTAGATTTATGTTGGCTATACTACTAGCATGCACATCTGACAGCCAATTTAAATTTAAATTTTAAATGATGTATATACAAAAAAATATTATTGTATGAAGATAAAAATTCATTACACTTAACACAAGAAAACGTTTTGATATTTAAATAATAAAATAATACAAATACACGAAGAGGTTAACTCTCAACAAACAATGACAGCCAAACTTTCAAAGAGAGAGACAGATATCTTGCAGCGTACGTACAACACCTACCGAGCTGGGGTGCGTTCCAAAACCTTACCATGGAGCACAGAGTAAAGTATTGGAGTAAGAGTAGGTTACTCCAGGGTTTTGCGGTGTTTCGGAACGACGTAGAGTAGGAAATATTTTATGGTGATATAACCTATAACCACATTTATTTGATATACAAAATTGATCTTGCATAAGGTTTTCTAATATATTTATGAATATACCTTTATTTTCCAAAATCAACATATTATCTTCTTTTAGAATACAAATTAATTTATAATCGTTTGCGTCAATTTGTGTGGCTGATTTCAATTCGTTGTCCATTATAAATTAATAATAATAAGATATTATGGAACAGACAATTTAAGTTAGCACTATTTGGCGCCAAAGTCACCAGAGTACGTTTGTACCCTCCTATTTTACAGGGTACGAAGAGTATGCTCTTCGAGTAAACTCGAACAGTTTTGGAACACTTCAGAGTTTCCACTGGAGATATACTCAAACCTTTTGGAACGACTTTGAGCATACTCTATACTCTGGAGTATGGTTTTGGAACGCACCCCTGTTGTAACTTATTTACAAGATATCGCAAGTCATGACGTCATTATATAGGTTCTACAAAAATCCGCTAGGCGCTCCAGCATCGCCGGTCTTGTAAATATGACAGTTATGGTCTTGTAAAGTTATAGAATCAACTCCCTGGTCAATATAATAGAATATTACGTGTATTGAACGCATCCAATAAATCGTTGATTAATAAAAAATCATGCATTTATAGGGGTCATAAATGAATGATTTTTTTACATTAATCATACTCATTAACAAACGATCAACGGAAAAGATAAATAAAACTGTCTTCAAAAAAGAAAAAAAACTTTTTAGGTATAAATATGATACAATTTAAGATAATTGAATAGTACGGAGTAGTACATACGTACAAAACACAATAAATTAATAGATAGTAAATAGTGGAATACTCACACTCAGTTGCGGCTGCAACAACGATGCTAGAAGAACTAAGTAATTTGTGTCTCATCCAATGCTGTGATAGTTGGAGATATTTCTTCTGGCATCGGTGTCACAGTCGCTAGACATTTATGAAAAATGAAATACAATAATAATTGATCCTTATTTTTTCTCTATATTTCCCCTTATTAACATAATGTTTTCTAACACAACTTCTTTTAAAGAAGTTCTTAAATTTGATAGTATGTACCTCAACCCGGAAAAACTTCGTTCCACGCTAACTTGCGTAGCAGGAACAGCGAGAACTACTTGTGCCAAAATATAAAGTTCAAAGTATTTTAATTTACCTACTTTTTGTTCCTCCCAATATTTTAAAAGATTGGTATTGTGATGCAAGCGCGGAATATTGTCATAGGAATTTATAATGTTTACAATATGTATACCTTCTTGTGACGAATGCGATGTCGGCTTTTTATGAGTTTGGCCTGCATTTTGTTGAGATTGCTTTTGTAGCATTCTTTCTAGTTCGTCCTCTGATTGCTGCTTATCACTTTCGTTTGAATTATCATCACTTGATGATTCAGAATTTTTTTATATTGTTTATAATATTCCATAGTTTCAGAAGATGATTTTTGGCCACATCTTTATTTTCTTTTGATAAGATACACTGATATCTTGGATCAAGGTATAGAGCAGTTACGAATGCATCATTGTCAAACAACATCTTTTGCCTTTTCGTCATTGATTCACATAGACTCCGTGCCAGTGGAGTATCAATTTTTTTTGTCACTGTCAAACATTTCCACCAAATTCCGTAGAAATCTCCCATGATTAATTGTTCCTTTTGTAAATTAATAGTCGCTTCTTTGGCCGGTTTCAATGTTTCCACAACTGATTTGATGAACTCCCATTCCTTTTCCGAAAGATGTAAGTCTTTATTTGATGGCACAAAATCAATACAAAACGTACGCAATTCTAATAAACACTGCAACATATCATAAGTCGAGTTCCATCTTGTTGGGCAATCTATGATTGGTTTCCTTGAATTAAATTTTTTTTAAAGTGGTATAAAAGTTGACGTTCGTAATCGTTTACAAACTTGTCTTGCCTTGCTTATACTGCTAGATTGAATTTTTAATGCGTCATTGACAGCAAGTTGCAGTGTATGTGCTCCACATCTAATTTGTCTTGTTATTGTTTGCTCAATATCGGCTGCTTCAAGTAAATCATTTGGTAATTCTTCCATTATTAAATTCATAGCTAAAAAGTTTTTTCAAATTAAATATAAGTAATAAAATAGTAAAATAACAAAAAAATAATCGATAAAAATTTGATAATGTTTTATTTTGCCGGTAAATAATAAAATTATAATCAATTTTACTCCTAGTTTGTTTGATTTAAATTAAATTTTTGTGTCCTCACCTGAATTTTCATTGTCAGTAGTGCCTTGTGTATCATTTTCGTCAGATTCTTTCTGTTCTTCTACATCACTTTCCTCTCCTTCAGATGATTCTTGTAACAGATTAACAATTTTGATCATATTAGATCCATTATCCGTGGCGATGGAATAAATTTGTCTATTTTCTATATTAAAGTTCTTTAGAGTAAGCGCTAATAGATTTTTCAAATTTTCAGCGGTATGTTTAGATTTAATTTCAGTCATTCCTAATGTGCGTACAACGATTTTTCCCATGTTAATATACTGCACGTTTATACCTAAAATGATCCATTCTTGTTGCACCATCTATTTTTAAACAAATTACTTTGTTTTCTATCTCATCTTTTATTTTATTACGTATATCTGCAGCTCTTTCTGCTATGTGGATTTGTTTATTTTTTTCGTTTACACAAAAATCTTTGCCGAAAGCTTCAAAAATAGGTGACACTATTTTTTTAAACCCACTGTCAGATAACATTTTGAAAGGTCTTCCATTTAAAGTCACAAGATCAGTGCATGCTTCAATAACAGTTTGTCGGGATAATTTAATTTTAATATTCTCGTGGATCATGTCATCTAATTTCCTTTGTTTAACTGATGAACAATCTCCAGTCAGGTTTGGTCTTTTATGTAAATTATTATAGTCCGTTTCATGTTTGCTACGAAGATGCCTCTCTAAGTTTGAAGCATGTTTGCCTTTCATTTTTATTTGACATAAATTACAAACTGACACATCTTCACTTTTTAAATAATTAAAGTATTTGTCGGAATCATTTGTCTTTTTCCGTCAGGTTTGGTCTTTTATGTAAATTATTATAGTCCGTCTCATGTTTGCTACGAAGATGCCTCTCTAAGTTTGAAGCATGTTTGCCTTTCATTTTTATTTGACATAAATTACAAACTGACACATCTTCACTTTTTAAATAATTAAAGTATTTGTCGGAATCATTTGTCTTTTTCCGTCAGGTTTGGTCTTTTATGTAAATTATTATAGTCCGTCTCATGTTTGCTACGAAGATGCCTCTCTAAGTTTGAAGCATGTTTGCCTTTCATTTTTATTTGACATAAATTACAAACTGACACATCTTCACTTTTTAAATAATTAAAGTATTTGTCGGAATCATTTGTCTTTTTCCGTCCCATGGTTATTAACCTAGTATAAAATATGAAAAAATGAATACATCATAAATAAAATAACAATTTTTAAATTACCTGAGCCTATTTATGAAAATTTTCTTATTTTATGTATAAAAAATGTAAACACAACAAAACACAACATATAAGATGAGATAATGTGTTTCTTAAATGTGCACTGTGCTGTATACAGTATATAGCCCAGTCAATTTATACACAAAACAGAGTTCGACCTTGCAAAAGGTCATGTAACTCTAATTTTTTAATATGTTGTTAGGACCTATGTTAACAGTAAGAAACCAAATTTGCAGCTTCGAAAGACCTGTGCGACCTGCGTAATACGTAAAAAGCTGCAAAATTTCTGGAATTTTTTCAGTTCTTGTCAAATAACTCGTAAACTATATGTTTTCGATATATAGTCGATCGTATTAATTGTAAAGTACATTAAATTTGTAACAATTTAAGCCCAACCGCAGCTCTGTACGTCTAATAGTTGCAGAGATATGGCACTTCTAAAATTAGCAATTTTAAAAAAAAAATGAAAGTTGAGAAATTTTAGCTTTTTTCGTTATTTTTGTGTTTAATTAACTGTAAATTCTGAATGAATAAAAATATTGTCTTCCGGTTTCTTTTATTAAATTTCACGAACATTTCTCTATAAAATACGTTATTTTAAAAACTTTTTAGGACGTTCATTAAGCCAAAATATCAATTTTTTTTTTCGAGGAAAGTATTCAAATATTTTGTATTAATAAATTATATTGTGTTTAATGAGCTGTAACTTCTGAACGGATAAAGTTATCGACTTCCGGTTTCTTGCATTCAATTCTACGAACATTTCTCCATAAGATGCAGTATTTTAAAATATTTTTGGGTATTCATTAAGCCAAAATATCAAATGTTTTTCCGAGAGAAATTTGATAAATTTTTAATATTTATTGTGTTCAATGAGCTATAACTTCTGAACGGATAAAAATATTGTTTTTATTAAATTCTACGACCATTTCTCCATAAGATACATTATTCTAAAAAGATTTTAGGGTGTTCATTAACCCAAAATATCAAATGTTTTTCCGAGAGAAAGTAAAGAGATTTCTAATTGTTAAAATATATTTTGTGTTTAATGAGCTATAACTTCTGAACGGATAAAGTTATCGAGTTCCGCTTTCTTTTATTAAATTCTACGATCATTTCTCTAAAAAATACATTATTGTAAAATGTTTTTAGGGTGTTCATTGCGCCAAAATATCAAATGTTTTTATAATAAATATGAAAAATTTGAATAATTCTCTCGAAAAAAAATTGATATTTTGGTTTAATGAACGGCCTAAAAAGTTTTTAAAATAATGTATTTTATATAGAAATGTTCGTAAAATTTAATGAAAGAAAGCGCAAAACAATATTTTTATTCGTTCAGAAATTACAGTTAATTACACAAAAATTACGAAAAAAGCAAAAAAAAATCAACTTTAATTTTTTGGAAAAAAAATGATAATTTTTATCTCGGAAACTATTAGAGGTATAGAGCTGCGGTTGGGCTTAAATTGTTGCAAATTTAATGTACATTAAAAATGATAAGATAGACTATGTATCGAAAAGGCATAGTTTACGAGTTATTAGGCAACAACTGAAAAAATTCCGAAAATTTTGCAGGATTTTACGTGTTACGCAGGTCGCACAGGTCTTTCGAAGCTGCAAATTTGGTTTCTTACTGTTAACATGGGTCCTAACAACATATTAAAAAATTAGAATTACATGACCTTTTGCAAGGTCGAATGTATAAATTTACTGGGCTAATACTATATAGGCAGGTTATGTTTACAACAACAAAACGGCATGTGCTAACAGGCTAACACGCATGGATTGGTCATGACCATGAGCCATGATTGGTTGTAGCGTAGCAGCTGCGCTCCATAGTTCGAATAATAAACCGGTTTATATAAATGGTTTGAATAACCGGTTTAAAGAATCGGTTTATCTAACAGGTTTAAAAAACAGGTTTATAAAACCGGTTTAAAAACCTGTTTGACTAACCGGTTAATTTTTATATTGGTTATTGATTATCGGTTAAATAGTACAATAAAATATCGGTTTCGGTTTTAGTTAAAAATCGCATTTTGAAGTAAAAAATAACGGTTAACCGGTTTTTTTAAACCGGTTTAAAAAACCGGTTTCTTGCCCTGGTTGTGAGTGAGTTTCAAGTAATTATAACAATTTATTATGATGATTTTTACAATTTAATTTGAAAAAAAAAACGAACAAAAATCAAAATTAAAAAAAAAACTCAATAAAATTCACCTGCTTTTTAACGCTTTATCCGAATCTGCAATAAAAAATAGGGGTTTCCATTTAAAATTTTAAAGTTGCCCCCGTTCCCATCCCCCAGGGGGTCTGGGGGGAAAAAGGTCGACGGCATCAGATGTCCCCCTCATAATCATTTACTATTTATTTGGAACATTTTTGTTTCACCGCACTATTTCAAAGTTATCGCTAGTGACACCGTGTATAAATAATTACAATGAATAAATTAAAAATAAACGCAAGGAGAGAAATGGATTGTTAGAAATGTATTGCTAAATTTTATATATTTATGGTAGTAATATGTTAATAACTATTAAAAGATATATTGCTGTATAGTACAAACCTGAATTTTAACTCTTATTATATTAGATATAGATAGATAAATTTATATATTAGACACATCACTTCTGAAACTTAGGAGGGCACTTCTGTATATTAAAATACAATTATGCGGCGTAAAATTAAGATTTTCTTCACAGCACTGCGTTTTGTTCTTGTTATTATAAGAACATATCTAATATATTTATATTGTAACCTCAAAATATACGTACAATACTGTCGAATATTGTATTGATAGGTTTATTCTTCGTTTATTGAGTTATTTCTCTAGGTCATGTTCAGACACGTTCTTTTTGTGTTGTTTTACGGTGTCGCGCCATACCGGTTAGCACAATAATGTACTTCTGTCTTGTAATTTGTTAAATATGTAATGATATAGTAGTGTATTTTCTTTAATCAGAATCACCAAAAATCAGAATCATTTGTGACGAACAACTAAATTTAGAAGATAAAAATTATTAAGCTAACAGGGCAACAAAATATAAGCATCAATCAGTCAAATGAATTTATCAACTGTAATTACACAAGAGCTTTTTATTTCGTCGGATAAATTTCTGTTTGTATTGAAACCTTGTTACCTAGCAATTTGAAAAGAAAAATTATTTAATAAAATCACGACACAGTAGGTGGAGTGATTTTATTTTAAAACAATTTTACGAGTCGAATTGCTGTCAGGTTACAACGTTACAAGGTTGAGATGACGTACAGAAATTTATACGGGGCAAATAAAATGCTCTAGTGTACCTAATTCAAGGAGATAATTTAACGACTCCTTTGGTTCTTCTTCACAAAAATATTCCCAAAATCTAATCATTTCACTGAAAAATATTAGAAATATGAGCCAAATGACATTTTAGTGTTTTGTTTGGTTGC
Source organism: Agonum fuliginosum (assembly GCA_947534325.1). NCBI lineage: Eukaryota > Metazoa > Arthropoda > Insecta > Coleoptera > Carabidae > Agonum > Agonum fuliginosum. The sequence continues at coordinate 41,950,316 of OX384030.1, read as the reverse complement.
TATGAAAAAGGTAAATAAGGTTTTATCACTTGCAAAAAGTTACCTTCCTAATTATCCGCTGTCAAAACGATAAAATTTGTAATTATAATTTCATATTTTTCATCTACTATCGGAGTAATAAGTATAGTCACCCGGATGTAAAGTTGAATAACTTGTTTAAAAATAATCCAAAAAAATTAAATAAAACTTTATACTAAAGTATGCACATTTCTACGATATTGTATAAAATTTCAAATTTTTAAATGTATTTGTGTAGAAATAACAAAAATTTGTAGCAAAAATGAGCTGTGATTTTAATACATTTTTTGAAACTGTTAATTTCAATGACGTCTGTTGTCAATATACTTCATCCAAAAATGCATATTTTGGTATAGTGTAATCATAAGCTTATAATTATAAAAAAGAATTGTTAATCATTTTTATTTTAAACTCAGGATCCATAAATTTCAGAATTTTTTTTATTACAATTCAAGTAATTATTTTTGAATAAAAATTATAAACAAATATTTTTATAATTATATAAGGCATCGCTAACCTGAATTTGAATCTTATAAGATTACCAGTAACAAATATATTACATGTCCCCTTATTTTATTAATATAAACAAAATATAAATATTTTTATTAAAATTACAGTAGCAAATAACTTAACTAAGCTTATAACTAGGTATACTATACCAAAATTTGAATTTTTTGCATGATGTATATTGACAGTAGACGTCATTAAAGTTAACAGTTTCTAAAAATGTGTCAAAATCATAGCTCATTTTTGCTAAATTTAAAAAAATTAAATTCTATACATTAACGTAGAAATGTGCATACTTTAGTATAAAGTTTTATTTAAATTTTTTGGGTTATTTTTAAACAAGTTATTCAACTTTAAATCCGAGTGACTATACTTATTGTTCCGACAGTAGTACCCTATTTTTTTATTTTATAGCTTCGAAACGATTTGGATTATGTGTGTCCCGGACATCAAGCATTATTTTATGTAAACTGGCTCAAATCAAATTGGCACCAGACATTGTACAACTTGTGGATGAAAGAGACATAAAATTATATTTGAAATAGGAAACAAATTATGTTACATAAATATGAGTAAGAAGTCTTTATTGGTAAATTATATTTGCTTCGTGTTTTATTCATATTAGATTATTTTCAGACTTATTCCGATGTAGAAAAATAATTTTGAGAAAATAGAAACAAATTAACTAGTACCTAAAGCTTGTACATCATTGCATCCATTTTGGACAATAGGGTATTTCGGTAATTATTTTATTTAGCGAAATGGGGCATTGTATCGTAAATCAAAAAAATACGTGTTTATTTATTTTTTATGTAGAATAACATAATAAAAATTATCGAAATACCCCATTACTGTTGGAAATCTAAAATAGAGGAAATCAGAATAATGTCAAGTAACCTTGAGAGTGTCACTGTCACAATACACTTTCATTTAAAATTGTATAAATAAATATAATATACAAACATTGTATTGTATTATATTATTTATAATAATGAAACACTTCTTGACGAGATGAATATTTATATAATAAATAATAATGTGAAAAAGAAAATTACTGGAAATCAGTCAGTTTTTGAATTATTAATTTTATCTTCAACCGGAAGAATACCCAGTTGAAGATGAAATAAATAATTCAAAAACTGATTGATTTTTCTTTTCTCAATATTATTTAGTAGGTAGGTATCTAAATATTTATCATTAATATTTCATATATTAAAGGCTAATGATCATTCAGCATATTTGTGGTTATAAATCAAATATTACATAATTACATATAAATATATTTTTATTATCCATTGCAATTCTTAATCATTCAGTATTAAACATATATTGCAGTTAATAATACGAGTTTGTTGTTGTTATTATAAAATATATTTGTCTCTAATAATAAACTATTGTTAACATTACTATTTCCAGTATTATACCACTGCTATACATTTTTAAATAAACAAATTTATTTTCTGTAGCAATCTGCAGTTCTGTTACAAATCATAATATAAATTATAATAACAAGTAATATACAGGATGGTTTTGAAATGTCATAAATTTAAGGGTAAGTAGTATGACATGTGTAGATTACGAATTTTTTTGAAATCGCAAAATTAATTTCCATTTTCTAAGTCAAAAATTTTTCGTTGCCACAGCCATTGGGTGGAGTAATTAATGTTTCATTAAAAATAATTATTTATTTATTTATTTACTAGTATTATGATAAGAGCGCTAAGCAGCCAATGAAAATAATTTGGAAATCCAGAATGATAGGAAAAAGAAAAAGAGGTAGACCAGTAAAAGGCTGGGACGAAAATATTATAGACATTCTAGAAAGAAAGGGAAAAAGTTACCTACTTCTATTGTTTATGTTTAATAAGAAAACAAATCCAATGCAGTACCTACTACAAAAAATGATGCAGGTAAACTACCCTTAATTTTTCGAATTTAAAAAAAATCTTTCTGTTTCGTAAACTACACATGTCATACTCATACTACTTACCCTTAAATTTATAACATTAACTTCAAAACCAGCCTGTATATTTAATACTGATTTTAATGCAATTTTAAGGAATTATAATAGTTATTTCATTACACTAAAAATTTTAAACATAATTTACAAACGTTTTCTTATCTTTAAATTTTCTGTAACTAAAATAGAATTTTAGCAGAGCTGTTTTAAGACTCTCGTGGGCTCTATATAGACACTTTTTTGCAAGGACCCCGTATCTAAAATTTGTACTTTTCGATAAATGTGACAAAAATATTTCTTCAAAAATACTAACTTAAAGTGTAATATGTGCTGACTGGAAATATTAATCGCGACTTTTCTTATAAAAGATTTCACGGTCTCAGCTAATTTGTATCAAATTAGTGTCCTTATCAAAATTATAACTGTTGTCAACAGTGACCTGTTTTAAAGCAAATTGTCAGTGTCTTCAGAGTTTTTTGACATTTCAGAACTTATTATTTTAGTTCATCAAAATTTGTAGTGTATGAAAAAATGATAACAGACAATAGTGATATATTTTTGCTAGCAGGAACCACGAAGAATAATTTTTGAAAATGAAACTTATGAAGATATTAAGGTCCGAATGTAGCTGTCTGCGAGAAAAGGATAGATTCATACAGATTTAGAATGGAATAATTATTTATTTAAGCCGAAAAAAGATGTAGGTAGTTGAGAAAAAATAATTTCTTATTTTGTTGGATTTCAGGCTTTAATTATTTATTAAGTCAATTGCGACGTTTCGACAGATCAATTAACTTGGCCCCCCAATATTAAAATTTATTAAAAATAAGTATGCTGGGACAATGTGCTTGCAATGTGCTGAAATATGCTGTATATTATTAAAATGTGCTGACTCCGTTTTCCATTATTTTAAGAATTTCAAATGAGGGGCCAACTTAACGACAGCCCCCCAACTAGTAATTTTAAATTTTTGTTGACTGAAAATTAATGTGCTTGCAATATGCTGCAATGTGCTGTATGTTATATAAAATGTGCTGGTTTCGTTTGCCGTATTTTTAATAATTCTTTATGAGGGGCCAAGTTAATGCCAGCCCCCCCAAGTAGTAATTTTAAAATTTTGTTGACTGAAAATGAATGTGCTTGAAATATGCTGCAATGTGCTGTATGTTATATAAAATGTGCTGGTTTGGTTTTCCGTATTTTTAAACATTTTTTATGAGGAGCCATTAAGCTAGCCCCCCCAACTAATAATTTTAAAGTTTTTTTTACTGAAAATGAATGTGCTTGCAATATGCTGTATGTTATATACAATGTGCTGGTTTCGTTTACCGTATTTTTAAAAATAAACTTTTGGCGGGAAACACGAACCATTTCAAACAGTAAATTTTAAAATTCAATATAAATTACCGCCTTCATGGGAAAGTGAAAGGGTACTTAAATTCTTAAAGGGGGTCTAAACCAAAAATCAAAATTGTAGTATGAAAAATTCTAAGAATAAATTTTCAAACCGCATATTTTTATTGTTAAAGCTTCAATAATTATGAGAGTTTATATAACGCGTCCTCCACTTGTGACGTCATACCGACATGACCCAGGCGAGCCAGCATTGGCTACAATGCTGTTATGCGTATGCGTTTCAACAGAAGCAATATCCGTGGCTTACTTATATCATTATTACGTGTGTTCTGGCGTTAATATTATTTTCCATTTATACACAATGACTTTTGGCTTTGAACCTAAGTTTACCGAGATGAAAATGGAAGAAAAATCAATAAATAAATTGCGTATTCTAAAGGAAACAGCTAATATAATGTATTACATTAGGTACACAAAAGTTTTGCAAATATAGTTTTAAATTTAGACTCTTTAAATCTGACGAGACACAATGAAATTTTATAATGTAGTGCTAATAATGAAAAAAACAAAATTATTTTCAAGTGGGCAACAAACTATGGCGACATTTAGTATATAAAAATTTTACAAGTTGGGTATATTCTTGGACCTCAATTGGACGTTTCAACAGAATTGTCATACCGCCTTGCACTGTATCACAAATACGAAAACGCTACCCAGAAGAAAGTGGAATATACATTGGTTTCAAGATTGGTGAAGACAACAATGAAGATATAAACTAAGATTTATTAAGTGTTGCATTGTATCTACATTACTATTTTAAACAAAAAATTAAACATTCTGAAAAAGATGTTTCAATATAACATAAAAATTATTTCTTCTCAAACCTTGACAATTGTTTTTCTTTTGGTTTTGGTTTTTTAAATTTATAAATATTTTTAGGCACATCAAAATAAATTTATCAACATTAGGGTTATAATTTAAATTTTTTTGCAAGAGGTCGGATTTCCACTCATAACTTTTTTGTCGTATTTATTTTTAAAATTCCAACGTTCAGAACTTTTTGAAAATTGTACATCATCACCAATAATTTTTCTGTCCACATTAAAATTATTATCTAATATTGCACCTTTACATATTTATTTTCAAAATCGTCAGTATTAAAATGTAAACTACAGACAACATGGTTGTGATTGGGAGTAAAGTGCTTCCGATTGATACGATTTTTCCATGCTTTATATCGTTGTGGATCTTTTTCTTTCCGGGGAAAATTATGTAATATTACGTTTGAATTCTTTAAGATGTTGTTACAACCAACTACACAACAATTAGGCATTTTTAAACAACAAATAACACCTTGTACGACTGCACAATCGAAAATTTACGCGACTGCACTCATATACAGCGGGCTAGCTCAACCTGGTTCAGCAGACTCGTGTCGGTATGACGTCACGCGCTACTCTGTTAATATATTCGCGTTTGAATATCTCAAAAAGTATTGCTCGTAGCAAACTGCGGTTTTCATTTTTGTTCTTAGATATTTTTTTTCTATTTTTTAATGTAAAGTTGTTTTTTTGGTTTACACCCCCTTTAAATTCTGTTAATAGTTGAACACTTACTATTTTATTTAAATAGTTACTTACCTGCCATCAACTTTAGTACAATATTAGGTAGGTAAGTATTTATATTTTATTGAATGTAGAGGTACGGTGCAATCTGTAGTTCAGAGAAATGAACATATTAATGTAAATCAAAGAAATTCATTATAATACAAATATAAATATATATCTTCTTACAATTTATTATTCAATTGGACTTGCAGAATTTAAAATTGCAGGTGCGCCGGCCATTAATTTTAAAAATATCCAAACTTGTTAAATGTGTTATTCTTACAAATCGGACATTAAAAAATAAGACATGTTTTAAAAAATTTAATAAATTTTAAAATGGCAATAACTACTTCCCCTTTTTTAATGTTCAATTTACAACGAACAAGTTAACTTACATAACGTAGACAAAAATCGGACCTTTTTTAAGGTTCTACCCTGGTTACACGCAATATTGCTGCAATAGAATCAGAATTCACGTTTCTGGCAATACTAATTACTAATTTATTACTAAAATATCCTTAAGTATTTCAAAAATATAACTTCGTCGCCCTCTAGAGTCATCTTCTACACAGTTGGAAAAAAGAGCACTATTTTTGCTCTAAAAACGGTTTATATAAGTCCAAGGTTATATGGTGCTAGTTCAAAAGAGCAGAGGTAAAAGGGTACTTTTGTCAATGCTTAAAAAAGAGTAGATTAAAATTTTACTATATTTTGGGCATAAAGGGTTGCTACAATAGTAGTAGAAATTTAGTATTTTTAGTTCAAAATACTGCCTTTAGAAGAGTAAATATTGCTCATATACATGCATTTATTTTACCATTTAAAATTCAAAAATTGCTTAAAAGAAGTACTAAAAATGCTACTATTTAAGTAAATTTCTTGCTACTTTAAGAGTAAGGTAATGTTGCTCTTTCTTTGAGTAAATATTGTATTTTTTTGCAGTAGTAATTTATTAAATAAAATTATTATTTATTAAAACACACAAATTCACATTTAAATGGTCATTTAAACATAATCTTAAATATTAAGTAAACCTCGAACCTTGTCGTCATTTCATTGGTTTTATTTTTCCTTTTAGATGAATCTCAAAATTTAAGTAAGATTAGTGCAAATGGCCTTTTAAATATACATTGTTTTAATAAGAAATAATTACAATAGTATTTAATGAATTCCTTACTGCAATAAAAAGTACAATATTTATATTGAAATAGCAACACTTACAAAATATCCAGCAGTTGATCTGAAGAGCCGGTAAAATTATATGGCAGGAGGAGATTATCGAATTAAAAAACGTAGTATAATTTTAATGGAATGCATTTATTTATTTCATATAGTTTGTTCTTGTCATATAAACAATATGATATTGTATACTGCATAATTAAATAAAAATCACAGATTTCTAGTCAATAATGAAGTCTACAAACATTGCATAAAACAGTCAATATTGAACTGACGCAGTGGCAGTTTTCATGCACAGACTTATTTTTCGTATTAAATTTTATTCTAAAAAGAGTACAAAGTACCCTTTTTGGAGCAAAACGTAGCAACTTTACTCTTATAGAGGAACACGAAAATGAATTTACTCTTTAAAGGACAAAAAAATGAACAAATTTCTGGTAATAAGTACCTCTTTAATAGTACTTACATTTTTTAGGAAAAATTTAGGGCAGAATATGATTTAAAAAGAGTAAATATCGCTTTTAAAAGTGTAAAAGTTTGCTCCTGCTCTTTTTAAAGCAATTTTTGCCCCTTAAAATTGTTTACCCTCGGAAGAGTACCATCAATTACTTTTCAAAAGGCAAAAATAATACCATTATTGCAGCAAAATGCTATGCGCTCTTCTGAAAAAGCATGCTACAGTGCCCTTTTTTTCAACTGTGTAACTATCTATATATAAAATATGAACAAGAGCTCAGTTTGTAATATAGCAAGGTCCCTTTTTCACTATATTTTTGGCACAAGTGTAGCGCCTTAAGATGGTAGATCCTATATATTTGATCTAGATCAAAATCAAGATCTTGAAAGATAAGATGGTCTGGAAGGTACTTAATGAAAATAAAGACACCTAAATATGTTATTGAAACAAAATAAATGTATATTTGTAATCAAAATGATATAAATTAACATTATCTCTAAAAAAAAACACAAAACAAAAATTAACGATCAATTTCAATTTGTCAAAAAGTTAAAAATTTATTTGACATTAACTCAAATATTTTATTTTTTATTTTCATTGTTATGCAGATAAATCAAAATTGTAACAAATTTGTAGAATTTTTAACTTCTTGTAATTGGAAAATGGTGCTAGATAGAAACAACGGTTTGACTACAAATTGTAGATAGTAACATTTAGTATTGTTATTAAAAGAGATTGTCATAAGTACTTTATTCATGGAGATTTTGAAGAAAAATTGTTTGGTCTTCAAGTAAAATACTACTTCCTGTTGATGGATTGTTACCAAAATCTTAAGGTTCTTATTAAAACCCGAAATATAAAATTTGGTAATTTTATGTTTGATATTTTTTGAGATAGGTACCTATCGTCGGAGAAAAAATCGTAACATACCCACAAAGGAATGCACACACAGATATCTTCTCGAAAATAGTAAATTCGTATTTTTTTTTTTTTTTTTGGGTAGGAGAGAATGCTAATGCACACCCGACGTCATGCAAGCAGCGGACGCCCCGTGAACGGAAGGGGTAGTGTGGGACTCTCACCCACTAAACTCTCCCGTCCCCTAGCCCTAAAGAAAGGTGGAACCGCCTGTCGGCATTACTTCGCCTTACCTTAGTTGTCTATTGTCGGTAGTATAGGTTTTTCTTATTCTTTAGTTTCTTTTACTTTCAGTTTTTACTCCCTTGTTCTTCTTTCCTCCTCCCTTTCTTCTTCTTCCTTTTTGGATAAGATCTCTTTTATTGTTTTGGTAAATGTATCCCATCCCGACTCGGATTCTAGCATGAATGGTACTATTTCCTCCGTCTTAATGTCTTGAGTGTTGTTTTGGTGTCTTATTTCTCTCCATCTTTCGCAGTGAAGGAGAGTATGCTCTGCCGAGTCCACAGTAGCATCACATGATTGAGAAGAATTGCGATAAATGAAAGTTAATTTCTCTATGGTCCCTTTCTACCCACGCCCGCAGGTCTCTTATTAACTTGTGCGTCCAGTAGTTCCCTTCATCTGCGTCCCAGGCTTCCACCCATTTCTCAGTTCTTGTCTTTTGGATTAGTACTTTTTCTTGTTGTGTCTTACCGAACCTCAGTACTCTTTCCTCTATTATAATGTTAATAGGGGTCAGCCTGGCCAGGACTTGAGCCACCTCGGCTGAGACTGTGCGATATGCTCTGGATATCCCCAGCGCTAACTTCCTATTTAAGCTTACTAATAGTTTGTGACAGTGTTTGTATCTTAGAGCGTCTGCCCAAACTGGTGCTGCATACAGTACAATCGCTTGTGCAGCTGATGCCAGCAATCTCCGTTTTGCCTCCGTGGGCCCGTTTATCCTGGGGAACAGCCGACGAAGTGGTGTAACCGACTTTGTGGCCTTCTCAACTGTATTCTTTACATGAGGGAAAAAAGTAAGGCCTCTATCAAAAATTACTCCGAGGTATTTTATTGTTGATTTCGGCGTTATACTATCGTTGCCTATCTGGAAGTTGATTTGGCTCACCTTTTTTCGGCCTATTAACAAGACTGCCTCTGTTTTTTCCGGTGCTATTCTTATTCCATTGTCTCTGGTCCAATTGTCTATTGCTAATAATGCATGGTTTACTAGGTACATTAGCCTAGTCTCGGTCTTTGCTATACTGAGGATCGCCAGATCGTCCGCGAATGCTATTAATGTCGTGTCCCCTTGTACTGGTTGCTGTAGTATATCATCGTAGTAAATATTCCACAGGACTGAGCCTTGTGGAACACCGCAAGTCATACTATATGTTTCCGTGTTGTATGTTAGTTTCCTGTCTAACAAATAGCTACCTACAAGATTTATTATATAGCTAGGAAACCTTCTTCTTATTAATTCAAGCCTAATGCTGCCCCACGGAACCGTGTTAAAGGCATTTTTTATATCAACTGCCACTAGGGCGCATATACCCCTGGTCTTACCTGTCTTTTCTTTTTCTTGTTCTGCTCTACCTTTTATAAGTTTCATAGCATCTATGGTGGATCTCCCACTTCTAAAGCCAAATTGATTTGGCGATAGCTGACAGTTGTGTTCTAGGTGTTTGTTTACTCTTACTACTATGATTTGTTCCACGAGCTTTCCTACGGTATTCAGAAGACATATCGGTCTGTATGCCGACGGGTCGTTTCTGTCCTTCTTATTTGGTTTGGGGAGCAGAATTACTTTCGCCGTCTTCCAGTTGGTTGGGAAGGTACCGCTTTGCATGACCCTGTTTATGGGTTCTCTGAGAAGATCAGGTGATTCCGTTGCTATCAGCTTAATTATTTCCGCTGGGATACCATCTGGGTCCGGTGCTTTGCGGTTTCTCATCTTACACGCGGCCTGTATTATCTCATCCTCTGTAATCTCCTCCACGTTCTCCTGTGGTAGTGCGGGCCAGTTAGTTTTTTGTCTAGCCGGAAATAATGTGTTAAATATTTTCGGCACCAGGTCAGGTTTGGGTTGAATCGGCGTGGACATTTTAGTCCTTTTTGCGATTATCTGATAGGGCTTGCCCCATACATCGTCTTCTACAGCTTCAATTAGTTCTTCCCATTTTGCCTTTTTCTCTCTCTTTATTTCCATACTGAGCCTTTTCTTTGCCTCCTTGTATCTTGCCTTGGCAAGTACTTCCTGGCTTTCATCCCCATTTCTGTTTCTTATCCTTTGGTAGGCACGTCTACTTTTGTTGCAAGTGATTCTTAATTCCGCTATCGTGCTTGTCCACCAATATATGGGTGGTTTGCTACGAGCGGGGCCTACTTTCTTCATTGCTGCGGTCGCAATTTTGTACAGCTGGTTTGTGAGTTCTTCTATACTCCTGGCTGGTTTTAACTGTGATATGGCCTCTATACCTTTTTCTGCATTGAAAGTTTTAAGGTTCCATGTTATCTCTTGAATATGCGAAGCAATTTTTTCCTGCGTACCTATTGTGTAGCATATATATCTGTGTGGGCTGAAGTTTTCCCTCTCTTCTATTACATGCCAGTCTCTAATCTTTATCAATAATGACTCTGACGCTGCTGTCACGTCTATGAAGGAAGATCCATTAGCATTTCGGAATGTTGGCGTTTGACCTGTATTGCAAACGCCTAAGTCTCTTTGGTATAACATTTCTGAGAGTTTTCTACCTTTGTTATCAGTTACCGGGGAACCCCATTCACTATGCTTAGCGTTAAAGTCCCCGGTTACTAGTACTGGATATTTGCTCGTTCTTACTGTTGCATCCAGCTCCTCAAGGAATTCGTCGAATATCTCTGTTGCTCCATTGGGACTAATGTAACAGGATATGATTCGTATTTCATTTGTTTCAATCCAGGTTATATATTTTGTAGAATGGTAGTCTGTAATTGCTCCCCTGAAAAAATTTGTTATTCTTATACCGGTATTGCACTTACCCTTGTCCTCGTTGCATATCCAGCCTCTTTGATTATGCATAACATTCGGATTAGGTTCCGATGTTATGAGAATGTCTATTTTTTTATCTCTAATCTCCAGCTCTGCCATGTTGTGGGCATCCTTGCTGCGATTGAGGTTTATTTGCAGTATACGTAGCTTATCCATTTTATGATACATTGGAGTTTGATGGCCTCCGTCCATAGTTCTTTTTATTTCTTTCGTCCCGCACTTGTTTTCTAAAAATTGGACATGCCATAGTGCCTGTCTTATGCTCTTTCATTTCTTCGCACATGAAGCATGTTGGATCTGTATTACATGGGTTTCCTTCATGCTTTGTTTCTCCGCATGATCCACATTTTTCCTTTCTATCTGGCCCTTTACAGGTTGCTTCTTTGTGACCTGTTTCTAGGCATCTATGACAGCGGATAATTTTTATCCTTTCTCTTACACTACATTCATTTAGGGCAACTCTTAACGTTTGTCTTTGTAAAATGTCATGTGCCATTTCGTTTGGTAAGGTAATTGGTGCGGTCCTTAGTCCTTTGAAATTGTTTTTAATTTCCCCTATCTCTATTTCTTTGGCTCTCCCTTCTTCAAGCTCTAGCGCTTTTTTAAGTTCGTCCCTTATCTCCTCTCCGGTCGTTATTGAGTCCATTCCCGTTATGAAGAGGACGGACTTATTCGATTTATTTGCCGCTCTTACTGTGGCTTGGGAGCCTGTTTTGTTTGCAAACAATTTTTTAAGATCCTCTATCTTTTCGCATCCTCTTTTTAATACTACTACTGCGTCCCCACTTTTTGTTTCTTTAACGCGCTCTATTTGTATGTCGTTATTCGCTATTTCTGTTGCCATGTTTCTAAGTTTTTTTAGAGTGTCAGCATAACTTACGCCGGCTTCCGTGGGGATTATTAAGGCATCTGTTCGGGGCTGTCTTTTATATGTTCTTTTCGTGCCTTCCATGTTATTTATGTTTTCTTTCGGTTGCTTAGTGTTATCCTGTTGTAGTATATTGCCCTCTGGGTTTTCGAATGCTACCCTGCTTTCCCTTCTTCCCGTTTTGGGTCTCTTTTCGAAGAAGGTTATTTTTATCTCTTTGTTGTGGCATAACCATCTCGCCATCTTCTTAATTATATCACTGTATGTCCTGTTGTTTACGGTTACCGCTAACAATTTTACGTCCCTTTTTACTAGTTCCTGTATGTGTTCTCTGAGTAATGTAAAGACATTTGACCATACAGCTGTTGTCATAGCTTTTGCTGCTATTTTCAAACTGGCGATGTTTTTCTTTATTGTTCTCGGTACTTCTTCGCCTATTTTAATATCCGTACTCATCACGAGCTCTGCCATACTTGCCTCTGTAACTTGGCGATCTATTAAATCTCTGCCCCCGTTTATGGTCTCTTTTATGTATTTATTTATAGAGGTCTCAGCATTTTCTGCTTCCTCGTCCCAGTGTACCATAAGGAAGTTACCCTCCTCCTGTCTGTATGGATTTCCTAAGTCTGTTTCAACTGGGTGAAAAGCTCTGTCTGGCCAGTTGTCGTCCATTATTGGCCCTATATCCTTGAAGTTGTTTTCTTCTTGTAATTTCTTTTGGAACTCCTCCATCCATTTGTCTTCCTTGTTTTTTCGAACTATGTTGCTATAGGTACCCGTATCTTTCGTTCTTTCTATTTCTAATTCTGCTACTCTGTCTTGGAGTTCTTGGAGTTTTATCTTATTTTCTTCCTCGATTTGGTTTTTCATTTGAACAATTTCCTCCCGTTTTCTTTTTTCTAGTTCTACCTGATAAATTATTCTTTCTTCCTGCTGACTCCTATCTTGTTCCGCTTTTTTGTCCATTAGTTGTGTTGTTAGACGTTCTAGTTCGTTTATTTTGTTTAACAGTTCCTTTATTGGCCTTTCCCTGTTTCCTTTAAATTGTACAAACGCTTTGTTTAGGCTCGCTATTATATGTTTAATAGGTCGTGCTGTGTTTGTATACTTGTCCGTTGTTAGACTGTCTAGTTGGGTTAGTAGTTGCTCTATGATATTTAATTCCTCTTCTGCTTTCATCTCGTTTTTTCTTGGCTCAAGGGCGGTTCCATCCTTTCCTTCGGCTTTGTCTTTCTGTTCTAAGGTTTTCTGTGACTCCATATTGCCCACCGCTTGTTTCTTAGTTTCATTTTTTAATTGGTCCAGTTTTTTCCTCTTGCCACTCGGGTCAACTTCTTCGGCAGTTTCGTTTATTTCTACGGTTTCTACTGACCCTTCCTCTCTCAATGAGGAGCTCGCCAACATACTATCGTTGAATGGTTTTATTCCCAAAATCTCGCCCTCTTCCGTTCCTATAACAATTTCTTCGCATTGTCTAGGATCTGGGAAGACTGCACCGGTGTTTATATTTTCTCGCTTTGACTTGATCTTTATGAAGAATTGCTCTAACGTTTCTTCCTGTGTTTGGTTTGCGCTCTTTCTTTCCCTTTCCTCCTTTTCTTTTCTTCGTTGAGCTTTGCTTTTCTTTTTTTTTGGTTTGGGTACCGAATCGGGTGCTCCGTTTCCATTACCATGTTCGTTTCCATTTTGTGTCTGTCCCTTGTCTAATTCGCTTTCTTTGTTCGCAGTGCTTGCTGTCATGGAAGCAATATTTACCCCTTCTTCTGTTTTTTTTTTTCCTGAAACAGACCCTTTTCCCTTCTCTTTACCTGTTTGACTTACATTTGGGTGCGGGTTTGCACCCCTGGTAGCTTCTCCCCCCTTCTTCTCATCCTCGGTTCCTACTCTACTCTCCCTCTCTCCTCCTACTGCTGCTGCTGCTGGTGCAGCTGCGTTTTGGTCGGAAGGCTCCATTCTATAACACTAAAGACCACAAAACCGTAGCATGCTCCGATGAATACTCTAGGCAGGCTCCCCCCAAGATCGCGCGTTGTTACAGTCCCTCCGCAGACTGCAAAATACTTGTCTTTGGATATTCTGCGGAGAGCTGACATTCTCCTAGGCGGTACCGTCTAAGGAGAGCCCCCATACCGAGTTCGCTACGGCAGCCATGGCTGGGTCGCCCATGGTAACTTCCTCTTGAAACTGAGTCACGGATCATGCATCATTGACTACTCTTCCCACTGCACCTCCCCAGCCATAACCCCAGCACAATCATTTACAGAGTCCAGCTCCCTTGGGGGACCTTCCTATCCCCCGGTAAGGTTACGAGGTGAGACCTGAACGATCCCCGCAACGTAACCCAGGCTTTCACCTAGCTGGGTAGTCTGTATCATGTGCTGCTCGTAGAGGGCTAGCTTGGATTCATAAGTTTTCGTCGCTGATGCTCCGACATTCACCCCAGAACATAACGACATACATACACCATTTATTCCGCATAGAGGGTTTATGTTTGGAGTTTTCCTTCTCCTAGACAGGCTGCCGCCCTCGGCTCCCGAACCCTGTCTGCCCGTGGTTTGATTTTGGAGTGGCCTTCTCTAGAGACCCTGAAACGTGCTTATCCACTAAAAACTCATACACGAAAATTTTGACCCATTACAATAATTAATACCTCTCTTATAGAATATATGAGGCGAGAGGTAAAAACTATTATATACATTAATTCTTATTACGACCTTTAATTTGATGTTAAACACGATATAATTCTAACAATATTTATCAAAAACAAATGTCGATCAGTGGGTACAATTTTTTATTAAATTAAGTAATTAGTCTTCATTTTATATACCTTAGACTATTTTATTTGATACCAAACATGATATTTGGGTTTCCAGATTTCAAAACACAAAATTAATATTCCAATTTCTATATTTATTTACATATTTAGGACAAAATATAGTCCGAACCAAAATATTCATTTCTCTGAACTACAGATTGCACCGTACCTCTACATTCAATAAAATATAAATACTTACCTACCTAATATTGTACTAAAGTTGATGGCAGGTAAGTAACTATTTAAATAAAATAGTAAGTGTTCAACTATTAACAGAATTTAAGTACCCTTTCACTTTCCCATGAAGGCGGTAATTTATATTGAATTTTAAAATTTACTGTTTGAAATGGTTCGTGTTTCCCGCCAAAAGTTTTTTTTTTAAATACGGTAAACGAAATCAGCACATTTTATATAACATACAGCACATTGCAGCATATTGCAAGCACATTCATTTTCAGTAAAAAAAACTTTAAAATTATTAGTGGGGGGGGGGGGGGCTAGCTTAATGGCTCCTCATAAAAAATGTTTAAAAATACGGAAAACCAAACCAGCACATTTTATATAACATACAGCACATTGCAGCATATTTCAAGCACATTCATTTTCAGTCAACAAAATTTTAAAAATACTACTTGGGGGGGCTGGCATTAACTTGGCCCCTCATAAAGAATTATTAAAAATACGGCAAACGAAACCAGCACATTTTATATAACATACAGCACATTGCAGCATATTGCAAGCACATTAATTTTCAGTCAACAAAAATTTAAAATTACTAGTTGGGGGGCTGTCGTTAAGTTGGCCCCTCATTTGAAATTCTTAAAATAATGGAAAACGGAGCCAGCACATTTTAAATAAGTTAATATAAAATGGCGGCAGGCAGTGGTTGTGTTAGTGATAGCTCGAAACTCAAGGGCTGTAAAAAGTGTAAACAAATAGCTCAAAGTGGCCTCGAATGTGTTACGTGTGGTACTATTTCTCACAATAGCTGTGCCAAATTATTAAAAAAACGTCAAAAGAATATCTCCAAATAAGTTTGACTGTTGTTCGACTGTAATCACAACTGAAGATGACCTTGACTCAACCTTCAGCTCTGCTAAGGATCTTAATACTGATAATTTAGAAATAAATTATTTAAAACTATTACTAACACAAAAATATCTCACAATTAAGTATCAACTTGAGACTATATCATCTTTAAAATCACAAATTAATTTAATTTATAAAAATACTAAACTTCAGACTCTGTCTGCGCCATCTCGTGATAAGAAAGACAAATCTAGCAAAACAAAAAGAAGAAATGTTGACACTGTAGTTGATAATTTACCCACAACGCACCTGTCACATGAACAAGGACAAATGGGAAACAACAACATGGAAGCCAATGTCAACAAACACCTTCCTGTCAAAAACGTAAAAACTATCTCTACTCCTATAATGGATGACACTCTCATTCCAAAGGATAAACATATGGTTATAAAGGACCCAAGAAAAGAGCAAGATAAATTTCTTATTGGTACTGGCAGTTCTAATGATTCAACTCTCCGGGCACCAAGCAAACTCACATTTCTGCATGTTTGCAAACTACATCCAGAAACTACTCCTGACGATCTAATTGACCATCTTAAGCCTGTTATTCCGGAAGTGAAATGTGAGAGACTTGATTCAAAGTATCCTGAATACTACTCTTCTTTTAAACTGACTCTAAATGAAGTTAATCTCTCTAAAGTTATGGTTGATAACATCTGGCCCACTGGGGCGCGTGTCAGCCGTTTTTTTCACAGACAGCGAAGACCTACGGTAATGAAATAAACTCTACCTGTGCTAATATTATAAACAATACTGTCTCTGATACTACAGTGAGTATTTTTCACCTCAACATACAATGTCTGTCAAATAAAGTAAATGAATTAGAACTCTTAGCTGATAAACATAAATTTGACATATTCTGTATCTCTGAGCATTGGCTCAAAGACTCAGTGCTTAATCTAATTAATATTTCAGGTTACAGGCTAGTAAATATGTACTGCCGAAGCCTTGCAAAACATGGTGGTGTCGCTATTTTCCTTAAAAATAGTGCCAATCTAGATACATATCCATTAAAACTAGAAAAATTCTGTACCGAGTTTCACGCTGAATTCTGTGGTGTTGTTTTGCGCCAGCTTGACACTGCTGTCATTACCCTCTACAGGTCCTGTTCGGGTGAATTTCATCTTTTTCTTGACAAATTAGAATATTTATTGACATGTGTCTCTCAAAAGTATAGTAAAATAGTACTTCTGGGTGATTTTAATTTAAATTTTTTATGTGATTCTTCAAATCTAAAAGAATTATCATATGTTATTAATCTCTTTAATATTAATGTTACTATTTTACAGCCCACAAGAGTGACTGCACAGTCATCTACGTGTATAGATAACATTCTAACTAACTATGAACAAGCCTGTTTTTAAACTACTGTGATGGATCCTGGCATATCTGATCATGCTGGTCAGCTTATTGTGTTAAATATATCTAAGTCTAAAGTTAAAGGTAAACCTACTCTCAAAAGACTCATAAATGCTGATAATATGAATAATTTCAAAATGGCTTTCCAGCTCATTGACTTGAGTATTCTTGAGCAGGCCAATGTTGACTGTAATGAGCTATCAAATTTCCTTATTGATAATTTAATCAAACTTGTGGCTTGTCATTTCCCTCATATTAAAATATATGATAATAAAGATAAGAAACTAGTAAGCTGGTATAGTGACTCTCTCAGAAGATTTAGAGACTTGCTCCATTATACTAAAAACCTATTTAACCTTACTAAAAACCCAGATCATTACACAGCATTTAAATTAATTCGTAAACGCTACCAAATTGAAATTTGAAATGCAAAAAAAACTGCATATGAAAATTTCATTGGCAGCTCTACTAATATGATGGGTAGCTGTTGGAAACTTGTGAATCTGGAAAGAAACAATACCGGAAACGGTATATGTAGTGACATCTCTCCGGATTCCTTTAACAAATACTTTGCAACAGTGGCTCCCAAAATAATAGAATCATTACCTACATCTAAATATGAACTCAATGCCTTGCTTAGTAATATTAAACCTCAAGTTACATCTTTCTATCTTACACCGGTTACTCCAGAAGAAGTTGGTAAGACAATTCTTAACTTAAGTAACTCTATAGCTTATCCATTGTGTACCATAATTAACAACTGTTTTCAATCAGGCATTTTCCCTGATGCCTTCAAAATTGCGAAGATCACTCCGGTTTATAAGAAAGCTCTAATCTGGACAATTATAGGCCGATCTCGATCATTTCAGTGATTGGGAAAGTAATGGAATATTTGTTATCGGTTAGACTTACGTCATATTTTGAGAATCAGGAAATTTTGAATTCTAGTCAATTTGGTTTCAGAAAATCCCGTTCTACTACTCAAGCAGTAATGCAACTCGTAAGAGATGCTGCTGAGGCCTTGGAAATTGGTAAACATACTGCTGTTATACTGTATGATCTTTCAAAGGCCTTTGACTGTGTCTCGCATGAAATTCTTATAAAAAAATTAGAACTATACGGCATCCGTGGTTTACCCCTGCAACTTCTTACCTCTTATTTGCATAATCGCTTCCAGTGTGTTAGTATGGGTCAGGTTTCATCGACATTTTCTGCTATTCAGCATGGCGTGCCTCAGGGTTCAGTCCTGGGGCCGCTCCTCTTTATTATATACATCAATGACCTTTGCCAATTTATTCTACCTAATAAAAGTATACTATATGCCGATGATACTACGATAATTGCCTCTGATTTCAATTTAAATAACCTTATTGATGCTAAAATTGAAATAACCACTGAGTTAGAGCAGTGGTTTGCCTGTAATGCCTTAAAATTAAATCAGAATAAAACTCAATCTTTATTGATATCTTCTAACTATAGGTATACTGATGGTAGTGTGGTAAAGGTCCTTGGAGTAGATGTTGATGATAAACTGAATTGGATTACTCATACTGATAGACTGTGCAGTAAACTCTCCACAATAATCTATCTCTTTCGTAATCTTATAAAGTTACTAAATGAGAACTATTTAATCACAATATACTTTGCCTTATTCCACAGTCATCTTACGTATGCTGTAATTCTGTGGGGTAATGCATCTAATGCACTTAAAGTATTTAGACAGCAAAAGAAACTGATTAGGATCATAGCTCGAGTTGATCGTGGTGAGTCATGTAGACCACTTTTTAAGAAATTTGGAATCATGCCCCTGCCATGCTGCTACATATTCGCCACTTTACTGGAGATACATTCTAATAAGGATATCTATGTCAGGGGCAGTGATGTTCATCAGCACAGGACCCGTGCTGGGGAACTTTATCGTCCTTTATATTTTAAACGCACCACAGCGGTACGAAACTCGGTTAACATTAAACTGTACAATCATTTACCTAGTAGTATTAAGGAACTGAGTCTCAAAGCTTTTAAATACAGAATTAAATGTCTCTTATTGAATCATTGCTTCTACTCTACTCAAGAGTATTTAGATACTAAACTTAATCCCTAATTGCTATTTTGAGGTGACAATTTTACTCGTTTTATTTTAAATTGTTTTGTATTCTTGACCTGCTATAAATGTTGTACTTACGAAATATAGCTAATAAAATATTCTATTCTATTCTATTCTACAGCATATTTCAGCACATTACAAGCACATTGTCCGAGCATATTTATTTTTAATAAATTTTAATATTGAGGGGCCAAGTTAATTGATCTCGTTTCGACCTTGGTTTAGGCCATTATCAAGCTACAAATATAATTATGATTGTTTCAAAATTGAAAATATACAGAAATTGATTTGTGTTGAAAACTTACCAAAGTTACATAGTTAAATTTAGTATTGAAATAATATTACTAACAACAAATATTAAGAATTGCTATTGAGGTGTACAAATGTACAGTACATCTCAAGAGTCCAGTTTAGACTGAGGAATAATTTACACATAATTTTACAAATTGAAAACAGAGATGACATCTAGTGGCATTTGCAAGAATTATACAATGTTTAATAACAAGAAGAAAATAACCAAGTGAAAACGAAATGTTAACAAGAATAACTGTCAATAGTCCGGCGGCTTAGTGAAATTATTGTGCACTTCGAGCCAAAAGCAATTTTAATTTGTTTTCTTATTTACCATACCTTATTGAGTATTTTAAGGGGTGGAGGCATCAACGGAAGTGTCCGTGTCAGCCGCCATTTTGAAAAAATTGTCCCCGTTTTTAGTGTTTCTCGTTTATCTTGCAAATGGTTTACATTACGAAGAAAACTGTTAAACAGAATTGTAGAGCACAAAATTCTCTACAAGATAGATTTATATAGATTTTTTTGTAAATGGCACTATTTGCTAGAAAATCAAGAAAATGAATTTTGTATATTTTCAAATTATTTATAAAGTCGTTTTTTTGTCATAACACAGTATAATGGCTGTAATATTTTATCGGATAAAGATATCGACTTCCGGTTTTAAGCATTCGATTTCTGAAACATTTTTCAATAAAAAACATAATTTTAAAAATTTTGGAAACTCTGGTGTAGCCACAATTTAATTATATTCTACGAGAAAACAAAATAAATATTAGTCATTTTTGTGTTTATTCATCTGTCATTTCTGAACGGATAATAATACCGACTTCCGGATTTCAGCATTGGATTTTTCGAACTTTTTCTTTTAGATGCATTATTTCAAAAATTTAAGAGGGCCTTGTTGAGCCGTTTAAAGAATGTAGATATATTTATTCATATTTTGAGTTTAATTAGCTGTGGTTTTCGAATGGATTAATAAATTTACTTCTGGATTTTAGTTCTGAATAGAAATATATATGTATACACTAAAACCGATAACCGGAAGTGATATTTCCCAGATATACTTCAAGATAATTTTAGTGTTTCATATTTATTTTATGGGAAAAGTTTTTGGATTAGTCGCTCAGTTTTGAAAAAATTAAATTAAATAATATTTAATAATATATTTTCGTGACGTTTCGACCTTTAACTTTAGGTCATTTTCAAACAATAGCTAAAATACAAAAAACAATTTTAAAAAAGAGAAACAGAAAAATTCCATAATCAAAGAACAAGATTAAGTCTAAACATTACAAAAATTTTTTTTTTGTTTTAAAGAGATGCTTACAAGGTCAAGAACAAAATTGTAGACAAATGGTAATCAATAATGGAACAAAACCACAAAAAGTGGAGTCAAAAGTAAAAAGTTTAAAAGTTTGCTTTTAAACATCGTGTGAACGAGTCAACGGTAGAATTCACAATCTCAGATCAGCCGGCGAGAAACAAGTATAATTAAATTAATAACTGAACAAACAAAACCAGAATTTGAAGTAAAAATTAAACAACTAGAGAAATCTAACGGAAGATCATAGAATTTAGTAAGTAAGTAAAGTCGGTAATGTAATAAAAAAGAAACTGATTTAACAGATTTGAGAGAAAGATTAAACAACATTTTGAACACTCACTTAAACATTTACAAACAAAATAGATTGCATTGCTCAGAAGTTATTCTACTTTCCTATATTAAACAAACCAATAAATTTATCAAATCTCACAAAAATATTATCATAACTAAAGCTGATAAAGGTAACGTTACAGTTGTTCTAAACAAAATAGATTATGAAAACAAAGTTCAAGAAATTTTAAATGATTCTAATACGTAGGGGAGAGAGAGGTACATTGATACACGGGGCAGATTGATACAGATTTGAAATTTTGCGCTGGATTAATTATTATTAATTGAGCATCTTGTCACTTGAAGGCACTAACAAAATCTACCTCCCATAAAAAATTCAAATCAATTGCAGTTGTTTATCGGAAGTTATCGTGGTAAGTGTTTTTTATCCGTTGTCCGTAAATTTTTTCATGTTTTTAAATGCACGATATCTCAATAGATATAAAACTTAATTTGGCAAACACACTTGTGATATGATTAATGTAGTATTAGAATAGTGTATGTTTTCATATTTACATGTTAAATGTTTAAACTTAGGTTATGACTTGACATAAATAAAAAAAAGACCGGTGAGGCACACTGATGCAGTTGTACATGGGGCACATTGATTCAGCGTATCAAATTTAATTATGATATAAAATATTGTAATGAAGCTTCTAGTACCATCATCTAAAAAAGTACCACTCGGGCCACTTCATCATATTGTTTTCAGTTGATATTGATTGATTTAAATTAATTACTAAGAAATAATATAATGTAATTTATTAAACAATAGTAAAGTATATATTTTCATTTTTCATATAACTTGTTTTGTGCATTTTAGACCATGTATCAATGTGCCTCGTGCTTATATCAAATTGCCCCATAAGGGGGGCAGTTTGATACACTTACAGAGGGTTTTTAAAATTGAATTTAAGGCAATTTAAAAATTATAATTATTGTTAATTTAAATACTTACAATAAGACAAAAGATTGAAGTTTATGTCTATTTATAAAAAACTTTTAAAAAAGACGCGTGGTCATCACAAAAAAATAAAATGTCAAAATCGTATCAATGTACCTTCTCTCTCCCCTACAAGATACTTAAATCTGACCATACGAATAAGTTTCAATTAGCGAACAATAAATTGGTTAAAAGTTTAATAGAAAACGAAATGATACATCCTGAATTAAATCTTAAACTTAAAATATACAATGCTTCCTCTCCTAAACTTTACTGTTTACCAAAAATTCACAAACCGAATTGTCCCTTACGTCCCATAATTTCTAATATTAACACTCCAAATGGTTATTTATCAAAATTTTTAGCAAACATTTTATCTCAATTAAAATATGACTCAGATTACTATTTAGAAAACTCATTCGTGTTAGCGGAAAAATTAAAAACGTTCAATTGCCCTCCTAACAATAATCTTATTTCTTTGGATGTTGTAAACTTATTTAGCTGTATTCCACATGAATTAATTATTAATACTATTGAAAGTAGATGGAATGATATCAAGAATTTTCTTACCTTAAATATAATGACTCTTATTATTCACAAATCAAAGGTACACCAATGGGGTCGTCCCTTAGCCCTATAGTAGCTGAGTTAGTTATGTACACCCTCGAATCTACTATCCTGAAGTCTAACAATTTTAACATTATTTTTTATTATCGGTATGTGGACGACATTATTGTTTGTCTTCCTATGAATCAAATTTCCAACATATTTAATTTATTTAACAATTACAATGAAGATCTTAAATTCACCATTGAACATGAAAACAACTGCAGTATAAATTATTTAGATATTACTATTCTCAGAAAGGATAATCATTTTATCACTAACTGGTACCACAAACCAACTTGGTCAGGTAGATACCTAAATTATTTAGAAAATTACCCTTTGAAATATAAAATTGGAGTTATTAATAATTTAACTGACAGAGCTATTAAATTATCTGATCCTATTTTCCATAAAGATAAGAAGATAACATAAATTTAATAATCACAACTTTAACAAACAATTGTTACCCAATTAGCTTTACCATAAATATTATAAATTCCCGTTTAAATAATTTAAATAATAATAACAACCATAACAATCGTCCCGATCCAAATATTCCATCCATGAATTATATATCATTACCGTTCTATAAAGATTTACAGCATAGTTTAAGTGAACTGTTAAATAGTTTTAACGTAAAAGCTGCCTACAAATCCACTAATAACACCAATCTATTGTTCAGTAAATTGAAATCATCAGATAAAAAAGAATTTAAAAGTAATTTAGTGTACAAGTAGACTGCAATAACTGTAATGCTACCTATATAGGTGAAACTAAACAATATTTAAACAAAAGAATGTACCAGCACAAGTTAAACATTAAAAATAATAATTCCAATCACAGCGCTTTAGTAGAACATTCCCTTAATAACAGCTTTAATTTTGATAATGTTTCCATTTTACACAGCCAAAATAACTTAAACAAACGTAGAATTTTGGAAAGCTTTTATATTAATAATCACAACAATTCTATTAACAATCAAACAGATTTTTACAATTGTAGTCGACATTACCGACTTTTACTAAATTCTATGATCTTCCGTTAGATTTCTCTAGTTGTTTAATTTTTACTTCAAATTTTGTTTTTGTTTGTTCAGTTATTAATTTAATTATACTTGTTTCTCGCCGGCTGATCTGAGATTGTGAATTTGACCGTTGACTCGTTCACACGATGTTTAAAAACAAACTTTTAAACTTTTTACTTTTTACTCCACTTTTTGTGGTTTTGTTCCATTATTGATTACCATATGTCTACAATTTTGTTCTTTACCTTGTAAGTATTTCTTTAAAACAAAAATTTTTTTTTGGTAATGTTTAGACTTAATCTTGTTCTTTGATTATGGAATTTTTCTGTTTCTCTTTTTTAAAATTGTGTTTTGTATTTTAGGTCGAAACGTCACGAAAATATATTATTAAATATTATTTAATTTAATTTTTCCAAAACTGAGCGACTAATCCAAAAACTTTTCCCACCTACTATACGGCTCAAGAAATCAATTTAATTATTTATTTTATATAATTAACTGTAATTTCAGAGCATACTAAAATATCACTTCCGGTTTCCAGTATAAGTTTTCACAAACATGTTGTTCCGCCGTGAATTCAAATTTGAATTTGTCACTTGCGCGCGCAGAGCCAGACAGCGACACCACAAGTTGCCGTTTACCGCGGAATGGCGAGTTTTAGTGAGTTTGAATTGATGTGTTAAATCGAACACTTGAACTCAGTTATTATTGGTTATAGTCCGTAAACTTCGCATTTCGGTGAAGGTTTTACACTATATTTTGAATTAGAAAACTTTACGTGTGTTTTGTGTAATATATTAATAAATTTATATATTTTTACTATGGTTGGGAACAATGTTTATTTTGCTAATTGTTTTCAGCGCGTAAGTTTTTGCGCGCGATGATAGTCACGTAGTCAGTCATGTCTTGTATGTTGTCTGGGTTGGATATTATTATTTAAAATAAATGTATTAAACTACTTTGGTGTGTATCATTTAAATACATCACAGTGGCGACGAGGTAAAAAAAATAAAATTTAAGTGATCATATATGCAAATTCATATATGTAACGTGCAACGTAAATTCGTGCAGATAGAAGTGTATCAAAATGTCCTTGCAAATCGGAAAAATTAAGGATTTCGATCACCATAGTTCTGACTGGGCAGTGTATAAAGTGCGATTGGAGCAATTTTTAATTGCAAATGACGTTAAGGACGAAAATCGTACACGTGCCATTTTGTTAAACGCTTTAAGTGATGAAACTTATGTACTTTTAAACAATTTATGTGTGCCGGAAAAGCCAGAAACGAAGAGTTTCTTTGAGTTGTGTGATTTGTTCGACAAACATTTTAGTCCGGTAAAATCTTACTTTGCGGAAAGATATAAATTTTATACCGCTAAAAAGGACGTAAACGAACCCGTAGTCGAGTGGGCAGCGCGTTTGCGAAGTTTGGCGGCTAACTGCAACTTTGGAACGGAATTAGAGACAGTGATTAAAAATATTTTTGTGATCAGCATAGGTAGTGGCCCAGTTTATGATCGGTTACGCGAGGAAGATGCAACAAAAGTAGATATTAAACAAGTGTTAAAAATCGCGCAGTGTAAAGAGTCCGCGCAACGTGAACGAGCCGAGGCTGAGCGACACGTAAGCTCGGCCGGACATGCAGCGTTCGAGGCGGCGGAGGTTCATCAGGTCCGAGCGGCGACCAGGGCCGTATCCAGGGGGATGCGAGCGACGGAGTCCGGAGCGGCCGGGGAGAAATGCAGATCGTGTGGACGGAAAAATCACCGAAGTAGTGAGTGTAGATACAAAGAGTGTTTGTGTCATAATTGTGGTGCAAAAGGTCATATCGCAACAGTGTGCTCCAAGTTTAAAAATAAACAGAGAAATCAACCTCATGTAAACCAGTATAAAAGACGTAGTCATTTTATTGATCTCACCGAGCAACCTGATATTGTTGATATTGATAACTTAACTGATGACTTTTTTAATCTACATTCGAATCAAAATCCAAATAATGTTAAACCATTTTACATAGAACTTACTGTAGAAAATATTAACATGAAATTTGAAGTGGATACGGGATCAGCACATTTAGTTATTTCTTATAACTCTTATTTAGAGCATTTCAAACATTTAAAATTAGAGACATGCAATTTAATTTTGAAAGATTACGTAGGGCACACATTTGCACCAATTGGTAAAATTTATTTAAATGTTGTAGATTCCCAAAATAATAAATACGTAATGGACACCATAGTAATTAAAGATGGTGGACCACCCCTTATTGGAAGAAATTTTTTGTCTGTATTAAAAATAAACTTCTCTCAAATTCATTATTATTATTATTATTATTATTCATTATTCGGCATGTGGCAACACTGGTAGAAAGTTGTAAAATTTTTCGATACAGAAAAACGTTTTTAAAATAGAAAAAGCAAATAAGTTTAATTTCTATAAATAACACTAAAGTGTGACTAAAGAACAGGAGAAGGGTATTCTCAAAAAAATTTCCTATAAAAAAGACGTTTGTAAAAAGGTGTGGTATCCATAACCTCACTTTCTTCACGTGTTCACAATTTTCAATGGAAGAAATATTACAAAAACTCATATCGATAGAAGCAAAGATCGATGAAACGAAAGCAGAGGTGGTTAGAATAAATACAACATTAGATGAAGTCAAAATAAATAACAAAAAATTGGAAGACAAAATCAAGCAGCAACAAAGTATAATAAGTAAGCTTGAACACCAATTAAAGAAGAAAAATTTAATTTTCTCTGGAGTAAGAGAAAGTGAAAATGAGTCAAATGAAGATGTTGAAAATAAAATCATGCAATTTATCAATGATCAGATACAAAACCAAGTACCAAATGAAACTATTGAAGAAGCTTTCAGGCTAGGCGAAGCAAAGGAAGACTATAGCAGACCGATCTTAGTTTCATTTACAACAATAAAAGCTAAAAAACAAATACTTAAAAACAGAAAGAATCTCAGAGGCAGTAGCATTTACATCAATGTGGATCTAACTGCAGATAAACTTGAAGAGAGAAAGCAGCTACTGAAGGAGAGGAAAAGGTTAAAGGAAGAAGGAAATCATGTCAAAATAATCGGTAATAAGTTGGTAATACAAAACGATTCCAATAGAAATGATAAGCGTCAGAGAGGCAGCGACAGCTCCCAAGACACCCCCTCCAAACCAGCGGCCAAAAACGCAAAACAAAGTGCAATTAGCACTTTTTTTCGTCCCGCAGACAAGACGCTCAACAACCCCTAATATTAAGTTAAGTGATTTATCTTTGATTTCTAAAACATTGAATGTAATATTTTGGAATATAAATGGTTTTAATAGTATATTTAAATTAAGTCATGAAACCGTGAACATACTTATTAATGCAGATATTATTTGTTTATGCGAAACATGGGCACACAAGGAAATTGAAATATTACCAAATACTTTTAAAAATTATAAAATTATCTGTCAAGCAACAGCTAGTAAAGAAAAATGTATTGGTAGGGCTAGTGGGGGATTACTGGTGTTGTGTAAAAATTATGTTTTCACGAAAACCAAAACAATAGAATCAAACAATTTATGGATTTTTTTGGAGTTGCACACGCACTTCGATAAATATGTTCTAGGAACTATTTACTTTAAACCTACTATAGATATGCATACCTGTTTAGATCTACTAAGTAATACTCTAAATTTGATTTCAGATACTTATATGGATTTTAAGGTTATAATACAAGGAGATTTTAACGCTAAAATCGGGCTGTTGAACCAAATTTATGAAAATTGTATTTCCAATCCAAATGTATATGAAGAAAGAACAACTCATTCAGAAGTAACAGATGGTCGAGGTAAAGCTTTAACACAACTTATGGAGGAATATGGTCTCTCTGTTCTGAATGGTCGCACGAAGGGAGATATACCAGCTAGGTACACTTTTATGGGTCATAACGGTAACAGCATCATTGATTTAGTATGGGTAAATATGAATTTGTTAGAATACGTAAATAGCGTGGAGTGTATTCCATCTTTAGAAGCATCGGGACATTGTATTATTAGCTTTTCCTTAAACTCAAATAATGTTGAAGTTGAAAAAGTTAACCCTAACTACAACAATCAAAATTCAGTCTCTGTCAAGTATAAAATTAAATTCAAATTCTTGCAAGACAACACAGAAAATTACGTAAAATCATTAAACGATTCTTCACGAGTATATTTTAATAATTCAGATTCCTCTAAACTTTATGAGAACATGATACATGCAATCAAAGAAGCTGCGTGTCAGTCTAATATGTTACAAATCAGTAAAAGCAAGCCTAATAAAAACACTCACTCTACATGCAATAATAAACCGTGCTTCAATAACGAATGTTATAATTTAAAACAACAAGCTAGTAATCTAATAAACCTCTATAAAAAAGTTCCATCGTTAGATAACATAAATTCATATAAAAAAGCAAAATTAAAATATAGGCAGGTAATTAGCAAATGTAAAAAGGATTATCAAATTGCAATTTCTAACTCTTTAGCAAATATAAGAAATAGTGGCGAATTCTGGAATACTGTTAAAAAATTAAAGGTTAAAAAACACATGGGGAACGAGATTAGCTCGAAAAGTTGGAAACATTTCTTCACTGAACAATATCAATCTGTTGTAAAAGAAAATATTACTTTTTATGATAATTTCAATCCGATATTTGATTCTGCTATAACATTAGAAGAACTACGAGTAAGCTTAGATAACGCGAAGCAAAATAAGGCTCCAGGTATAGATAGTATATCCAATGAATTTTTTAAAAATTTTCCGGCAAATTGGGAACACTATTTACTTAATTTATACAATGTAGTTATAACACAAGAAGACACACCAAAGTCGTGGTCGCAAGTAAAAATGTTCATGCTTTATAAAAAAGGAGATGCATCAGAACCCTCTAATTATAGAGGAATTGCACTTATTAATTCTGTTAATAAAATATTTACAAGTATCATATATCAAAGGCTGCAAAAATACTTAGAAAATAATAACATATTACAAGAGAATCAAATGGGTTTTAGAATTGGACGAGGAACAATTGACAGCATTTTCTCTATAACGTCTATAATTCATATTCAGTTAAGACTTAAAAAATCTAACACGTATGCAATTTTTATAGACTTTAAGCAAGCCTTTGATACTGTAAATCATGAAAAATTATGGCAAAAAATTTACGATGTGGGTATTAGCTCCAAAATAATCAGGATACTTCAAAAGCTATATAATGATGCGTGTATATGTTTAAATAATGATCCAGAATATTTATTCTCACAAAATGTAAATATTACGAGGGGTGTTTTGCAAGGTGAAATATTAAATAATTATTGTAAACAAAATGACTTGTTAGTAAATACAAGTAAAACAAAAATTATCAACTTTCATAAAGGTCGCGCAAAAACGTTTAACTCCGCATTTAAATATGAGGAAGCGGAAATTGAAATTGTTAACAAATTCTGTTATTTAGGAACAGTGTTTTCCAGTTCATGTAAATTTGTAGAAGCAACGACACATGCAATAAGTAGAGCATCTCTAGCAATAAGCAGCGTAAGATCCGTATTAGTTAAAGGTAAATCAAATAAATGGAATGAAAAAGTTAAACTTTTAAATACTATCATAAATGCCACTGCATTATATGCAGTTGAAGTATGGGGTTTACGATATATAGAAAGATTAGAAATAATACAAAACAAATTTTTAAAATCTATTTTAAACTGCTCAAGAAATACTCCTAGTTTTATGGTTCGAGCTGAAACAGGAGTGAATCACGTAGAATTAGAAATTATAAAAAGGGCTCTTTACTGGTGGTTGAAGCTTTTACGCATGACGGACAACAGGCTTCCAAAAATTCTATTCAACCGTCTAAGGGAACTTGACTCCTATGAGTATAATAAAAAAAAAAATAATTGGGTTACGCAATTAAAAACAATTCTTAATAAGTTGGAAATAAATAGTTTCTGGAACGAAGAACAATTAACAAACAAAGACATACAGATAATATTAGATATGAAAAGCATTAAATTACGGGAAAAAGATCTAGAAGCGATGGAATCATCTAGATATAATGTTTTCTGTAAATCGTTAAATCCTGCCATGGTGAAACCAGAATACTTGCAACTAAATGCCTCATTCAATTACAAGAAAATAATAGCACAACTAAGATTATCGCATAAGTACAATCTTACATTATTTATTAATAATATTTGTTACAAATTCGAATCACAATCGATTTGTACAATATGCAATTTGCAAGAAACAGAAAATCTCTTTCATTTTATGAATGTCTGTCCTATTTACCAACACCTACGAGAAGTGTACATAGCTGAATATCTCCAAGAAACAAATAACGCAAACTTTTTCGAAATATTTAACAATTTATGTTCAAAAAAAATTAAAAACATCTGTTACTTCGTAATGGGTGCTGTTCGTCTCCGAAGTTTTATAATAAATGAATAACTCATTTTTTTTTCGCATCTATTTTTTCTCACCGGAAGGGTAAAATAAAAAAAAAAACTCCTTGTAAGGTAACATAATGTATATTCACTATTCACTTATTATAATTATTATATTTTGTCTCTCAAGGTATGAATATGTGTAGTGAAAGTAAAGTAAATAGGTTTAATCGTGAAATTTAAGTATTTTGAATATTAATATTATACAATAGTTTTAAATACTTGTTATTATATAATTACATATATACAAAAATAACAGTACCTAGTGATACTTAATAATATATTTACTTATTATAATTATATATTGGTTACTGTGTTATGTAATTTATTTATAATATATTATGTTATGTTGTAGGGTTTAAGTATCGGGAACCGTTAATAATAATATAATACAGTAAATTTAAAGAGTTGTTGTTAAGGATAGGTATATAATATATTTTTGTACTCCATGCCAATCAAATTGGTATAAAGTTTGTACACTTTTATAACCAATAAATATTATGTTATGTTATGTTATCTTATGTTAAATTCATTATGTTTCAGTCCCAAATAAAATTTCTAACTTATGTCAAAAATATAAGTCTGTTTTTGAACCAGGTTTGGGCACTTATACTAAAGGCAAAATTAATTTAATATTAAAAAAGGAAGCTATTCCTAAATTTTTTAAACCCAGAACACTTCCCTTTAAAATTAAGGAGAAAGTTGAACAAGAAATAGATAGACTAATTGCAAATAAAATATTAGTACCTGTAGACTATTCTGAATTGTTCCCATAATAAAGCAGAATGAGGCAGTACGTCTCTGTGGAGATTTTAAATGTACGGTCAATCCGGCTTTAGAAAAATATCCACTACCTCGAATCGAGTATTTGTTTGCTCAATTAAAAGGAGGTAACAAATTTACTAAAATTGATTTATCAGAGGCGTACCAACAAGTGTTGTTATCTGAAGAGTCACAAAACATAGTGACTATTTCAACGAGTAAAGGGTTATTTAAATATACAAGGTTACCATACGGTATTTCCAGTGCTCCAGGGCTATTTCAGCGTATTATGGAGCAAATGCTTATTGGATTGCCGGGTATCACATGTTTTTTAGATGACATACTGATAACAGGTGTTATGGATCAAGAGCATCTGGAACGGTTAGAAATTGTTCTTAAAAAGTTAGAAGAATGCGGATTACGCATTCGGCAAGAAAAGTGCAAATTTTTTGCCGACTCAGTTACGTATTTGGGTCATGTTATTAATGCGGAGGGGTTGCATACTGCTTCAGAACGTATTTCAGCTATTAGTAAAGCGCCTACACCTGAAAATTATAAACAATTAAAATCATTTTTAGGAATGGTTACATTTTACTGTAAATTTATACCAAATTTATCAAGATTATTGTACCCGCTTTATAATTTATTTAAAAAGGACGTGGTTTGGGACTGGAACAATGAATGCGCACTAGCATTTAATTCTGTCAAAGACAATCTTGTAAATGCCCCAATTCTGGATCATTACGATCCAGAAAAACCTATTAAACTGACCGTGGATGCGTCTTCGCACGGGTTAGGAGCCGTGATCGCACAGGCATATCCTGACGGTACTGAAAAACCAATAGCGTACGCATCTTGTACGTTAACTAAAGCACAGAAAAATTACTCTATGATAGAAAAAGAAGCACTAGCTGTCGTGTTTGATTTACAAAAATTTAACCAATATTTACATGGTCAACATTTTACTCTAGTAACGGACCACAAACCCCTGTTATCTATATTTAGTAGTAAAAAAGGAATTCCTGTTATGGCAGCTAGTAGAATTCAAAGATGGGCTTATTTATTATCTGCTTACAATTTCAAAATTGAATATGTGAAATCCGAGAAAAATTGTGCTGATTGGTTGTCCCGATTGCCCGCATCCAATTCAAATGAAAATCATATAAATAATGATAATAGATTAAATTTTTCTATACTTAGAGATGACAATGTATCATATTTGTATTTTTGTGAAGATGAATTTAACCTTGATGTAAACAAAATCGCGATTCAAACTAAATCCGATAAAATTTTAAGTAAAGTTTTAGATTTTGTCCGTAACGGTTGGCCAAATGGTAAAGTAGATTATGAATTAAAACCGTATGTTGATAGAAAATTGGAACTATCCATTGAAAACGATTGTTTACTTTGGGGGCATAGAGTCATTATTCCGTATATATTCAGAAAACATATCCTAAATGAATTACACGCTACACATATGGGCGTAGTCAAGATGAAAGCTTTAAGTCGATCATATGTGTGGTGGCCTCTCATTAATGAACAAATTGAAAAACTAGCTAAAAATTGTAAAGCTTGTTGTGAATTCAGGAATTCGCCACCTAAAACTGTTTTAGAAACTTGGAACTGGCCTACACAGCCTTGGTGTAGAATCCATATCGATTATCTAGAACCTTATAAAAATAAAAACTTTTTAGTAATTGTAGATGCCGGTAGCAAATGGATTGAATGTTTCCAAATGAATAACACAACAAGCTACTCAACTATTGAAAAACTAAGAGAAACGTTCGCCTGTTTCGGTATACCGAAAGAAATAGTTTCGGATAATGGTAGCCAATTTGTAAGTGCAGAATTTCAATATTTTGTTACAAAAAATGGCATTAAACACACTACCACATCACCGTATCATCCGTCGAGTAATGGACAGGCGGAAAATGGTGTCAAACTAATAAAAAACTGTTTAAAAAAG
Source organism: Agonum fuliginosum (assembly GCA_947534325.1). Taxonomy (NCBI): domain Eukaryota; kingdom Metazoa; phylum Arthropoda; class Insecta; order Coleoptera; family Carabidae; genus Agonum; species Agonum fuliginosum. Next base: position 41,917,340 of record OX384030.1, on the reverse strand, counting down.
ACTAAATATGCTAAGGTAGAATCTTTCACTACCATAATAAACCGATTTTTGTTTCACTATAGAAATACAGCTCATTCTACTACGGGGGTATCCCCAGCAAAACTATTGTTAGGTCGACAATTAAGATCTAGTTTAAGTTTAATTAATCCATTGACCGAAAATAGCAATAAGTTTAAGAACAAAAACTATGTCAAAAATAAACAAAAATTACAAAGAGACAATTACAGTGGGAAAAGAAATGTAAAATTTTATGTGGGAGAAAAGGTTTCAATAAAGGACTTTAGGAATAATCCCAATAAACCAATATGGTCGCCTGCGAGCGTAAATACTGTTGTAGGTGCCAGAACTTATATGGTAAAAAGAGAAGATGATGGAAAAATTGTAAAGCGTCATCCAGATCAAATATTGAAAAGCAATGTAAAAAGTAATCAGAATTCAAAAACATTAGTTAGTAGTGCAATAATTCCACTATCTTCTCTACAAAACCCACAGGAATCCAATGTGGAAAATAATGTAAAAGTGGAACCCGAAAATCAGAATGGCAGCACGACCGAAAATTATAAAGATAAACTAAGACGAAGAAGTCAACTGAAACCACCAGATAGATGAAAGTAGGTAGTACTGTCATTCCCATTTAAGGGAGAGGATATTGTAATATGTTAATAAGTTTATATTTTTTTACTATGGTTGGGAACAATGTTTATTTTGCTAATTGTTTTCAGCGCGTAAGTTTTTGCGCGCGATGATAGTCACGTAGTCAGTCATGTCTTGTATGTTGTCTGGGTTGGATATTATTATTTAAAATAAATGTATTAAACTACTTTGGTGTGTATCATTTAAATACATTACATTTTGTTTGTTTGTGAAATTAACAATTCGTTTGTGCGTGTGTGTGTGCGTGCACATGTGCAAGGTTTGCCGCATCTACGACGGCTGGCCAGCCAAGGATACCGCGATACTCTACGACCTAGCTCCAGAACACCCGAGCGGCACATTCCAGCAAGGTAAGTGGTGTCACGCGTTCATTACTGGCTCTCGTGCATTGCGCGCCCGCGTGCAGTTTTATACAGTCCACATTTTTTGCATCGTTTCGCACAGAATTGGGAAGGGGAAACCTCGTCTATCGCATACGAGGCCCTCGACCAAACATTTGGTCCTTCGAGCCGGATTCTGGTTCCGGCTACCATCGTTTCGTGGCAATATAAAGTTTTATGAGAAAACGTTTCTGTGTCTACATACAGCAACAACTCAGCGGTCCATCACTTATGTCACGCAACTGAGAATAGCTGTGTCTATAAAGCGAGTAAATATTTACGCATCTCACAGTTCATCTCAGTTCTCCACAGATGGCACTAGTGGTTTCTTGGTGTCTCTCCGGGCGCAATACCAACGCGTAGGCGGATAACCTACCCTGAGGTCGAGCGTTCTGACACCAGAAACTGAGCTGAGTCACACTGACGAGACCTAAATGGTCGAAACAGCTGTCTGTGACAGTGCTCTGTCTGGTGGGTTCTGAGATGAACTGTGAAATGCGTTACCAATTATAAAGTTTTATATTCGCCATTGTTCGTTGCAGTTTTCACTACGTCATTTCGGGCGATCAGTAAAGTGTACAAACTTGTCTTTAGTGGTGGATGTCGTCATCAGGTCATTGTACCCGACCTCAACGTAGTTACAAGTCAAGTCAATTCTTGCTCGATTTATTTGTATTCATCTGTCATTCGGCTATCAGCTGTGCAGATTTCAATAAATTTCTGTTATTTTACAAGGGAATCCTAAGTAATTTCTGTCTCAGCACTTACTCGTTAGTTGTACGTCATACCTCGCATCCATCATGCCTGTCATTGACGACTTACAATTTACTGCTACCTCGTTATTAGCTAAGATCGAGCGCATCGGCGAGATCGCGGGTCGGGTGGAGAAATAATCTAGCAACAAAAAGGATGTGGCATTGTTGAAGGCTATGACTACGGGATTGGACGATATGATGACTCAATATCAAGAAACAATCCAGAAGATTGCCGCGTACAATGCAAAACAAAATCCGCGCATCACCGAGGATTTGGAAGCACGCATAGTCAAATTTGAAGAGGCGTATTACAACGCCAAGGCTATTGTGGAAATCACTATGCCAAGCGAAGATAAACTAAATCAGTCCGCAATCATGCAAGGTTCATCGACGAGCCAGGCATCTTCCTCCGCCAACATTTCATTGCCTAGAATGAAGTTGGCAGAGTTTGGCGGTGACATCAAATTCTGGCCTAATTTTTCCGAGCTGTATCTCGCTACCATTCACAACAATGCTCAGTTGTCTGACATTCAGCGGTATATGTATTTGCGCTCATTTTTAAAAGGTGAAGCCCTGGCATTAATAGCGTCGCTGCCGATTACCGCTGGCAATTATCCGGTAGCGTGGAATGCATTGCAATCGCGATACAATGATACCACATTGTTGACTCATGCGTACTTGGAATCGTTGTTTAGCCCCGGGTTGGTAACTCGCGATGCCACTTGATTCGCCACTTCTCTCGCTGAATACACCGGCGCCTTGGAAAACATCGGACACGATGTTGCAGGGTGGGCGGTGCCGGTCTTATTTATCCTGGTTAAGCGGCTGAGTCCGCCACTGCGTGAACGGTGGGATCAATTTGTTGTTGAAAACCCCCTGCCCTCCATAAAACAATTCATCACATTCGTGAGTGATGAAGCTCGTGTTTTAGAGGCTGCGCACACTGGCAGCGCATTCAAACGGGTAACAGTGTCCCGCAATATTACCACCTCCAAGCCCACAAGGTCTCCTAAAGGTCCTACGACATTGGTCTTAAAAACACCCTCAAACGGCAACACGTGTTCTCTGTGCACTGAGACACATTTAATTGCTCAGTGCGCACAATTTCGTAACAAACAAAGGAGAAACAATTATGTTTAAATTGTCTGAATACCGGTCATTTTTTGAATAAATGCCCCAAACGTGGAACCTGCAAACATTGTGCAAGAAAGCACCACTCTTTATTGCACTTCGGCAATAAATCGGAAGTAGTAAAAGAGAACGCCGTGCAACCGATCGCCGACAACAATGAGGAACCGTCCGAGGATCAAGATGCGGCGCAGGCAGTGGGGACACTGCAGACCAACACGGCCGAAAGCACGGCAGTAGTTTTGCTCGCAACCGTGGAAACATGCATTCAAGACGGCCGCGGCAAATATCAGAAAGTGAAAGTTCTGATTGACAGCGCAAGTCAGGGTACATTCATAACTAGCGCGTGAGCCAAGCGCTTACAGCTGCACGTTCGGCCAACCTCGGTGCCAGTGTTCGGCTTGGCTCAAACTAGACTAGGTGTCGCCCGTGAATCTTCTCGTAGATGCGCTTATAGTGGAACGTATTACCAGCTGCCCTACAATACCGCTACCACGAGTCGAATGGGCGCACTTGAGAGGTTTAAAACTAGCGGATGAAAATTATTGTTATCCACATTCGGTGGATATTCTACTTGGCGCCGAATGGTTTAGTTCGGTAGTCATTGGCAACCCTATTGTAGGTCCGCGTGGCACCCCTAGCGCGATAGAGACCATTTGGGGTTATTGCTTGATGGGTAGAGTCCAGTGTAGCAGCACAAGGGTAGAGACCTTCTGCATCGGCATTGGAAGAACAGCTGGATAAAACTATCCGCAATTTTTGGGAAATAGAAGAACCACCCGCGTCTCTGATAGAGAATGAAGAGGATCGTGCGTGTGAAGCTCATTACCGGTCATCGGTATCTCGCACGTCGTCCGGCCGTTACATAACAGAACTGCCATTCCAGAAATCGGCACGGTTGTTAGGAGACAGCCGTGAAGTCGCGCTCCGTCGGTTTCAATCGCTGGAACGCCGACTAGCAAAGAATTCAGAGCTTCGAAGTCGTTACAATGACTTCATGTCGGACTACATTGAGCAGGGCCACATGGTACGTGCCCTTCGCCCTATGCAGTCGCCAGAATCCGGATACTACATCCCTCATCACTGTATTTATAGTCCGGAACCCCAGGGTCCCAAATTCCGTGTTGTCTTCGACGCTTCTATGCGAACAAACACGGGCATATCTCTAAATGATATGTTATACACAGGGCCAAAATTACAAGCAAACTTGGTGGATTTACTCATCACTTTTCGGTTACAAAACGTGGTTTTAGTTGCTGATATTCGGCAAATGTACAGAAATATCCTAATCAGCAACAAACATCAGGAATTTCAACGCATTTTCTGGAGATTTAGCCCGGAAGCACCGCTCCAGGAATACCGTCTAACGACGGTGACATATGGCGTCTCCGCATCCCCATTCCTCGCGATTAGAACACTGCGTCAACTCGTCGCCGACGAAGGAGCGTCCAGGCCTGCAGCATCCCAGGCCATTTTAGCTGACACGTATATGGACGACATCGTCACGTCCATTCCATCAATTAATGATGCGCTGATTCTCCAACGGGAACTCAGCGACATCATGCGTCGCGGGGGCTTTGAGCTAAGGAAATGGCGGAGCAACAGACCGGAAGTATTAGCCGAAATTAACCCAGAACATTGCGCCATGTCATCGGAAACGTTTTCATTTGAAGACAACACAGATCATTCCACAAAGATTCTCGGCTTGGTTTGGGACCCGCTCTCAGATTGTATGTCATATCGCACCTCGCTGAAGGACACGCCGGTCACCAAGCGAACAATTTTATCCGATATTGCGCGGTTATTTGACCCTCTCGGTCTCGTGTGTCCTGTGGTGTTTTATGGAAAGTGGCTCATCCAATATTTGTGGCAACTCGGCCTTGGCTGGGATGAGCCCGTTCCTGAGGAAATCCATGCTAAATGGATTGATATTCGGCGAGAATTACCGGAACTCGCACGTATTTCACTTCCGCGATGCGTGAACGTGGATACTGCCTTACGGCTGCATTTACACGGCTTCGCAGATAGCTCAGAGAAAGGATACGCCGGGGTAGTATATCTGTGCTCCGAGAAAAGAGATGGGACATCCAATTTATCGTTGATTCTGGCCAAATCCAAGGTCGCACCGCTGAAGAAGGTGACGATACCACGGCTGGAACTCTGCGCAATTGTACTGGCAGCGCGGCTCGTGCATCATGTCAAGGATATCTTCCAAAATCGTTGTCAGATTGAAACCTTGACCGTGTGGACCGACTCCAAGGTCGCTCTAAGCTGGGTGCAATCTTCACCGCACCGCTGGCACACCTATGTTGCCAATCGTGTCAGCCAAGCTCAGACGTACGTCTCACCGCATCACTATCGGCACATCGCCTCTGAACTAAACCCAGCCGATTGCGCATCCAGAGGTCTAACACCACTAGAACTCATTCAACACCCGTTGTGGCTGTCAGGACCATCGTGGCTTCTCACTGAGCCTCCCTTGGCCCCCTGCGACGTCGGAGATGATGCCCAAGAAATTCAGCAGTCATCAAATCAAGAAGCACGCGTTGTGTCGCTGCAAACTTCTGTTGCGGCAACAGACACTTTTGTTCAGCGATTATTTACATGCGCGTCTTCATTAACGTTCCTCAAGAGGATGGTTGCATGGATTATGCGATTCGCGCATAATTCAAACAAGGAACGCAATAAAATAAAAATGACAGGTACATTATCGGTTGCAGAGCTGTCATCAGCCATGAGTGTCTGTATAAAGTTAGTGCAAACAGAGGAATTTTGCGACGACATTAAGCGTCTGAAAACAGGGCAGCAAGCAACGGCTCGCATTCGTAAACTGAATCCTTTCCTGGATAAAAATGATCTACTAAGAGTCGGTGGACGACTGACTCATTCATCGCTAACAGAAGACAGGAAACATCCGATTCTACTGCCCAAGGCTCATGCACTTACTTTCTTGATAATTGATTATTATCACAAGATGTACATCCACCCAGGTGCACAAAATTTGCAATCCATAATTCAAACACAATTTTGGATCATATCTGCGCGCGATGTAATTCGACATCGCGTTGCGAAATGCGTCACGTGCTTTAAGGCGCAGCCGCGCCCGGTACAACCAATGATGGGCGACCTGCCTGCCGCGCGATTACAAGCCGTAAAGGCATTCAAGGTAACCGGTGTTGATTATGGCGGACCGTTTGAAATAACGCTAGGAAAAGTGCGTAAAGCCAAGATTCATAAGGCTTATATTTGTCTCTTTGTTTGCTTTTCTACGAAGGCGGTCCACCTCGAGCTTGCGTCGGAACTCACGACCGACGCCTTTCTTGCCGCTCTACGTCGCTTCATTGCTCGTCGGGGCCACGTTAGCGACATATACAGCGACTGCGGCACTAATTTTATAGGGGCAAGGCGGAAACTATCGGAATGGGCTCAACTTGTCGCGGACAACAATCACAATGACTCTATTCATCGCCAGTTAAGCGAGTACAATATTAACTGGCATTTCAACCCGCCAGCTAGCCCTCATTTCAGTGGGCTGTGGGAGGCTGGCATAAAATCGGCGAAGCAACTATTGCGCAAGGTCATCGGTGCACAACTTCTCACATACGATGAATTTTACACCGTACTGGCTCAAGTGGAGGCTAAATTAAATTCTCGGCCGCTCACACCATGCAGCTCGGATCCTAATGACCTGCAGACGCTAACACCAGGTCATTTCCTCCTCCTGGAGCCTCCAGCAGCGCTGTTGGAACCAGAAGTGACTGCAGAAGCAATTACTCCAATGCAGCGCTGGAAACTCTTACGTCATATCAGCGCATCATTTTGGAAGCGCTGGTCGGCGGACTATTTATTTACGCTGCAACAGCGCGGGAAATGGACTCGTTCGGGTCCAAATATTCAACCAGACTCGCTGGTCTTAATCCGAGAGGATAATCTCCCCCCTCTACAATGGCGCCGGGGGCGCATCGTCAGAGTTTTCCCGGGGAAAGACGGGGTAGTACGTGTTACGGAAGTAAGGACAGCCAACGGTGTCATAACTAGACCAGTGGTGAAGCTATGCCCGCTGCCCATAATTTAAATTATACAATCAACTTTCCGTGCTTCCTCCATGGGCGTTGCTCGCGAAAGTCTCCGCAGTAGCCCGTGCTGGAGTGAAGATTCGTTTACCCTGTAGTTAGTTAGTTATTCTTAAGTTTAGTTAGTTCAATTAGAGTTATATTCACGTCGTTCTATTTAATTAGGTTAGTTTAGGAACTAGTTCCTAGGTGGGCGGTATGTTCCGCCGTGAATTCAAATTTGAATTTGTCACTTGCGCGCGCAGAGCCAGACAGCGACACCACAAGTTGCCGTTTAGCGCGGAATGGCGAGTTTTACTGAGTTTGAATTGATGTGTTAAATCGAACACTTGAACTCAGTTATTATTGGTTATAGTACGTAAACTTCGCATTTCGGTGAAGGTTTTACACTATATTTTGAATTAGAAAACTTTACGTGTGTTTTGTTTGTTTGTGAAATTAACAATTCGTTTGTGCGTGTGTGTGTGCGTGCACATGTGCAAGGTTTGCCGCATCTACGACGGCTGGCCAGCCAAGGATACCGCGATACTCTACGACCTAGCTCCAGAACACCCGAGCGGCACATTCCAGTAAGGTAAGTGGTGTCACGCGTTCATTACTGGCTCTCGTGCATTGCGCGCCCGCGTGCAGTTTTATACAGTCCACATTTTTTTTGCATCGTTTCGCACAGAATTGGGAAGGGGAAACCTCGTCTATCGCATACGAGGCCCTCGACCAAACACATGTTTCTATTCAGAACTGAAAGCCAGAAGTCAATATTTTAATCCATTCGAAATCTACGGCTAATTCAACTAAAAATATGAATAAATATATCTAAATTGTTTAAATTTCGGCTCAACATAGGCGCTCTTAAATGTTTGAAATAATGCATCTAAAAAAAAAAGTTCGACAAATCGAATGCTGCAAACCGGAAGTCTGTATTATTATCCGTTCAGAAATGGCAGATGAATAAAAACAAAAATGACTAATATTTATTTTGATTTCTTGTAGAATATACTTAAATTGCGGCTACACCAGAATCTCCAAAATTTTGAAAATTATGTTTTTTATAGAAAATTGTTTCAGAAATCGAATGCTTAAAACTGGAAGTCGATATCTTTATCCGATAAAATATTACAGCCATTTTCCTGTGTTATGACAAAATAACGACTTTATAAATAATTCGAAAATATGCAAAATTCAATTTCTTGATTTTCTAGCAAACAGTGCAATTTATAAAAAAATCTATATAAATCTATCTTGTAGAGAATTTTGTGCTCTACAATTCCGTTTAACAGTTTTCTTCGTAAGGTAAACCATTTGCAAGATAAACGCGAAAAACAAAAAACGGGGACAATTTTTTCAAAATGGCGGCTGACACGGACACTTCCGGTGATGCCTCCATCCCTAAAAATACTCAATAAGGTGTGTTAAATAAAAAAAATTAAAATTGCTTTTGGCTCGAAGTGCACAATTCACATATATATCACTCTGTAAGCCGCTGGACTACAAGTAGATATTAGTTTAAAAACATTATTATATTGAGCACTGGAAACAAAATAGTCAGATTTTATGTTAACTGCATTGGAATTGAGATTGATATAGCAACTTTCTAAGAAAAGACGTTTGTATTTATTAGTCTCACTGTGGAGAACTTGATAATTTTCAAAATCTAATTTATGGTTATGTAAAAAAAGGCATGATCCACTATAGCACTATGATTGTTATTTTGTGAAACTAAATTGTACCTACTTATGTTGTTTTATTCTAGCACTTACATATTGTTTGGTTTTCCCGATGTACGTAGAATTGCAATCAGAATAATTAAATTTATAAACGACATTACTGATTTTATCTTTGTTAGTTTTAGATTTCAACTTAGTACATAATGCACTAGTATCGGAAGAAGTCTTGTAAGCTATTTTGAGATATAGATCATTTGCAATACTTGTTAGTAATCTATCAAGATGTTTTTAATAAGGAATCGAAATATATTTTTGACTTTGTCTGTTGTTTGGTAATAAAGATAAATTGTTGGAATTAAGTTTATTTAAACGTTGTTCTATGGTGTTGTTTAAGAATTCTATAGGATAATTATTTTTTCGTAAAGTACATTTTATCAAGTTGATGTTATCAGAATGGAACTTAGGATGAGATAACTTGATAGCTCTGTCTACTAAATTATTGACCACAGCTCTTTTATATTTAGCTGGATAGTAACAGCGGAAATTTAAATATCTACCTGAACAAGTATGTTTACGGTACCAATTAGTTAAAAAACAACCATCTGATTTAATGATACTTATATCCCGGAAATTTAATGAATTATTTGACTCTATTTCTAAAGTGAATTGAATTGAGGGATGAAAAGAATTAAAACTGTTCAGAATCATATCAATTTTGACGGAAATATCCGTTTTGACCTTTTCTGAATCCATTATGACTAGTTTCGACGTGACGTCTGTACGTACGTACGTACGTACGGACGGACGTATGTGTGTCGCATAACTCAAATACGGTTAGACGTAGAAAGTTGAAATTTTGTATTTAGGACTGTTATAGCATCTAGTTGTGCACCTCCTATTTTTGGTTTCAGTCTACAAACCGGAAGTAGTACTTTTTAAAAATATTTCGATAAATATTTAATTTTAGACAATTTTTTTTATTTTAAATGAAAGATTATGTGATTATTACCTACAATCGGTATTTTATAAATATTTTTGTATCTGCTATCATTTAAAAATAATTAAAGTATATATTTATAATTTATAGTATTTCGGTATCTTGTAGTCCATGATCGATTAACATTTGTTACTACGTAAAATTTAAATGATTATGACATGACAGTGACAATAGTAAAATATGCTTTATATCTTCTTCTGCAGTTTAAATAAAATGACTAAAATATATTTGTGAGTATACTAGTATAATAAGTTTAAAGAATTTTTAATATTATTTTACATTTTAGTTATTAAGAAAAGTATGAACACACAAGGCGTACAAGGAAGTCATGTGGTGTCCACGTCAGATTTTTTCTGTAGATAAACAGCAGACAATGTCATCAACATAGCGAAAGTAAAACAAAATGTTCAAGTTAGGATTGTTTTCAATGACATGTGATTCAACATAAAACATAACTAATTCAGCTATAATAGGACTGAGTACTTCCCATAGGACAACCAGTAATCTGAAGGTAAAAATCATTATTGTGTTGCAAATACGAAGAGTTTAGGATGAATTTAATGCATTTAGTGAAATCTGTTTTTGTTTTTTTGTGTGAATTTGTATTTCATTCTATCTGTCATCATGTAACACAGTTAAAATTAAATCATGTGGAATTACTGAAAAAAGTGATTTTACATCTAAAGAAATAAGTGAAAAATTAGTAGGACAATTATAGTTATTAAGTTTATGAATTAAAGTAAAAGAATTATCTAAATAATATGGTGATTTGTATTTCAACGGTGACAAAATCGAAGCTAACAATTTTGACAAGTTGCTGGTAGGAGTTTGTAAGTTAGAAACAATTGGTCTAAAGGGACAATTGACTTTGTGAATTTTAGGAAGACAATATAATTTAGGGCTAGTTGAGTTATGTGTTTTAAGTTTAATAGTTTCAATGTCATTGAGAAGTTCTTTTTTGTTTAATTTCGTTATAAGTTTATTATTACTGAGTTGAAATTTATTAGTGGGGTCACTTTTTAGTTTTTTGTAAGTGGTAGAATCTGTGAGAAGTTCATTGACTTTATCATCATAATAACTTTTATCTAGTACTACAGTTTAAGTCGTCGAAGAAGAGGGGGAATGAGAGAAGTAATATAAACATAATATCCTTTTTTTTTTTAGTTATCAGTATTTTTTTTCCTAAATGTGCCTAATTAACAACACAAATTCAACATTGATTGATGAAGAAACTCATTCTTTACAAATGTGTAAAATTTCACGGTCTGAAAATAATTTAGGAGGCAATGGCGGGCAATAAACAGTTTTCCCATGTTAAATGCCTATGTACCGCTTTTTTTGAAACACCCTGCATATATATATATATATATATATATATATATATATATATATATATATATATATATATATATATATATATATATATTATTATTATTATTATTATTATTATTTATTAATTTGCTGTCGGGGCCAAACCCCATACAAATGGATTGACAAAATTTCTAAATTATGGTATTTACAACAGTGAGTATTATAATTAATACATTAAAGAAAAACAAAACCTTAAGTAATATGTAATAAAACAAACCAATAAACATAATAGTACATAATTAACCAAATAGAAGCAAAAACAAAAACTTGAGTTTGATAGTGAGTGCATGACTCTATTATACAATCTAGCTATATAGGTATACAAAAAGGAGTTATAATATTATATAAAGGATTGCGAAGACGTAGAAGGTTCGAATATTTCAAATGTTAGCGGCTGCATTGATAGCTACATACAGATGGAGCAAGCACATGTTTTATTCGTTCAGACAGAAGCTGCGAGTTTTAAAGGCATTAATTATAAATAAAAATATTGAGTTTACTTTTTCAACAGTAAAGTTCGTTAATATATTGACCAAAAAATCACATTCTGTTTCTTGCTTACGGATGAATTTATTAAGAAAATGTTTCCGGTACTGGTCAAGGATTGAGCATTCGCAAAAGAAATGAAAAGCTGAATCAGGGTAGAGCGTATTGCATAAGGTACATTGGTTGGTTTAAATCATAATTAGCTACGATAAATTCGATTGATTCTTCCAACTTACTTATGCAATAGGTCTCCAGGTTCGGATTTAAATTAGTAAACATTATTATAAGCTTTAGTTCACAGTAGTTAAATTCGAAAATTATCCATAAATTTGTATTTTTTGTACCTTTTGTTGGCACTTTCCCCCTTACTGTTAAATAAGCAAGTGTATCCTTATAAATAGTTGTAAATCGTCCCGCAAGCCATGTTTCACAGAGACAGATGATATCTTTAGTTAGAATGTTCTTAATCGAATCTAGATCATCCAGAGTAATAGAAATTGTTCCAACCTTCCACGTTCCAAAAGTACAGAGATAGGCCGTGCCTACAAACATACTTTATTTTAGAAACTATATTTTTTCCTTGATCCAGGTTGTTAGTAGTTCTTAAATCTATGTTAGTGACGTTACAAATGGACACATTTTCTTTACTATTAAATGATTGCTTATTTGCTTTATAAAAGGATACATTTTTACCTCTCGCCTAGAGAGGTATAGGGATCGTGAAAAAATTCGATGTCGAGATTTTTGTCAATAAGCACGTTTTAGCACCTTTAGAACCTATTTTGACTATTATCTATTTTAATTTATTGACATCTTTATTTCTTTATCAATATTTCGGATCTAGTTTGATCCTTCTTCAGGGTTCTACAAACAAAATACATAAAAGTAACACATATAAATATTAAGCCTAAAAATATTACACTCACCGAAAAGTGATGTCGTAAAGATAAAAATAATTAACATGTACATAAATAAATGAATAGGTAGTTTGTAGTTCACATGTCATAAATGCAGAAAACGTTGTACATAATGGATCTAGCAGCTTTTTTTTTTTTAATGAACAGTTTTCCCATGTTAAACGCCTATGTATTTTTTGGCATATGACCGATCTCCCAATAATTTTCCAAAATTCCATTATGTATAATATATATATATATATATATATATATATATATATATATATATATACAGGGTGAGTCATCGAAATGCCCGTCGTCGATATCTCCCTGGTCGTTAAAAATACAGCACAAATTTATTAACAGAATTTTTCGGCTACTCAAGGAGCATAACTTATAATTATTTTCACATATACAGGGAGTTGCATAACGACTTGGCAATAATTGTTCGTCTTTTTTTAAATGAAACACCCTATATATTTTTATATATTTTGAATTGTATTTTATTTACCTATACGAACATATAAATTTCATTTTAATTTTCCGCGGCGTTGCCAAGTTATTCAATTTTTTCTCTAAAAAAAGCCGAATACACGTAATGTTTTATAAAGACGTACTGAAGTTATTTTAATAGTAAAAATTAAGAAAAATTTTTTCTGTACAACTGGAACTATACTCTTTGTTCTGACATAACTTTTTTTCAATATTATTATACAGGGTGTTCAGTACAGAGAATCAAATTTACTCAATTTCAAATGGCTATAACTCGTCATTTTCAAATGGAACACCCTATATTTAATTATTCTGTTGAGTGTATTTTTGCATCTTCTTATGTTATAAAGAGTGTCCTATGACTAAAAACATTAATTTCAAAATTAATTAAATCAATGTATATGTACGACGGTCATGTCGATGACTCACTTTGTATATATATATATACCGGGTGTATATTGAAAAGTGAAACATTTAGACAAAAATGTTTCAAATAAATGTTGTTGAGCATAAAATTCTACATCCGGTATATATATATATATATATATATATATATATATATATATATATATATATATATATATATATATATATATATATATATATATATATATTAGGGTGATTCTTATTAGACCAAAAACAATTTTTTTTTTAAATATTGATGGCATCCTAGTACAGTAGGCTTTGATAAAAACAATTTAAAACGATTTATATTGTTTTAAACATTTTTCTCGTATTGCTGTCAGTTTTTATATCGTTAAAAGTAGTTTTTAGTACTGTTGTCATATTAAATTGTTTTTATCAAGGCCTACTTTAATAAGTGCCATTAGAATTAAGTGTATTTGGTTTTGTATAAATAAAACATTTTATTTAAAAAAAATGATGAAAATTACATACAGTTGAAAAGAGAAAAACATACTCCTATTAATGATGCCATAGCTAACTGTGATTGCCATTTAAAAAAATAAAAGTTTTTGCTCTATCTAGTTACCTGTGCATATTTTTGGATAAACAAATACATCACTGGAATGGCCTTCTGATAAGGTAACTTTTGTCTAATTTAACCGAAGTCGTATCTGTTCTAGTTTAGGAATTACCAATAGTGGCCCGAGTTAAATAGACACCCTGTATATATATATATATATATATATACATCTCACTATCAACAGAGCGTCCGTTCAAAAAACCTGAATAGAGCGTCCGGTTGGTGTATATTCCCAATTCATAATCATTGTAGCGTCCGTTCAAACTATCATCTTTGAAGCGTCCGAAATATACGGATTATTACAATTCATCGATTATCAAGCGTCCGACAGTGTTGCCGCGACTGAACCATGTTACTTCGCGCGTTATATTGGGGATTTGAAATGAAAAGACGGAATTATTATCGGCAAGTTGAATAAATATGACACAGTTATATGTGGGATAAATCGTTTAGATTTTGTTTTCAGATGGTACATTGATTGATTATTTAGCCTATATTTTATGTTGGATTTCTATGCTTATAACCAAGTATAACAAAAATATAGTGAAAATCGGTCAGATTGTCTGTGATCTGATAGTTAATTATTTAAATGAAAATTAGCAACAAATGCATTATATTTAAATAATTACTAAATTCACTTGTTGACAACACTATTGATTAGGTTTAAAATTACCCAGTTATTTTGGTATGGAATGCTCAAATCGAAAGTAGTAAATATTTTTATGTCAATGTTTGTAACGTTAACTACATAAGAGCTATTTATTTTTCCGAATAAATTTGATTGCTACTTATCGAAATCTTGTTAATTAGCAATTTGAAAAAAATAAATATTTAATAATAATAAAAAATTGCTGTAAGCTTTATAGGTAAAAATGTGAAACAGAAATTTTATTTGGAAGGAAAATAATGCTCGACACGACTATAATTTACCTATTTAAAATCTACTACTCATTATACAGAAAAATAGTAGAAAATTAATCAAATGACATTAGGACATTACAGTACCTATATCAAGCAGTGTTGATTGGGTTTTTTAAAATAGGTAAATATTATTTTCTTACTTTCGTTTGGTTTATAGACAATTTATTTCTCAAATTTGCGCTAGGAAATGAATTTAATTACTTCATGCAATGGTTTTTTTATTTTACTCTTTTAAAAAAAATAAAATGTACACATATAAAACTACATTTATTTAAAAAATTATAGATAACTTTGTAAAGAAACTTCAATATAAAATGTTTTTAACTTGCAACCGCATATTTTATGCTGTATAAAAATGTGGTTTGTAGATAACCTAATTTGGGTGTTTTTGTTTTATGTCATAACTTGTAAGACATTAAGTGACAAAATTTCATAATTTCAAACAAAAATTTCTATTTATTCTAAATGAAAGTATAAAAATATTGTATGCAACAGTCAGGAATCTCGGTAGTTACCTTACGTATTTTCAATTTCATAAAAATCAGACAAACCTTCTAGATTTAGATATTTAACCCCTACCCTCATGATAGTCCGATCGAATAAAACATTATGTGTATATAGTAGTAGTACAAAAATTATTGAAATATAAATTATTTTAATCCTAAAGCAAGTAAGTACAACAATGAATAACAATATCACAAAATAAATTTGTTTTCTTCTATATTAATTTGTATTATTGATATCTATTGTTATTCATTGTTGTACTTGCTTTAGGATTAAAATAATTTATATTTTAATAACTTTTTGTTTAAACATACATTGCAATACATCGTTGAAAAGAGAAAAAAAAAACGCTATTCAACCATGTAAAAATCCAATATGGCGCCCATTTAAAATAAGAAAGTTACTATTAATATCTTGGAAACCGCCATCTTGAATTTTATTCTGACATCATTTTTGAGTTTCTCCCATAAAATCATGTAACTTTTATATGAAACATTTTTTTATATCTTTTATAATTACGGAGTAATTTGCCTTTTTTTAAAATCGCGATTTGTTTGGAATTTTAAATATTTCTCAACGGAATCTAAATAAGCCCTAAGAACTGCACAACATTGCCTATTTAACGGACCTCATAGCTCCTATAGTTTCCGAGATCCCAATGGTGACCTAATCAATTTGGGACTGCCTGTATACCAAGGATTGTTGCAAAAAAACAATTACGGTCATTTGAGTGATTGTTGAAATTAACCCCCCTCTTTGAACCCGAACAAATTCACACCACACATACCTTAAAATCAGGCTCTTGTGAAAAGAGATCTGCTTGTAAAAATATGTGAAGTTCGGACAAACGGTCTAGGTCTAGATGTTAACCCTCATACCTCAATTTAAATATAATTTATAACCCGATAAATAAAAACTATATTTCTTACTTTAGTTGATTGCTACATATTACTTACCGAGTTTCGTTGCAAAAAAAATTACGACTGTTAAAGCGATTGTTTTAGTTCAATCCCTCCCCTTTCCATCATGATTCGATCGAATTTGAGCATACTTTGAAATCTGACTCTAGTAAAAAAAGACGCGCATGCAAAATTTCATGACAGTCGGACAAACAGTCTAGATCTATAGAGATTACCCCACCTCTAATAGCCCAATAAATTTCAAATATACCTAAAAATGTGACTATAGTAAAAAAAGAGTCCAGCCTGCAAAATTTCTAGAGATTCGGGCAAATGGTCTAGATTCTATAGATTTATAATCCGCACCCCTTATGATGTTATGATCGAATTTAAACATACTTTAAAATCTGACTCCAGTCAAAAGAGACCTGCGTGCAAAATTTCATGAGAATCGGACAAATGGTTGAGATTCTATATTATTAACCCCCACCCCCTAATGGTCCAATCAAATTAATACATAACTTAAAATCTAAGTCTGGTAAAAAAAAATCTGCATTCAAAATTTCATGAGGATCGGGCAAACGGTGTAGATCTTGATGTTTATCTCTCTCCCCTTAATTGAACATAATTTATGACCCGATTAAAAAAAAATTATTTAATGCATGCGAAGTACGCCGACACTTCCAGTTTAGAAGAAGAAAAACACGTTTTGCCTCCTAGGGCGCAAAAGCGTGGTTTGCTCCCTTTAGTTTAAACAGGGAGTAACGGCGTGCTTTGCGTTCACGTGTGACGAAAAAAAAGTTTGTTATAAGTATATAAGTTCTTGATAAGCAGAACCACGTAGTCGAAACAAGAAAAACGTACTTTGATATTTTGCTTCATACTCCAATATCAAGGGAACACGAACACTTTGAACATAACATTTGAAAACATACGTTTCGGTGTTGCCAGTTTGAGGACGCTCGGTAGGCGATAGATTGGATGAAAGTATACTTATACGCCTAGCGCAGCAACGCCACGAGTGAGCGTTCGGCTGAACTAAAAGTATACGGCATGTATACGGCAAATGATAATTCACTATCAATTCGGCGTCCACCAAAATTTTTAAATATGACTACTAGATGGTACTAGGAGCCAATTTAACATGGTGACCAATCGAGCGTCCATATATGGACGCTTCATTGGAGCCGGACGCTCGGTTGATGGAAAATTGTCAATATAAGGACGCTTCAATGATAGTAAGTTGTATATATATATATATATATATATATATATATATATATATATATATATATATATATATATATATATATATATATATATATATATATCGATACCGGGTGTAGGAGCTTCTAAACCTGACAATAATATTTTTAGGAGGTACTCCTGAAAAAGGAATATCTTTTAGATCACCTGCTGGACTTTACCGTGCTAGATGGATGGCAAAAGCCATCTATTCTCTTAAGGTTTACTTATATAGAAACCAGTTTAAGCTTACAAAGAGAGAAGAGATAGCGATTCGGGAAATATGCGTTTTTACAGTAAAAATTTATATTAAATACTGGTTTCAAGCAGCTTTATGATGCTATGCTCCTAGAAATGATCTGCAACTCCTTAATGATTTAAAAAAGTACGAACAGATAAATCAAGCAATGTCAAAAGTCGCCCTCAAAAAATTTCTTGGGCATTTGTGGTACCTTTCAGAAGAACTAATTGCGTTCGCTTTTTTTGATAATCAACTTTCCCACACAACAAAACAGAAAATGGTTGCCGCTTTAAAAAATTCAGGATCAGAATATCCTGTAAAACGAATAAGCTTGGATGCTGATTTAATAAAGAAAAAAAACCTAGAAGATTTTGTTTCTAATATGACTCTAAGATTTTTTAGTATCACAAGCATTTCGTATGAGTTTCTTGAGAAGAATGTTGAATTGTGGGAGGAAGATGACATTTACAAAAACAGCAGAGAAATAGTTCGTTCTATGAGGGTTGTAAACGATACAGCAGAGCGAGGAGTAGCATTTATGGAGGAGTACAATAAATTACATACTAAAAATGAAGAACAGATGCAGTACTTGTTGTTGGTTGTAAAACAGTATAGACAAAAATACGCTAATGCAAAAATGTCAACTTTGTTAGCTCAATAATTTGATTCATAAATGGTTGTAATTTTGCTTGAATTTGTTCAAAATATGTTAAAATTGTATTAAATTTTGTTTGAAAATAAAATATATCAAATCAAGTAATTTGTATTTAATTTTTTCAAAAGCGCGGAACTTCAAATGCGGTAGCGACCCCTAAATATTATTAAAAAAATTCACAAAAAATACTGTACAAAATACTAGGATGCCATCAATATTTAAAAAAAAAATTGTTTTTGGTCTAATAAGAATCACCCTAATATATATATATATATATATATATATATATATATATATATATATATATATATATATATATATATATATATATATATATATATATATATATATATATATATATATATATATATATATATATATATATATATATATATATATATATATATATATATATATATATATATATATATATATATATACCGGATGTAGAATTTTATGCTCAACAACATTTATTTGAAACATTTTTGTCTAAATGTTTCACTTTTCAATATACACCCGGTATATATATATATATATTAGGGTGATTCTTATTAGACCAAAAACAATTTTTTTTTAAATATTGATGGCATCCTAGTATTTTGTACAGTATTTTTTGTGAATTTTTTTAATAATATTTAGGGGTCGCTACCGCATATTGAAGTTCCGCGCTTTTGAAAAAATTAAATACAAATTACTTGATTTGATATATTTTATTTTCAAACAAAATTTAATACAATTTTAACATATTTTGAACAAATTCAAGCAAAATTACAACCATTTATGAATCAAATTATTGAGCTAACAAAGTTGACATTTTTGCATTAGCGTATTTTTGTCTATACTGTTTTACAACCAACAACAAGTACTGCATCTGTTCTTCATTTTTAGTATGTAATTTATTGTACTCCTCCATAAATGCTACTCCTCGCTCTGCTGTATCGTTTACAACCCTCATAGAACGAACTATTTCTCTGCTGTTTTTGTAAATGTCATCTTCCTCCCACAATTCAACATTCTTCTCAAGAAACTCATACGAAATGCTTGTGATACTAAAAAATCTTAGAGTCATATTAGAAACAAAATCTTCTAGGTTTTTTTTCTTTATTAAATCAGCATCCAAGCTTATTCGTTTTACAGGATATTCTGATCCTGAATTTTTTAAAGCGGCAACCATTTTCTGTTTTGTTGTGTGGGAAAGTTGATCATCAAAAAAAGCGAACGCAATTAGTTCTTCTGAAAGGTACCACAAATGCCCAAGAAATTTTTTGAGGGCGACTTTTGACATTGCTTGATTTATCTGTTCGTACTTTTTTAAATCATTAAGGAGTTGCAGATCATTTCTAGGAGCATAGCATCATAAAGCTGCTTGAAACCAGTATTTAATATAAATTTTTACTGTAAAAACGCATATTTCCCGAATCGCTATCTCTTCTCTCTTTGTAAGCTTAAACTGGTTTCTATATAAGTAAACCTTAAGAGAATAGATGGCTTTTGCCATCCATCTAGCACGGTAAAGTCCAGCAGGTGATCTAAAAGATATTCCTTTTTCAGGAGTACCTCCTAAAAATATTATTGTCAGGTTTAGAAGCTCCTTGTAGTCATCTCTAGGTTGAAACTGTTTCAGTTGCCTTTGTGCAAAAGAAATAATGTCCGTGGCAGAATTTTTAATCATATTTAGAGTAGTAATATCGGAGGTAACAGTTTTAAAATCAGTTTGTATAATGCTTCGCCAATTGTTTTTAAATCTTTTAAAAATTAATATCTCTGGTCCAGTGGAAGGACCAAGTGCTTGTAGTACAACTGCCTCTAACATAATTTCCATTATATGATGACGACAGGCCAACCAAAGCATATCTTTTTCCAATTTTTGCTCTAATAAAATACATCCTCCATTCCTTGGTCCAGTGTTTACAGCTGTAGTGTCGAAGCTCATACATTTTATTTGATCGCAAAGTCCCCACGATAGTACTGTCTCATAAACTGCGGTAGCTGCCGCGATTCCAGTTCCGGATACAAGTTTTGGTACTGCGAGAAGTTGATCGACGTTATTTCCAGACACCAATATCGGAAAACTATCTACGGATTCTTGTCCAGTAATGTCTTCTATCATCTTCCCATCCCAGTGAATAGTAAGAGGAACTTCCGGTTTAAATGCACTCTTCAGCGACTCTGCAATCTTTTGACGAAATTTTATTCGCTCACGACGAATAAAAGATGTATTTACATTATATTTTGAAGGATCACAGCCAGCTCGTTTGAGTGTTGTCGTAAGGACAACAGCTGCTTTTCGGTCACTTAATTTGGCAACATCGAGGCTACCAGCCAAATTTTCGTCAAGAAGCTTCTTCCTACCTCGCTTTTTTGGAGGTGAGTGTGATGTTGAAGTATTCTGAACCGAAGATGTATTAAATGAATTGCTCTCATCGTCACTTGAAGAAGAAGATAATATGTAACGTAGTTCGTTTAGTTATAGCTTTAAATACTTTCTTCTTCTCGCTCCTGCATTTTCTTTAACCGAGCTTTTTTCTTTTCCTCCTCAGCTTCCTTTTTCGCAAGTGGTTTATCCAAGCTCCCAATTTTTCCGGGTCGTCCTTTTTGTCGTTGCGAAAGTAGAAATTCTTTGTCTTCCTGAATACGAATAATATGTAATGCATCGTCGTGAGCAATATCATACAGATCTTCAAGTTTATTTTTCCATTCTTCTTATAATATATATTTTGATGTCTTCTTATGGCTAGTTTGCCTATATAAAATTTTATTGAGATTGCTTAATAAATAAAAAAGTTATTTCGACCGTACCATTTTCGTGGGACACCCGGTATCGATATATATATATATATATATATATATATATATATATATATATATATATATATATATATATATATATATATATACAGGGTGTCTATTTAACTCGGGCCACTATTGGTAATTCCTAAACTAGAACAGATACGACTTCGGTTAAATTAGACAAAAGTTACCTTATCAGAAGGCCATTCCAGTGATGTATTTGTTTATCCAAAAATATGCACAGGTAACTAGATAGAGCAAAAACTTTTATTTTTTTAAATGGCAATCACAGTTAGCTATGGCATCATTAATAGGAGTATGTCTTTCTCTTTTCAACTGTATGTAATTTTCATCATTTTTTTTAAATAAAATGTTTTATTTATACAAAACCAAATACACTTAATTCTAATGGCACTTATTAAAGTAGGCCTTGATAAAAACAATTTAATATGACAACAGTACTAAAAACTACTTTTAACGATATAAAAACTGACAGCAATACGAGAAAAATGTTTAAAACAATATAAATCGTTTTAAATATACAGACCGTAAATTTTTAAAATATTTTTGTTAATTTTTATACTATTTTTAGAAAAATTTATTGAATTTTGACATTTAATAAAAGTACAGGTTTTACAAAATAAATTAGGATCCAAGTAGGTAGATTTTATTGGAAAAAATTAGAAGAATGACTGAGCGGTTGTATGACGGCTGTCATTTACTGACGTTTACAGTTTGAAATTTCACAAGGATTTATTTTAAGTAATAGATATAATACGATTAATTTGTAAATTATAACAGGTAAAAAAGTTTATAAATCAGGCTTTTCTATATGGACGTTTCGGCAGTCAAAGCCGCTATTATTAGCATTCTAGTTGTCCTTCCAAAAATATAAATAAATAGAATAAGGTTGTTTTATGCATCTATCTTATATACTAAAAGGCTTGAGATCATTTTCAGCAGCTTAGCAACCGTTTTTCGACTCGCCTACTGCCTAAACGAGTGAACCGATTTTTATGAACTTTTTTTTATTTGATAGAGGATCATGTGAAGTAGTGCCTTTTGGGTATATGAATATTGTAGATGGTGTGGTAGTCGCAGGGGAGTTGAAAAACAGTGATTTTTTTGACTCCTTGGATACGGGCATTATACGTTATTCGATTGTTTTTTTCATTTGACATATAGGTAGAGGATGAATTTGACTATATTTCTATGCATGTTTCAACCCAATATTGGGTATATTAAGAAAGTTATTAAGAAAAAACTGAAAAATGCACGGAACGCAAATGGGAGCATGCCATGGAAGTTTTGTTTTCTTTTTGATAAAAATGATTTTTTTGTCTACTGTCAGATTTGACGTTTCCAATTTGAAATTTTATTTGGATTTATCTTTTATATTTGATAAGGTAGAAGTATTTTGAAAATTTTATTGAGTATTTAAAGATGGAGCACGCATTATGTTTAGATACTTTTGTATAAATTTGTAATATATTTTTTGAAATTTTTTATTCAACTTAACAATGCACTGTGAAGTTGAATCATATTGTTATTTATTACTGTAGTATTTATAGTAATATATTTTGACCCAAGTGTAAATGTTCAATTAAAATTAGGTATCTATATATCCAATATCCGTGGATAATACTATTTCTCAGTATTTTACTGAAAGTTTTAAATGTCAAATTAATATACAAATTTAACAATGGAGTCCGATAATTGGGATTTTTATCTATTGTACTTGAGTTTTGGTTGAGTTTGAGTTTGTCCTGCCCAAGCCGCCCTTGCGATCTTTATCCTGAATACGCCCATTAACTAACAACTGGACAAGCACGAGACACGACGCGGACTAGAGATGATCTAGATTGTTATTGCACTTGTATCAAGTATCAACTCTGTTTTTACAAAAGTATGTATGGTATTATAATAAGCACCAAGGGGTACAAAATATGGCTTCTATGATCGGCATTTGTTTTTCAATAAAAATTTAATATAATCATGATTGGTATTAAACATTATCGTCTAATGTTGCCCAAAATTATGGCTGTTTACTAAGTATAAATTGCACTCGGTGAGCGGAATTTGTTTTTTCTGAATATGTTTTAAATTATATCGCGATTGATTTCAAATTAAAGGTCATAATAAGGACACAAAATGTACAGTATGGAATAAACTGACTTTCGACAATTTGACTTTTGTTTTTAGTCGGACAAAAAGCATTTTTTCAGTTTTCACAATTTTTTTTTATTTGTTTTTAAAACACTAATGACTACCTACTTGGTATATTCCAATAATCACATCAAAAGACGTCAGAAAATTTAGTACCTACTTATATTACAGTCAGTGAAAATTATAAACATTTTATATTAGCATTTTCCTGTTTTATAGTTTCCTCGGAATTTATCACAAATCCATCGAGTTATATATATTTTTTTAAACTAAAGGGCTAGATGATAACTAATTTTTGTCGCGCGCAGCGGTAGAGTCTAAATGTTAAAATCGTTATAGGTAATTGAGGCACGAAATGCCAAATTGTCCCACATTCAGGGTCCGCGGAGCTTAAGCCCGCGAAGCGGGCAAATCCCCCTTGTCGCGCGCAGCGGTAGAGTCTGAATGTTAAAATCGTTATAATTGAGGCACGAAGTTCCAAATTATCCCACATTCAGAGTCCGCGGAGCTTAAGCCCGCGAAGCGGGCAAATCCCCCTTGTCGCGCGCAGCGGTAGAGTCTGAATGTTAAAATCGTTATAATTGAGGCACGAAGTGCCAAATTGTCCCATATTCAGGATCCGCGGAGCTTAAGCCCGCGAAGCGGGCGAATCCCCCTTGTCGCGCGCAGCGGTAGAGTCTGAATGTTAAAATCGTTATAATTGAGACACGAAGTGCCAAATTGTCCCACATTCAGGGTCCGCGGAGCTTAAGCCCGCGAAGCGGGCGAATTCCCCTTGTCGCGCGCAGTGGTAGAATCTGAATGTTAAAATCGTTATATTTGAGGCACGAAGTGCCAAATTGTCCCACATTCAGAGTCCGCGGAGCTTAAGCCCGCGAAGCGGTCGAATCCCCCTTGTCGCGCGCAGCGGTAGAGTCTGAATGTTAAAATCGTTATAATTGAGGCACGAAGTGCCAAATTGTCCCACATTCAGGATCCGCAGAGCTTAAGCCCGCGAAGCGAGCGAATCACCCTTGTCACGCGCAGCGGTAGAGTCTGACTGTTAAAATCGTTATAATTGAGGCACGAAGTGCCAAATTGTCCCAAATTCAGGGTCCGCGGAGCTTAAGCCTGCGAAGCGGGCGGATCCCCCTTGTCGCGCACAGCGGTAGAGTCTGAATGTTAAAATCGTTAAAATTGAGGCACGAAGTGCCAAATTGTCCCACATTCAGGGTCCGCGGAGCTTAAGCCCGCGAAGCGGGCGAATCCTCCTTGTCGCGCGCAGCGGTAGAGTCTGAATGTTAAAATCGTTATAATTGAGGCACGAAGTGCCGAATTGTCCCACATTCAGAGCCCGCGAACAAGGCGAATCCTCCTTGTCACGCGGCAGCGGTTGAGTCTGAATGTTAAAATCGTTATAATTGAGGCACGAAGTGCCAAATTGTCCCACATTCAGGATCCGCGGAGCTTAAGCCCGCGATGCGGGCAAATTTCCCTTGTCGCGCGCAGCGGTAGAGTCTGAATGTTAAAATCGTTATAATTGAGGCACGAAGTGTGGGTGTGTGTGGGTGTGTGTCCCACATTCAGGGTCCACGGAGCTTAAGCCCGCGAAGCGGGCGGATCCCCCTTGTCGCGCACAGTGGTAGAGTCTGAATGTTAAATTCGTTAAAATTGAGGCACGAAGTGCCAAATTGTCCCACATTCAGGGTCCGCGGAGCTTAAGCCCGCGAAGTGGGCGAATCCTCCTTGTCGCGCGCAGCGGTAGAGTCTGAATGTTAAAATCGTTATAATTGAGGCACGAAGTGCCGAATTGTCTCACATTCAGAGTCCGCGGAGCTTAAGCCCGCGAAGCGGGCGAATTCCCCTTGTCGCGCGGCAGCGGTAGAGTCTAAATTATGTTAAAATCGTTATAATTGAGGCACGAAGTGCCGAATTGTCCCACATTCAGAGCCCGCGAAGCAGGCGAATCCTCCTTGTCGCGCGCAGCTGTAGAGTCTGAATGTTAAAATCGTTATAATTGAGGCACGAAGTGCCAAATTGTCCCACATTCAGGGTCCGCGGAGCTTAAGCCCGCGATGCGGGCGAATTTCCCTTGTCGCGCGCAGCGGTAGAGTCTGAATGTTAAAATCGTTATAATTGAGGCACGAAGTGCCGAATTGTCTCACATTCAGAGTCCGCGGAGCTTAAGCCCGCGAAGCGGGCGAAGTCCCCTTGTCGCGCGGCAGCGGTAGAGTCTAAATTATGTTAAAATCGTTATAATTGAGGCACGAAGTGCCGAGTAGTCCCACATTCAGAGCCCGCGAAGTAGGCGAATCCCCCTTGTCGCGCGGCAGCGCGACCTAGCCGAAGGCCCGCGTAGCGGGGCCTGACGCTAGTATATACTAATTAGCTTAATTCACTATACTTTCATCATGTTAGCAACCAAACTTTTTTTTCGTCTACACGTTTTATTGTTGGATCGATTTTAATCAAACTTTTTTTATATTAATAAGGATTATTTTCACTAGTGCCTTTTGTATATTTCATTATTGTAGGGGCCATAGTTTCAGTGAGAAATGAAAAAAACTCACTCTTTTTTCACTCCTTAGCAACGGGTATTATACTTTATTTGATTGTTTTTTTCATTTGACATATAGGTAGAGGATGTTTTTGACTATATTTTTAATACATGTTTTGTACCAATATTGTCTATATTAACAAAGTTATTAAGAAAAAACCGAAAAATACACGGAACACAGCTGGGAGTATGCCATGGAATTTTTGTGTTTTCTTTTTTATAAAACAAGATTTTTTTTGTCAATTCGTGTCAGATTTGATTTGACGTTTCCAATTCGAAATTTTATTTCGATATATTTTTCATAATTGATAAGGTAAGAGTGTTTTGAAAATTTTATTAAATATTTAAAGATGGAACATATGCGTTATGTTTACATATAGGTATTTATGTTAAATTTGAAATATAATTTTTTTAATTATTTTTTTTAATAACAATGCACTACTGTGAAGTTGCATCATGTTACTATTTATTACTATATTATTATAATAATGGTCCCTTGATATATTACTATTGAAAACTTTAAATGTCAAATTAATTAACAAATTTAACTAACGTGTTAAAAATGGCGTCCGACCTACTCTGGGATCTCAGGGACGTAATTAGGATTTTTTTAGGTGAGCTAAGGGTGTGCCAGTAAAACATTAAAGTGGGCCGTACTTTTTATAGTAAAATTTTTGTTTTTGAAAAATATAGATATAGGCCGAGCGAGGCGAGGCGACAATTTTTTTCTCTGTTGAAAGAATTTGACTTAGTTATATGACATCAAATATGTATGCATAAATAAAGATTTTACGAGCACTCAGACTGACATACATTATATCTATTAAAAAATACAACATTTTCCACTATATCATATTAATAAACATTTATTTTGCCTCAATTAAGTATTGGGTGGGCCACAGGATGGGACCTGCACCACCCAGGCCCACCCTAACACTATATTTGTATTTATTATTGTCATTGTGCGGTTTTAAATTTTAGGTTTATTGCTGAGTTAAGTAAGTGTATTACAATTCTACATTTATTAATTAGTTAAGTTTTAGAAACTAATGTAATTTTTATTTAATTAGTGTAAATGTTTTTATCTTCACTCTAAAGTTTAGTTTTATTAGTGTTATACCACGTTATACCCGTAAATATTTACCTATAATAGATTTTATGAACTTACCGGAATCTACCTATATATCAATAAAATTGTGTAAGGATAAATAATGGCTATAGCGAACATTTTTATTGCAATTGATGAAGAAGTATTGGAGGAAAGACCACCTAAAATACGTCTTATACGTAGGCAGCTAAGGGACGTTCAAAATCCTTTCGAAATTGAAAATTCGGAATTTGTAAGAAAATTAGATTGAGCAAAGAAGCACGCCAATTTTTATTAGACCAAATGCAATCGAATTTAGAAGTCGGGCTTCGGAATACAAAAAATCAACATTATCTTCCATGAAATTGATTATTATTTGTTTTTGTTCTTCCGTAGCGTTCATTTAAAATCTCTGAATGACAATTACCATAGAAAAGAGAGAGTGAGAGAATGACAGTAGACAGTTACCACAAGGTTACCACCAATACCAAAACAGTGTGAAAACCTAACGAACTAGTTTCCCCATGAAAGTCACCAGATAAGGAACAGTGACGTCATACTAAAGCTGGATTCACATGAGACGTTACTGCCGTACCGTTCCAACCGTTCCGTTGCCTGATTGGTTTGACACTTGAACGTTCTCAACGGTTTGAGCGTTGACGGCGAGAATGAAATATTTCAACTTTTGACGACTTTGACGGTCCGTTGTGACCGTCATTTCCATTTGCGCATGCTCCGAGACGGAGAATGCGGAGATTTGTAGTAATACCAACCTAGTAATATTCTTATAATCCTTATCTCCGGGATTATAGAGACAGGGATGCTTCAGTAATTAAAATTTCAGGAAAATTATCAATTTTTCTTACTTATCGTTACTTACACACTTATCACAACAAACAACACAACTGACATTAAAATATAACATAACCAAACAATTTTGGTTATATTTTATTTTTCATTTCTAGTAGTGTGCAGCTCTGAAAACGTTGTCGTCTCATGTGAAATACCAACGTGTTTTGCGGCCGCTACGTCCGCAAAACGAACGGTGTAAACGGTTCATGTGAATCCAGCTTAACTCTAACGCAAATGTAGTCATGCAAATACTCACGCAAGTTACAGAATCAACCTCCAGATAAGGGCTTATGAATAAAATTATTTTAAATGATGGGCTGCGATAGGAATTTGTTATTATAAAATATCTTTAATACCAACAAAAACAATACGCCGCTTTTTGCCCATTAATATTTATTACTGTACGATTCTACTCCATGACAGATCTGTCGCGAAAGAAAAAATCTGATGTGGCCAACACATAATCTCCTGCGGTCTCAATGTTCCAGATAGAATAGTTTTTACCTCTCGCCACTATTCTATAAGAGAGGTATTGTGATGGGTCAAAAATTTCGAGTATGAGTTTTTGACAGATAAGCACGTTTTAGGGTCTTTAGAATACGAATTACACATTTTTGAGATGATGTATGTGTGTGTGCGTGTGTGTGGTCGTTCGTGCGTTCGTTTGTATGTTACAATTTTTTCGGAAACGATAACTCCATAAATATCAAACATTTAAAAACCAAATTTTATATCTAAGGTTTAAATACGATTTTCAATAGACCGCAATTGTATTTTAGTACCAATTCATAAACCGGAAGTAAGACTTTTCATATAGAGTAATATGATTTTTCTCAAATTATCTAGTGTAGATACATAAAGCATTTATGATATAACACATATTTTTTATAGAATTTTTTTAGGTGGCTATTTCATAAATAGTTGTTTTACGTATCCTTTGACAGCCGTAAAGTGTCACATTTTTTGACACCTGTCAAAATGACTACTTTACGGCCGCATTTACTTCACGCCGGCTTTTACTTCACGGCCGCATTTAATTTACGGCCGTTAAATAACAAATTTATTTCATTTAAATTGGTAAATATATTTAGAAGTAATTACCTACAACTTAGTTAGCCTAAATTATATAAATAAAATTATTGATGATACTAAGAAACTTTTTTGACATAAAATTACATATTTTTGATAGCCACCTAAAAAATGTTGCGTGCACCTCGGCTTAAAAGTGTTTTTAGCCTCACCTGAATTGCTGGCCTCGGCCTACGCCTCGGCTGCAAACTTCAGATTCGGCCAAAAAAGATCACTTTTACAGCCTTGATACACAAATAACTATTCTGTACCATTTATAAACTATAGGACAATTTAAATCTACTTTTTTGAAATTTTAGTATCTTGTTGTCGATGATATGACATTATTTGTTTCTATACAAAACTGGAATTATTATAACAGTGACAGTACAAATGACATCTTTTGCTTACATCTTGCTTTACATTATTGTTTACATATTACATGAACATGAAACTATTAAAATGCAAGTAAAACTATTTATTAGATTAGTTGAATAAGCAGAATTAGGCAAAAGATTTTTTAGTTATTAATTGAAAACTGAAATTTCATCAGTGCATCAGAGCTTTGAATGCTCAAATGTTTTACAACTGACTGTTGAATAAAAAACAATGCTACATTGTGTCAAACTGACGTTTACAATTCGAGATTTAAAATGCATTTATCTTAAGTAATAGAATTAATAGAAGAAATTTGATAATTTTTTGAGTTATAATATAGAGAGCGTAAATATTTTCAATATTTTCATCACTTTTAATAATATTTTAGACAAATTATTTTATTTTGACAGTCATTACAAAGTACAGTCGCAGAAAAAGACGTCAGAAGTTTTAGTACATTCAGGGTAAAAATTGTTAACACATTTGAAAAAAAACAATGCTATGTTCTGTCAAACTGACGTTTACAGTTTACAATAATTCGATATTCAGATGCATGTATCTTAAGTTATATTAGTAATAGAAGCAATTTGTAAATTATATTAAGTAATAATCGAAAGAACCATTTTTTGTATGTTTATCAATATTAGTATTTTATGTTTACAGTCATTTCAAGTACAGTCCCAACAAAAAATGTCAGAAGTTTAGGTACCTACATGCAAAGAAAAAATTATTTGAAAATAAAAAATCTGACGTGGACACCACATGACTTCCTTGTACGCCTATTAAACTGTTCATACTTTTCTTAATAACTAAAATGTAGAATTATATTATACAAATATATTAATATATGAGTACTATTTACTACTGCTACTATACTCACAAATATATTTTAGTCATTTTATTTAAACTGCAGAAGAAGATATAAACGATATTTTACTATTGTCACTGCTACTGTTACTGTCATAATCATTTAAATTTTACGTAGTAACAAATGTTAATCGATCATGGACTACAAGATACCGAAATATTAAATTATAAATATATACTTTAATTATTCTTAAATGATACCAGATACAAAAATATTTATAAAATACCGATTGTAGGTAATAATCACATAATCTTTCAATTAAAATTAAAAAAATTGTCTTAAATTAAATATTTATCGAAATATTTGAAAAAAGTACTACTTCCGGTTTGTAGATTGAAACAAAAAATAGGAGGTGCACAACTAGATGCTATGACAGTCCTAAATACAAAATTTCAACTTTTTACGTTTAACCGTATTTGAGTTATGCGACACACATACGTCCGTACATTCGTACATACGTACGTACATACGTACGTACATACGTACAGACGTCACGACGAAACTAATCATAATGGATTCAGAAAAGGTCAAAACGGATATTTCCGTAAAAATCTGAGAACCGAAATTTTTCGCGATTCCGTACAAGGAAGTAAAAAGCAAAAAATCTGACGTGGACACCACATGACTTCCTTGTACGCCTTGTGTGTTCATACTTTTCTTAATAACTAAAATGTAGAATAATATTAAAAATTCTTTTAACTTATTATACTAGTATACTCACAAATATATTTTAGTCATTTTATTTAAACTGCAGAAGAAGATATAAAGCATATTTTACTATTGTCACTGTCATGTCATAAACATTTAAATTTTACGTAGTAACAAATGTTAATCGATCATGGACTACAAGATAAAGAAATACTAAATTAAAAATATATACTTTAATTATTCTTAAATGATACCAGATACAAAAATATTTATAAAATACCGATTGTAGGTAATAATCACATAATCTTTCATTTAAAATAAAAAAATTTGTCTTAAATTAAATATTTATCGAAATTTTTTTAAAATTTACTACTTCCGGTTTGTAGATTGAAACCAAAAATAGGAGGTGCACAACTAGATGCTATAACAGTCCTAAATACAAAATTTCAACTTTCTACGTCTAACCGTATTTGAGTTATGCGACACACATACGTCCGTACGTACGCACGTACGTACGCACGTACGCACGTACGCACGTACGCACGTACGTACAGACGTCACGACGAAACTAGTCATAATGGATTCAGAAAAGGTCAAAACGGATATTTCCGTCAAAATCTGAGAACCGAAATTTTTCGCGATTACAATACTTCCTTATTACTCCGTACAAGGAAGTAAAAAGGAACTTTTTCACCGGAAATTATCATAAATTCATGGCATTTGATGCTAAAGTAAAGGATTAGAGGAACATTAGGTACTTTATAAAACTGTTAAAATTGAAGGTCGACAATATGCATTTTGTGTTTAACAAAAAAAATATATAGAACAATATCGAGTTTGATATTAAATTAAACTACCAAGTGAGCACCAATTTTATAAAATTATTGAAAATGGCGACCAACAATTATTGTCATTTGTTTTTATTAAAAAATCATATCGAGTTTCATATCAAATTCAAGCTCTTTTAATATATGGATAGCGTCAGGCCCCGCTACGCGGGCCTGCGGCTAGGTCGCGCTGCCGAGCGACAAGGAGGCTTCGCCCGCTTGGCGGGCTCAAGCTCCGCAGCCCCTGAATGTGGGACAATTCGGCACTTCGTGCCTCAATTATAACGATTTTAACATTCAGACTCTACCGCTGCGCCTGTCAATGTTTTGTTTATGTGTCCTTGTTAAGTCGCAATCAAAATTCAGTAAAACATTTCGTAACAAATGAATATAATTATTTAATTGAAAATATTGCGTATGTCAAAGTGACAGCAATCAATATCAAAGTGACAGCAATCAATGTCAAAGTGACAGCTGTCAATGTCAAAGTGACATTTAAAATTCAATTTTAATCTAAATGTAAAATTGGATTCATTTGAGACCTGAAATTAATTCTTTATGTTACTCGCGAGCGAAGCGAGTGTGAGGCCATATAAACACAGTCCGTGCGGTAGCACGGACCTAGCTGAAGACCCGCGTAGCGGGGCCGATGCTAGTCTTATATACTAAAAGGCTTGAGATCATTTTCAGCAGCTTAGCAACCGTTTTTCGACTCGCCTACTGCCTAAACGGATGAACCGATTTTTATGAACTTTTTTTTATTTGATAGAGGTTCATGTGAAGTAGTGCCTTTTGGGTATATGAATATTGTAGATGGCGTGGTAGTCGCAGGGGAGTTGAAAAACAGTGATTTTTTTCACTCCTTGGATACGGGCATTATACGTTATTCGATTGTTTTTTTCATTTGACATATAGGTAGAGGATGAATTTGACTATATTTCTATGCATGTTTCAACCCAATATTGGGTATATTAAGAAAGTTATTAAGAAAAAACTGAAAAATGCACGGAACGCAAATGGGAGCATGCCATGGATGTTTTGTTTTCTTTTTGACAAAAATGATTTTTTTGTCTACTGTCAGATTTGACGTTTCCAATTTGAAATTTTATTTGGATTTATCTTTTATATTTGATAAGGTAGAAGTATTTTGAAAATTTTATTGAGTATTTAAAGATGGAGCACGCATTATGTTTACATGCTTTTGTATAAATTTGTAATATATTTTTTGAAATTTTTTATTCAACTTAACAATGCACTGTGAAGTTGAATCATATTGTTATTTATTACTGTAGTATTTATAGTAATATATTTTGACCCAAGTGTAAATGTTCAATTAAAATTAGGTATCTATATATCCAATATCCGTGGATAATACTATTTCTCAGTATTTTACTGAAAGTTTTAAATGTCAAATTAATATACAAATTTAACAATGGAGTCCGATAATTGGGATTTTTATCTATTGTACTTGAGTTTTGGTTGAGTTTGAGTTTGTCCTGCCCAAGCCTCCCTTGCGATCTTTATCCTGGATATGCCCATTAACTAACAACTGGACAAGAACGAGACACGACGCGGACTAGAGATGATCTAGATTGTTATTGCACTTGTATCAAGTATCAAATCTGTTTTTACAAAAGTATGTATGGTATTATAATAAGCACCAAGGGGTACAAAATATGGCTTCTATGATCGGCATTTGTTTTTCAATAAAAATTTAATATAATCATGATTGGTATTAAACATTATCGTCTAATGTTGCCCAAAATTATGGCTGTTTACTAAGTATAAATTGCACTCCGTGAGCGGAATTTGTTTTTTCTGAATATGTTTTAAATTATATCGCGATTGATTTCAAATTAAAGGTCATAATAAGGACACAAAATGTACAGTATGGAATAAACTGACTTTCGACAATTTGACTTTTGTTTTTAGTCGGACAAGAAATACAATCAAATACAAACGAAATACAAACGATTGATATACTTTTTATTTTTTTTAAAGTAAAGTTCGCTGCTAGCGTGAACTTGGGAGAATAAAAAATAAATTATTATAAATAATTGTAGAATTTTTTCTTCTTATTTTTACTAGAAACACAATCAAATACAAACGAAATACAAACGATTGGTATACTTTTTATTTTTTTAAATAAAGTTCGCTGCTAGCGTGAACTTAGCAGCATAAACAATAATTGTCAATTATTTAAACAATTTCAAAAATACAAATCATTTTAATAGAAATACAATCAAATACAATCGATTCAGCATATTTTTAATTATTATTTTTTACTTATCGCTGCTAACTTCACGCACCTATCAATTACGTAGTTTTTGGGGACTAATAAACTACTATCGAAATTTCATACCACACGCGGCTGAAATTTTACACCCTTTAACTGAACTTTTAAAACAAGATATTAAATGGAAATGGACTCAGGAATGCGAACACGCATTTAATACTGTTCGTGATATCTTATCTTCAGATAATGTTTTATGTCATTTTGATGCAAGTGTACCAGTAAAATTAACGGTAGACGCAAGCCCATATGGTATTGGCGCAATAATAAGTCATGTTTTCCCGAACAACGTAGAGCGCCCTATTGCCTGCGTGTCGCGGACCTTAACGCGATCGGAGGAAAATTACTCGCAACTGCATAAAGAAGCGCTCGCAAATAGTGTACGGGGTTCGTTATTTTTACCAATATTTATATGGTAGGAGATTTATCCTACACACAGATTCTAAACC
Organism: Agonum fuliginosum; assembly: GCA_947534325.1. NCBI lineage: Eukaryota > Metazoa > Arthropoda > Insecta > Coleoptera > Carabidae > Agonum > Agonum fuliginosum. Next base: position 41,883,032 of record OX384030.1, on the reverse strand, counting down.
ATTACTTGCAATTTTTGGCCCTAAGAAAGGCATACCGCAAATGGCAGCCAGCCGCCTACAAAGGTACGCTATTTTCTTGTCTGGATTTACATACGATATCCAATATGTAGAATCAAGACAAAATACCGCGGATTTATTATCTAGAGCACCGTTAAAGGACAAAGAGAAAGCAACAGATATAGAAGAACATGCAAATTGAAATTATATTCTAGAATATAAAGAGCATTTGCTAAATTTTGAAACTATTGGGCTAGAAACTTCTAAAGATTTAGAGTTACAAACAATTATTAAATATTTAAAGAATGGTTGGCCTTCTCGTATAAATGATACTCAATTAAAACCATATTTTTATCGAGCAAAGGAATTAACTCTAGAAAACAATTGTGTCATGTGGGCTTATAAAATAATTATTCCCAAAACATTTCAAAATTCAGTATTAACAGAACTACACGCTTCTCATCAAGGAGTAGTGAAAATGAAATCAATAACACGGTCATACTTTTGGTGGCCCGGCATTGATCAACAAATAGAAAATATCTGCAAGTCATGTGAAGCTTGCATGTGTAAAACTAATTCTCTACCTAAAAGTGAATTATTACCGTGGCCGTGGCCAAAATCGCCGTGGGAGAGGGTACACTGTGATTTCTTTGGTCCAGTTTTGAATCATATGTATTTTGTCATGGTTGACGCTCATTCAAAATGGCCGGCAATTTTTAAAGTAAAGTCAACGACAGCCGCATACCGAAATATTTAGTTAGTGATAATAGACCACAATTTAGTGGTTGTGAATTCAAAGATTTTTGTACAAATAATGGTATATCACCCATCTAACGGGAGCCCCTTATCATGCCGCTACTAATGGATTAGCAGAAAATATTGTAAAAACCACCAAACGAGCCCTTCAGGCTGCCTACAAGCATGATAAAAATGTAAACATAGATTATGCCTTAAATTTAGTTCTTTTTGATTATCGTACGACTGTACATTGTACGACAGGAATGTCGCCTGCATACTTAATGTTCAATCGTAACATTCGAACTCGATTTGATTTAATAAATCCACTTGTACATAATAGAAAAGTAAAAAACATTTCTCACGAATCTGTAAAAAGACAACAATGTAATCAAAAGAAATATTATTCAGGAAAACGAAATGTAACCCTTCATATAGGTCAAGCAGTATATGTAAAAGATTATAGAGTAGTCAATAAGGAAAATTGGATGCAAAAATTGCAAACATTATAAACCGCAGGTTATATTCGGTATATATACCCGAATTAAATACATATTGGAGGCGGCATATAAATCAAATAAAATGTACAATGTCGGTAGTAGACTCGCTTCCTACCTCAAACGTTCAAATAATGATACGGACTTAGTAACACTAAATAAAAGAAGCAGAAAGCCACCAGAAAGGTTTCAGGCTGGTGGGTAACCAGTTTTGAGGGAGGAAGAGTGTAATATATATGGATTGTTTATTGAAAACGTAAAACAATAGATAGCAGCATCGATCACTCGATCATATGCTGCTAATTTAATTAAGAGAACTCTCACTCAAGCGAGTTTGGAGAGCTCAGTCTCGAGTTGTACTTTATGTTTGTCAGTATAAATATTCTTTCGTAAAATAAAATATAAATGGGTTAAATAATATAGTGGTTTACATCAAGGAAACCTCCCTTCACAATTTTCAGTGTTGTGTAAATATATTACAGTATGCGTATATTCAACTGTAACCACGACACAACAATCAATAGTAAATGTTTCGTTTATTTTTCACCAAATGTCAAAATATTTAAAATGAAATTAAAAGTTATGCTAATAAATAAAATTGTGTTATTTAAAATTGTTAAATTTGATTTATTCATGGAATAGTCAATGCGTATACCACTCGATCATCAAAAATAATAGAAAATACTTTTGCCTCCTGGTTCGACGTATTTCCGCAAAACACCTCTCGATCTCCGGTCTCGAGTTGTTTCTATGGAAATACGTCTCATCAGTCGGCAGTATTTTCAATTATTTTCGAAGCTCTTGTGGTATAATAACTGAAAATTGCATGACACAAATAACAGCCAATGAATGAATTGATTACAATAATAGTAAGCATGGTTATATAAAAATTTTCTCGGACTTAAGGCTGTTCGACCCTGGCCTCAGAAAACTGTTATTTTGCACAACTTTAAGACCATTTTTCTTGTCACTGTACGTTTTGTTTCTTTTCAAAAAAATTGTACATATTATTGAATACTTTATAAACTAAATGGCAGACTCAGAATTTTAAATAATGTTATTGTTAATAAGATATCAGTACTATTAGTGAAGGCGTAAAGATGCTCATATTTTCTGTAATAATTTTTTTATTTAAAATTGCTCTCTACTATTTCATAGCATTAGTAAAATTATGCTGAGGAAGCTCAAAAAATAAAAAATCCAATAACCCGGTCTTGAAAAAAATGGAATTATGTGATGCGCAAATGCGAATTTTTCAAATAATATTCGTTCGTATTTTTGCGCGTTGGGCCAATATTTAGGCAACTTATTTCACATCCTTGTCTTCTGCTACCAGCTTCGAGAATCTCAAAGCAATAAACTCGGTAGGGGGTAGGGTAGGGCTCAGGTATAAAGTTGAAACCTCCAGCTTCTTGTTTCAAATATAAATTTGTATGATACTGATTCGTGTAATATAATAACAGAATAAATTCAAAACATTATTGTTTAATTTAAATTGTAATAGATTTGTAATTACAAAAATTTGTTGCAGTTACAATATAACATTCAATTATTTAACTCAATATAGCTGATATTAAATTGATACTTACATTTTTGTACTTACCGAGCAAATTAAACAAAATATACATTACTAAAATTCAACTAAAACAATATGTGTAAACCATAAAAACACATATGAGTTGTAAATGAAATACAAACCATGATTATTATTACGAGTATCTACAAAAAACAGAAGTATTGGAGTTTTGTAAATGGAATGAAAATTAATATAAGTGATTAATTGTCAATGTGTTACATTTAATACATTTACACAATTTATTGTTTTGAATAAATCATAGTAATCATTTACATTTTTATTAATAATTAGATACTAATAATATAATTACAATTTTTTTAAAATTATAAGTATTATACTTGATTATTTGTTAAAACTAAAATTTTAAAACAATAAATTTTTGGTCATTAAAACGTTGGAAAAGCGCAGAAATATAATCAGTAAATTTATATTGAATAAGCGCCGATCAAAACATTGAATAAGCGCAGATCGTAACATTGAATAAGTGGATGTTTCGAAAATGAGATTTCTAACCATAACAAGTTTGTCCAGATCGTCTTCGAGTATGATGTTAGGCAAGAATATTTTCTAGTTTTAAAATTTTTTGTTAAAAATACTCTTCTAGTATGATGGGGTTAAGTTCAGAAAAATGTTAGGCAAGAGGCAAAAATTCAAAAAATATTGTAGAAAAACTGTCGTACAATCCCTAAAACCATTGTGCTTTTCAAATGTGTACTTCTGCGCTTATGCAACTACATTTATGCACTTTTCAAATGTTGTTTTATGCGTTTTTCCAATGTGATAAGCCCTCGATAGATGATATCTTTGAATCAGTAGTATTCAGAAATTCAGATCAATGTCACTATAATTTCCACTGTTATTACTTTCTACGTCTATTTGGTGGCTCAAAATATTTTCCGAATCAACATAATTTGATTCGGGAATTTGAACATCTTCAGGCGTAGTTGAATCTCGGATGATATTTGGATGAGAGCTGTAGATATTAATAAAAAAATCACAGAAATGTAGAAATGTCGAAATATATGCTAACACAATATAAATGTATATGATTCATTATGGTAGGTATATTTATTAAAGTTGTACCTATTATTTAATTAGATTAAACAAAATATAAAGTCTCACGTTAATAAACGTCTTGAAAAAGCTCTCAACTACAACATATTGAAATATTTTTTTTCTTGTGTTATTTATATTGATATAACACGCCATTATAGTTCAGTTTTAAAAATATGCTAAAATACTAGGTAGCTCATATTTGCTATAAATTGTTGTTATTTCTACACCAATATGTTTCATAATTTAAAAACTTAATTTAGTACTTACCTACCATATGTGCATAATAAAAGTTTGCAGTTTAGATTTATTTTTAATAGTATTTTGTGCACCTAGAGTGGGAAGCGTGCTATCACTCCCGCGGGCAAAGCGACGGCCCGAGCGAGGGCGCCGGCTTCGCCCAAGGGAGGAATAACCTTCCCTCCCCGGGACACACACAATATTTTACGTCACGAGGGGGCAAAACAGTCTCGAAATCACCTTTCTTGCAAGCGTGAGGAACGTACTTGCTTTCTTCCCGCGCGGGAGGAAAAACTCGCTTCCCTCCCTCCATTAGCAAGAGGAAAACACTGCTTCCGCCCCCGAGTGACGTAATAGTATTTTGTGCACCTAGGGAGGGAAGCGTGCTATTACTCCCGCGGGCGAAGCGGCGAGCCGCAGCCGCAGGCGAGTCCGAGCGAGGGCGCCGGCTTCGCCCAAGGGAGTAATTGCTATTACTCCCGCGGGCCAAGCGGCGGCCCGAGCGAGGGCGCCGGCTTCGCCCAAGGGAGGAATAGCCTTCCCTCCCGTGGGACACACAATATTTTACGTCACGAGGGCCTCGAAATCACCTTTCTTGCAAGCGGGAGAAAACACTGTTTTCCTCCCGCCAGTACCGGGAAGAAAACACTGTTTTCCTCCCGCGCGGGAGGAAAGCAAGTACGGTCCTCCCGAGCGGGAGGGAAAACTCGCTTCCCTCCCTCCATTAGCAAGAGGAAAACACTGCTTTCCTCCCCCGAGTGACGTAAAATATTTTAAACAAGTGATTCAGCATTTTCAATAACTGACTGTACTTCTTTCTCCGATAGTAGATGATAATAATTAATGTACCCTTGTCTCGTTTCGAGACGAGATTTACTCTAGTCTTGATCTCGATCTCAGTTCGAGAATTTCGATGTCGAATCGAAAGTCTCGAATAAAAAAGTATAGTCAGTTTTTTAAACAGTAAATCTAAACTGCAAACTATACTGTACTAAATATGGTATTAGGTATTACACATAATAATAATAATTATATAAACTTACCATTTTTTGAAGCTCGTAATTTCTCGCAGTTTTCTCATTCGTCTTCTGCATGATTTTGTTTTAACCATGTTAACTGTTCACAACACTAATATAACGATAATGAATATAAAATAAAGAATATTCACAAAAACGTTTTATATCAAGAACAACAACCAATATCACTTTACTATAATATGACAAGTAATAGAGTAACAAAAAACACCTTAGGGCATGAATATATACGAATTTAACAGTCAATTCTTAGAACTTGTAAATTTTTTTGGATTAAGTAATTAGGTATAACTGTGTAATTATTTCCAAAGTACAGTTGCAATTTATACGAATTTAACAGTCAATTCTTAGAACTTGGAAAAATTTGTAGATTAAGTAATTAGGTTACACAGTTTCAAAAATATAAGCCCAATAATTGTACAATTATGTTGATCTTGATATTATACATTTTTGAAGCTCGATATTACTTGTTTGACTATGATTTTTGCGAAGATGATAGCGATTTGTATTAAAACTGTTTTTTGTTAATTAAAAATACTGCTAAATATATACATTTATACAACTTGATTTTTAGAAATACTCAAATACCTTCCTTCTAGGTATATGATGAGAAGTAAAAATATATTATTATTTTAAATTTGTTATTATGTATTCTCAAACTAGTTATAAAATATCTAACACACAATTTATTAAAATAGGTACCTATAAACAAAAAATAACTGGTGTTTTTGACTAGGTTATGGTAAAGGTGTACCTACTATCCTAATTAATATATTGAATAATTTCATAGGTGGCTTATTTTAATTTTACATGCATATTCAATATTCGTCAGTCGCGTTGTTCATATCATAAGTAAAAGATTTTATTCTTGAGGAGTTTTCGTTTCAAAACATTGAATGTTAGAATTCTACCCAGAGGGATTAAGTTGTAAATGTTATGATTTATGATCATTCTATGAAGAACATTACCGACTGTGTTGTTCTGGTTGTATACCAAAAGGAGATTATTTGAAAACCCAGATGCGAAATTTTTGTTGAGGGTCGAAAAGCCTTAAGGCAGGAATGTAGCTGTATAGAAAGAGGAAAAACAGTGCTCTTCGGTTTGTAAAATATTGAATCTAACTAACGTAAGATCATTGAAATTTTTACGACAATATATAATATTCATTCTACAGTGCGAAGCATCGATTTTACCAAATTTTTCCATAGAATTGTTTTTAAAAAAATGCCGAATAAAGAGAAAAATAGTACTTTTACATGTTTAATTTAGGGCATTCTAAATGCAAAATATATTAAAATTCATGCGTCGCACTGTAGGTAACATACGGTATATAAATAATGCGTTTGATTATTTCTTTTGTCTTATAAATACAATATAATACAAATACGATGCCACTTTTAGAGCGCGTTCGCTATTGCTGCCTTCGTTCGACACACTAAATCTGTATATATCTCTCCTTTTTCTCGACGAAATCGTATACAGCTACATTCCGGCCGTAACTGACATTAATAAGCGGAAATTTTACCGGCATCTGTCACTTTGACATTAAATTAAAAATTGGTTAAATTGTTATTTTGAGTATAAATAAGCAATTAACAAGGTAAATAATACATATTTATTAATGTTACATACAAATTTAGTAAATATTTCAAATTTCTATTGTAAAAAGAATTCAAAAATAGAGCGGCGGTGTCATTGCGATTTTCTTACCGAATATGCACTCGTGCATTAATTCATGCCCAGGAAATTTTTTATCGTGCATTTTTTGAGTGCTTTCCGGAAAAAATTAATGCACATGTGATATTATAAGTGAAAATCGCACGACGCAAATAACAGCCAATGGAAGAATCGATTACAATAATAGTTACTATGGTTAGAGGAAATTTTTTACTAGTAGCTTGAGGAATTTAACTGAAATTAATGTGTAATAATTTATAAAGATGGCAGCACTAGGCAATGCCACACTAAGTTGGTATCATTGTATTTGTGGTTGTTGTGAATCTGAATGTGTTCTAAAATGGCGTAACCGCCAAAAACCAGTAGCTTGTATAATAAACGATTAGTTAAACATTACTTGTGTATTTTATATATCTGATAATATACCAAGATAATACATGTGTCAAGTTACTGACTGGATTGAAGAAAAACAACTGAACCCTGGTAATTGAGTGAAACATGGCAGCATTATTCAAACCGCCGGAGTCTCTGGTCGTAAGTGGAAATATTTCTGAAAATTAGAAGAGATTTTGTCAAAGATATGACTTCTTTGCAACAGCAGCGGATTTAGATAAGAAACTGAAAAGAAACAAATTACCGTATTCTTGAATCTTATTGGAGATGACGGCTTAGAACTGTATAACTCTTTTACGTTTACAGCTGATGAAGCTAGCAAATTAGCAAATATTCGCAAGAAGTTTGATGAATACTGTGCACCCAAGAAGAACATAATATTCGAACGATTCAAATTTAACAGTATTGTTCAAACATTTGACTTATTTTTGACGGAACTAAGTACGCAAAGCTGTGGAAACAACTGAGTACGCAAATCAAGATGATATGATAAGAGACAGGATCGTAATGGGCATTTATGACAAAGGAACCCAAGAGAGGTTATTGAGAGAGTGTGCGCTAACAAAAGCAATTGATTTTTGTAGGGCTGTTGAAGCTAGCAAGTCGCAGTCAAAACTTCTTCATAGTGAAGTAAGTCACTGTTGATGCGGTCAGAAGAGGCGCAAATAGAGAAAAAAAACGTGCCAGGAGAGAAAAATGGCGACAACAAGTGCATGTATTGCGGATTCAAGCATGCTAAAGTAAAGTGTCTCGCGTATTGAAAAATTTGCCATGAATGCAATGGCAAGAACCATTTCGCTTCAGTCTGTAAGAAGAAAGGAAGCACAGGCAAGAAAAAAGTCCATGAGCTGGAAATTAAAGAAAGGGATCCAGCAGATGTTGAAAGCAGTGAAGAATTTTATGTTGATGCAGTTCGACATGAGCAGTGTGCAGTCAACAAGAAGCAGACCATGTGGACAAAGAAGATTAAAGTCGAGGGTAAGCAAGTCGAGTTCAAATTGGACACTGGTGCCGAAGTTAGTGTACTACCCGTCAGTGTGTTAAATGATATTTGTACGAGTAAACAATTGTGTGACACTAACGTTACTCTAGTATCATATGGCAGTACAAACTTTAAAATAAAACCAGTCGGTGAAATCGCTATAAGATGTAGCACTAGTAAACATTCAGAACATTTAAAGTTTATTGTTGTTGATAGTGAAAGACAGATGCCACTATTAGGACTCCAAGGCTGTATCGTAGCCGAACGACAGAGAATGCCTGCCACCACGATTGTGACGTCACAACTGAAGACGGTCCAACGCAGTACAAGTAGTGAATGTAACCGAATGTTTACGCGTTCATATAATATCTAGAATTATTGGTGATTATGAGGCAGATACAAAAATAAAAGTTTAATTTTTAATTATTAGTTATATATTTGTAAAATGATATAACATTTAAAATATGTACAATCATGTATACGAAACATACATAAATATAAATTTACATGTAACAAGAAAAAATTAGAACTTAAAAACATGTGTAAGTGTAGGTAATGATACTGACTTATTAACTACCATTTATTTTTTAAAATTAAATTCAACACAACATCAAGATAAAAATCATTATATAGAATGTAGGTACTTTTTAAATTAATTTCCCGTCAATTTTTTAATTTTTCGTTTGTTGTCCTTTTCTATTTCTATTTTGTTTTGTTGCATTTTGGAGTAAGTAGTTTACCTAAATTATAAATATAAGTAATTTCTATTTAACAAAATGAATTATATTTTATTGCAGACTGCACTAATAGAGACCAAATAAAACATGAAATAAATAAATAAAAATATGTACTTACACAAAAGAAAATCTATTATAATTTATTAAAAATTAACATGATTCAATACAAAAGATACGAAAACGAAACTAACAAGAAAATGAAAATTATAATTAACCTAACTTCAAAGTTCAAATTCAATGTCAAAACAAAAACCATGTGATTAAATGAAACGATTTCATTGGTTGCAAGAAGGTGCGTTCGTTTGCTTCTGTCGATTTCGTAAATTCGCATACGAAACTGTGAGGCATGTTTCTATCACCAGTCAAGAATACCTCTCATGCGCATTCGAGTAGTCGTATACGAAAGTCACCGCTCGAATATCTGCGTACATAGACAAAATGTCATCTACACAATTAAAGTTTGCTTTAACACTGTCAACTCTCTTGATAAGATGCAAGTCTATACAGCCGTAGCCGAACGACAGAGAATGCCTGCCACTAGCCCTCCACCAATCGCGAAACGTCATAACTGAAGACGGACAGTTGCATTACCGCTTACGACTAGAACTGTATTTTCGCCGTATTCCTATGTGATATTACTTATTTTAAAGTTTAATAACACAAAAAATCATGCCTAGTACATGTTGTGTACCTGTATGTAGTAGTAACTATACAAAATTAAATACAAAAACTGAAAATGTCACTGTATTTCGGTTTCCAAACCCGGCGAAATACAGCGATCCTGATATTAAGAAAAATAAATCCGATTTAAGGAGGTTCCCTACACATGCAGTGGCGTACTCAGATATCAGCCTTTAATTAATAAAAATATTTTTATTAATGTTAAACAAAATTCGGTCAACGGGTGTTAGTTGATATTGCAATTCGTTCAGTTGCGGTGATATATTTTTACAATAATTTCTAATTCACTAATCAAAAAATGCTTGAAGATTTTTTACAACAACAACAATATTGTTACAACTATGTGGTCAACCTTCTTCAAAATTTGGGAAATTGATGTCCGTGCTTGCATACGTTTATATACCAAAAATTAAGTAAATAGAACATTTCTAACATCTTTTTATTTAATCAATTAATGGAAAGCCACAAGAGCCCAAGTAAAATATTAAAATTTACAAATAATTTCGTTCAAACTACGTGGTCAAAAATTTCCAAAAAATTCAGGTATCATTTTTATGACACAGACAACATAAATTCAAAGTTTGGTTGCATAAGAACATTTTTTAAAATGTCTAGGGAACCTCCTTAAGAGAAAAATGGATACGACATATACACAGAAGCAGGGAAATTTTAACCGTGAAGGATTCGACTCGAGTGTGCATAAAACATTTTTCTGAAGCATTCATTATTAGAGAAGACAAAATCACAAAACCTGACGGCACTGGTTTAACAATACCTCGACAACAATTGAAATTGACTGATACCCAACTATTTTTGACAATCAACCTGTCTATTTAAGCGATAATATATTACCAGTTAAACGTAAAACTCCGGAAGAAAGACGTGAAGAGTATTAAATTCATAAGAAAAAAATGCAAATAGAAAAGGATATAATTTTAAGTTTTGGCTAATTTGTGTCACGTTTCAACAGAAATTTGAAGAGATTCTTAAAAATTTCGAAATAAAGCGCTTTACGTCAGAAATCTACATTTATACATTGACCATAGAAAGCAAGAAAATGCCGATTATTAAAAAAAGCATTCATATTACAGAGGACATGACAGTTACATTTCATTATAAGTCAGGATTTGTCTTCAATGATTATATATCGTCGATTTTATCAAATAAGAAGCTAACATCTTGGCCCTTTTTTCAGTTGTTAGAATATTTTAATACTTATTATATTGACACTTGTAAAGAAAATAATCAAGAACTTAAATTTAAAATTTTTTTAGAAGATATTGAAGAAGATTGTGTTCGGCATGATATTTATGTGAAAGTTAATTTTGTAAGGGAACAAATAGCTCTAATTAATAAAAAAACAAATTAGGTATTCTTCTGATACTTTACTTTGGGCTGCTACAATATTTTATTCTTTTCCTGGGGCCTACACGTTAATACAAAAAACAAATGTTTTATCTGTACCATCTGCAAAATATTTAAAAAGACTGTGTAACACCCCTGAATACGACCCTGCCCACTAACCCGAAGCCGCTGGCTTGGCAACAACGACCGTTGCGCCACCTCAGGGACAGTGGACAACAGACAGTGTGCTGAGTGGATGTCAGCCGAAGAGACGCGCCATTTTTATATACATTATTAAAATTATTGTAATAACGTTTAGTTTGGTTCAATATAAATTTAGAGTTAAAATGTTTTGTATTTTTTCTATACGAAATAAACCAACTCAACAGTGACACCCAACCTGGCGCGAACGCACATAAGTAAAGAAAAAACAAAAAACAGTCTTTGCATCGTGGGATAACGATCTCAGTGTTTTGTTTAGTAGTGCTAAAGTGTTAATCTGTTAGTATTGAATAGTGCATCGTGGTAGCGATCACCGATTAGTAAGATTGATTTCTGTGTAAAACTTAGTGTTTCGCGGAACTGTTAAACACGTGCGCGGTATTTCATTGTTGGTCTACGCCATTTTCAATTACGACAGTCGTATTGCAAACGGAATGCCACCGAAGAAAGCAATGGAACCGAATGTGGTGATGACATCTGAGCAGTTGCAGACGTTACTTGAAGGTATGAAGAATATTCTGTCTACTCAAACACAGCAAGCACAAGGGGCACGGACACAGGTATCAACAATTACTAATTCTGCATGCAACAATTCGGGGAATTTTGCATCATGTAACTCGAGATTTTCTGGGAAAAAGGAAGAGGACGTAGAAGGTTTTATTAATGCTATTAGTATATACAAAGAATGTGTTAGTATATCAGATGATAATGCTGTAAAGGGTTTGCCAATATTGCTTGATGGCCTAGCATCTACCTGGTGGCAAGGTACAAGATCCACCATAAAGACGTGGGATGACGCCATATCCGCGTTAAAACATGCTTTCGGAGTAAACAAACCTGCTCAGGCTCACGCGATATTTAAGGAATTGTTTTCACATGAGCAAGGTATTAAGGAACCACCGATATATTTGTGAGTAATGCTCGCGCGTTACTGTCACATTTACCCGCTACCCCAGTTCTTGATGTCACGCATCAAATAAATATGAAAACTATTGTTACTGCCACAACGCAAATAATTTGTTTTGGTTGTAAGAAAGCAGGGCATATCAAGTCTAAATGTCCAGAATCACAACAAGCTATTATTTCGAGTTCGACTCTTGAATTTTCTTCAACTAACATACAGCAAACTTTAATCCCATAGCAAGACCAATTATGTATATCAACATAAACAATAGATAAGGTCGTGGAATTATAGATACAGCTGCAAAGCAAAGTCTAGCCAGTAGATCACTATATGAACTGCTTGTGAAAGATGGGCATACGTTCACCAAAGAATCTGTTCAACTCAAAATGGCTGACGGAAAGAGTCACGGTAAAGAAGTACTTGCAACATCTGTAAACGTAAAAATACATGATCGAAGTATACCTACCACATTTATAGTTTTGCCAGATGAAGAAAGCGATACCTTGCTTGGTATTGATTTCATAATTGCCGCAAAATTAAGATTGAATCCCAGTGAGAAGAGTTACACTTTCTCAGATAAACCTGACATGCATTATGACTTAGCGTTCGAAAGTCAAACTAAGGAAGTTGCCATTGAAGAAGTAAGCTTTTTAAGAGAAGATGAAGGAGCGATGCTGTCAGAACAAGAAAGATTACGGTTAGATGAAATGCTTAAGGAAAACCAGGAAATTTTCAAGAAAAGAAAAGAAACTACACCTTACGCAGAACACAGAATTGAGACAGGAGACCGACAGGAAACCATCCACCAATAGCTGTGCCACCCTACCAAATGACTGCTACAAAGAGAGAAACCCTCAGACGTGAGATAGACAAGTTGCTATCGGAAGATGCAACAGAAGAGTGTGAAAGTCCCTGGCTGGTTACAAAAAAGGACGGAACTACCCGACTAGACGTCTTAATGCTATAACTAAAAGTGATAGTTATCCCCTACCGCGGATGGATGACTTGATTTACGCAACTAAACGCACCTGTTTTATGTCGACACTAGATTTAAAATCTGGTTACCACCAAGTCTCTGTTAGAGAACAGGATAGAGATAAAACTGCTTTTATCTCTCCTTTAGGAACTTATCGTTATAAAGTAATGCCTTTCGGATTGCGAAACGCGCCTGCTACATTCCAGAGGATGATAGACCGTTTTAGAAATGGTTTAGGGGAAGTGACAATATTAGCTTACCTTGATGACCTAATAGTTATCAGTTCAACGTTTGACGAACATCTAACAGATTTGCAGAGAGTCTTCAACAGGTTGAATCAATTCAATTTATATGCCAATAGGAAGAAATGTAACTTTGCGAGCAGGAATGTGAAGTACTTAGGGCATACGATTACCACGGAGGGAATCCAAGTCGATGACGAGAAGACTGCTGCGATATCAAAGAGATTACCACCTAGAAATGTTCGTGAGGTTCAGTTGAAATTTCAAGATTAATGTTGAAATTTCACCTTTTTAAAAAGTTGAAATTTCAAGATTAAAGTTTAAATATCAAGAATAAAATAATATTTTCTATGGCCCTTCCAAGCTTTCGTAGCAAAGACTTGGAAACAATGGCGTAAAGTAAATTTTAAAAAAAACAATAATAATGGTTTATATTAAAATTTGACTGTTCTTTTATGTAGGTTTGGCAAGACTTAAAATCTAAAACAAAGCAAAAATCAACAGAAATATGAAAACATATAAGTCTATTAACATATTAACACTTCAGCAAAATTAATCTCTAAAGTCGAAATATGACAGATGCACTTTCGTGTACGAATATAACTTTCGAATGGTATCTACCTACTCGATGTAAATGCGCATGGATTTTTCGTGCACGATCGGTCAATTCGGCTTCAAGAATACCGTTATGCTTTTCGTGTGCGCATCTCGAACACTTGCATATACGAATAATTTCAAGAATCGGGCCCCAGGTACGCAGGGGTTTCGCCCGTTGACTGACAAACAGAGGTATTTAAGGAGAATCATATGCTGGATAGTTTCTGCGGCCATGCAGTGTGGTCCTTACCCAATTGTATACCAAGTTGCAATTTTAAGTCTCTATTTCGCCTTTCCATAGGATTCGCTTGTGGGTAATACACAGGTGTTAAAGTCTGATGAATGTTTAAACAGTGGCAAACGGCTTGCATTGTTTCACACACGAACTGGACACCATTGTCGCTAATGATTTTCCGCGGCACACCATACCGTAGGAATACGTTTTCGATTAATGTCTTGGCACATTCTTTCGCGGTCGCGTTCACTAAAGCGAACAGTTCCACAAAACGCGATGTAATGTCCTCAACAATTAAAATCCACTTTTCACCGATCTCAGATTCCGGCAATGGACCGAATAAATCAACCGATAACTCTTCGAAACGTGAGTTCATCGCGGGTGTACGTATGAGCGGGTTTTAGATTCGTAGGTTTATACCTTTGACACTCAACACAGTTTTTTACATAGTCCGTAATTTGTTTTCTCATGTCGCTCCAGTAATATCGCGATGATATACGTGCGATAGTTCGTTCAACACCGTTATGTCCCGATAAGGGAGAATCGTGATACTCCACTAACACATTTTCACGCTCTTGTTTAGGGAGTACCAGTTGTGCGGTTTCTTCATCAGCTTCCGGTGCATATCTGTAAAGTACGCCTTGCTCCATAATGTATCCGCGGTCTGCCCAGAATTTTGCAGTATCATCATTATCTTCGTAATCCTTAATAATCTTCTTCAGTTCTGGATCATCTAATTGTTGTTCGCGTGTTTCTTTCGGACTTCGCGTCGGTAGTTCTATTGTTACTACGCAAATCTCACAACTGGTACTGACTTCATGTTTACATGGCGGTCGAGACAATGCGTCAGCAACAATGTTTTTCTTTCTTGGTATGTATTCGATTGTAAGATTAAAACTTTGAATTACAGTGCCCATCTTGCTAATCGACCCGTTGGTGACTTTAGGCTCAACAACCATTTCAGTGGCTGGTGATCCGTCGTAACTAAGGCTGTGCGATTTTGATTTTTCGTAATCAATTATGATAAATTTTTTCGATTAATCGATGATCGATAACCGAAAATAAAAAATCAATTATCGAATATCGATTTTTTGATTATCAATAATCGATTATTTTAATTATCGATTATCGAACATTTATAATCGATTTTTTGATTATTGATAATCGATTATTTTGATTTACGATAATCGATTACCGATAATCGATTACCGATAATCGATTATTTTGTGTATTGATAATCGTTTTTTTACTATCGATAATCGATTATTAATTTGATAATCAATTTGCGGGTGCGAATGATTCCAAGTGAGAAGAATGAAAGAAATTTTATGAAAAGGGTTATGAATGTGGTGTTAAAAACTTAAAATTTAAAATATGAGTTTTTGTTTCAAGGAGTTTGTGCCAAGCCAACCCTGTTTATGGAAATGACTAGATATGTTGTGTGTATAGAAAAAACCTGAAACAATCGATTATTATTAATTGATAGTAGAAATATGGATAGTACCTAGTTAACCAAATTATCATTGCAAATAATCGATAATTGAATAAAGTATAATCGAAGAATCGATAATCAAAGAATCGAAAAATCGATCATCAATTAATTGATAATCGAAGAAACGATAATCGAAATATCGATAATCGAAAAATCGATAATCGAAGAATCGATAATCGAAGAATCAATAATCGAAGAATCGATAATCGAAGAATCGATAATCGAAGAATCGATAATCGAAGAATCGATAATCGAAGAAACGATAATCGAAATATCGATAATCGAAAAATCGATAATCAAAGAATCGATAATCGAAGTATCGATAAATCGATTATTTAAAATTAATAATCGTTTGATCGATCAATCGATTATCGATTAAATTTTGATTAATTGATCATTTTTCCCAGCCCTAGTCGTAACACAGACGAACAATCAAGGTAGCCTCTGAATTTATTTAAACTCCAGACAACTGCGAGAGCTTCTCTCTCCGTTGCACTGTAATTCATTTCTGCCGTTGTTAGCATTCTGCTTGCGTATTCAATAGGATGCTCTTCAGCGCCTTCTCATTGTAGCAATACTGCCGCGAGCGCGTACTTCGATGCATCAGTTCTGAGTATATAGAGTTTATCATTATCGTTTTGTTTTAACACTGGGGCAGTTATTAAAGCTTGCTTTATGCCTTCAAAAGATTTTTGCTGATCTTCACTCCAGTTCCATGGATATTTTTTTTGTTAGTTCGCTAAGTGGTTTGGATAGTTCAGAGAATTTTGGTATAAATCGTCGATACCTAGAAGCAGCTTGTAAAAAGGACTGAACCTCACGAACATTTCTAGGTGGTAATCTCTTTGATATCGCAGCAGTCTTCTCGTCATCGACTTGGATTCCCTCCGTGGTAATCGTATGCCCTAAGTACTTCACATTCCTGCTCCCAAAGTTACATTTCTTCCTATTGGCATATAAATTGAATTGATTCAACCTGTTGAAGACTCTCTGCAAATCTGTTAGATGTTCGTCAAACGTTGAACTGATAACTAATAGGTCATCAAGGTAAGCTAATATTGTCACTTCCCCTAAACCATTTCTAAAACGGTCTATCATCCTCTGGAATGTAGCAGGCGCGTTTCGCAATCCGAAAGGCATTACTTTATAACGATAAGTTCCTAAAGGAGAGATAAAAGCAGTTTTATCTCTATCCTGTTCTCTAACAGAGACTTGGTGGTAACCAGATTTTAAATCTAGTGTCGACATAAAACAGGTGCGTTTAGTTGCGTAAATCAAGTCATCTATCCGCGGTAGGGGATAACTATCACTTTTAGTTATAGGATTAAGACGTCTAGTCGGGTAGTTCCGTCCTTTTTTGTAACCAGCACTACTGGTGCTGCCCAGGGACTTTCACACTCTTCTATTGCATCTTCCGATAGCAACTGGTCTATCTCACGTCTGAGGGTTTCTCTCTTTGTAGCAGTCATTTGGTAGGGTGGCACAGCTATTGGTGGATGGTCTCCTGTCGGTCTCCTGTCTCAATTCTGTGTTCTGCGTAAGGTGTAGTTTCTTTTCTTTTCTTGAAAATTTCCTGGTTTTCCTTAAGCATTTCATCTAACCGTAATCTTTCTTGTTCTGACAGCATCGCTCCTTCATCTTCTCTTAAAAAGCTTACTTCTTCAATGGCAACTTCCTTAGTTTGACTTTCGAACGCTAAGTCATAATGCATGTCAGGTTTATCTGAGAAAGTGTAACTCTTCTCACTGGGATTCAATCTTAATTTTGCGGCAATTATGAAATCAATACCAAGCAAGGTATCGCTTTCTTCATCTGGCAAAACTATAAATGTGGTAGGTATACTTCGATCATGTATTTTTACGTTTACAGATGTTGCAAGTACTTCTTTACCGTGACTCTTTCCGTCAGCCATTTTGAGTTGAACAGATTCTTTGGTGAACGTATGCCCATCTTTCACAAGCAGTTCATATAGTGATCTACTGGCTAGACTTTGCTTTGCAGCTGTATCTATAATTCCACGACCTTATCTATTGTTTATGTTGATATACATAATTGGTCTTGCTATGGGATTAAAGTTTGCTGTATGATATTTGAAGAAAATTCAAGAGTCGAACTCGAAATAATAGCTTGTTGTGATTCTGGACATTTAGACTTGATATGCCCTGGTATCTTACAACCAAAACAAATTATTTGCGTTGTGGCAGTTACTTCCGTTTTCTGCTTGTTAGCGCTTTCTAGTTTTCGGCAATCTTTCTGCACGTGACCGTGAAGTTTACAAAATGAACAACGCGGTTTTTGTGAGTATACATTTTTATTATCATCACGAGAGCTTTCCGTTTTTACAAAATTTTCTTCGATTGAGCGAACTTTCTGTATTAAATCATTAAAGCTTTTGATTTGATCTCGCGGGATCCCTTGTTTTATTCTTCTGTTAAGCAATCCATATATCATATTTATTTGATGCGTGACATTAAGAACTGGGGTAGCGGGTAAATGTGACAGTATCGCACGAGCATTACTCACAAATATATCGGTGGTTCCTTAATACCTTGCTCATGTGAAAACAATTCCTTAAATATCGCGTGAGCAGGTTTGTTTACTCCGAAAGCATGTTTTAACGCGGATATGGCGTCATCCCACGTCTTTATGGTGGATCTTGTACCTTGCCACCAGATAGATGCTAGGCCATCAAGCAATATTGGCAAACCCTTTACAGCATTATCATCTGATATACTAACACATTCTTTGTATATACTAATAGCATTAATAAAACCTTCTACGTCCTCTTCCTTTTCCCCAGAAAATCTCGAGTTACATGATGCAAAATTCCCCGAATTGTTGCATGCAGAATTAGTAATTGTTGATACCTGTGTCCCTTGTGCTTGCTGTGTTTGAGTAGACAGAATATTCTTCATACCTTCAAGTAACGTCTGCAACTGCTCAGATGTCATCACCACATTCGGTTCCATTGCTTTCTTCGGTGGCATTCCGTTTGCAATACGACTGTCGTAATTGAAAATGGCGTAGACCAACAATGAAATACCGCGCACGTGTTTAACAGTTCCGCGAAACAGAAATCAATCTTACTAATCGGTGATCGCTACCACGATGCACTATTCAATACTAACAGATTAACACTTTAGCACTACTAAACAAAACACTGAGATCGTTGTCCCACGACTGTTTTTTGTTTTTTCTTTACTTATGTGCGTTCGCGCCAGGTTGGGTGTCACTGTTGAGTTGGTTTATTTCGTATAGAAAAAATACAAAACATTTTAACTCTAAATTTATATTGAACCAAACTAAACGTTATTACAATAATTTTAATAATGTATATAAAAATGGCGCGTCTCTTCGGCTGACATCCACTCAGCATACTGTCTGTTGTCCACTGTCCCTGAGGTGGCGCAACGGTCGTTGTTGCCAAGCGAGCGGCTTCGGGTTAGTGGGCAGGGTCGTATTCAGGGGTGTTACACAGTCTTTTTAAATATTTTGCAGATGGTACAGATAAAACATTTGTTTTTTGTATTAACGTGTAGGCCCCAGGAAAAGAATAAAATATTGTAGCAGCCCAAAGTAAAGTATCAGAAGAATACCTAATTTGTTTTTTTATTAATTAGAGCTATTTGTTCCCTTAAAAAATTAACTTTCACATAAATATCATGCCGAACAGAATCTTCTTCAATATCTTCTAAAAAAATTTTAAATTTAAGTTCTTGATTATTTTCTTCACAAGTGTCAATATAATAAGTATTAAAATATTCTAACAACTGAAAAAAGGGCCAAGATGTTAGCTTCTTATTTGATAAAATCGACGATATATAATCATTGAAGACAAATCCTGACTTATAATGAAATGTAACTGTCATGTCCTCTGTAATATGAATGCTTTTTTTAATAATCGGCATTTTCTTGCTTTCTATGGTCAATGTATAAATGTAGATTTCTGACGTAAAGCGCTTTATTTCGAAATTTTTAAGAATCTCTTCAAATTTCTGTTGAAACGTAGACACAAATTGGCCAAAACTTAAAATTATATCCTTTTATATTTGCATGTCTATAATTTTTATCTTATGAATTTAATACTCTTCACGTCTTTCTTCCGGAGTTTTACGTTTAACTGGTAATATATTATCGCTTAAATAGACAGTTTGATTGTCAAAAATAGTTGGGTATCAGTCAATTTCAATTGTTGTCGAGGTATTGTTAAACCAGTGCCGTCAGGTTTTGTGATTTTGTCTTCTCTAATAATGAATGCTTCAGAAAAATGTTTTATGCACACTCGAGTCGAATCCTTCACGGTGAAAATTTCCCTGCTTCTGTGTATATGTCGTATCCATTTTTACTTCCTTGTACGAAGTAAGGAAGTATTGTAATCGCGAAAAATTTCGGTTCTCAGATTTTGACGGAAATATCCGTTTTGACCTTTTCTGAATCCATTATGACTAGTTTCGACGTGACGTCTGTACGTACGTACGGACGGACAAACGTATGTGTGTCGCATAACTCAAATACGGTTAGACGTAGAAAGTTGAAATTTTGTATTTAGGACTGTTATAGCATCTAGTTGTGCACCTCCTATTTTTGGTTTTAGTCTACAAACCGGAAGTAGTACTTTTTAAAAATATTTCGATAAATATTTTATTTTAGACAATTTTTTTTATTTTAAATAAAAGATTATGTGATTATTACCTACAATCGGTATTTTATAAATATTTTTGTATCTGGTATCATTTAAGAATAATTAAAGTATATATTTATAATTTAGTATTTCGGTATCTTGTAGTCCATGATCGATTAACATTTGTTACTACGTAAAATTTAAATGATTATGACATGACAGTGACAATAGTAAAATATGCTTTATATCTTCTTCTGCAGTTTAAATAAAATGACTAAAATATATTTGTGAGTATACTAGTATAATAAGTTAAAAGAATTTTTAATATTATTTTACATTTTAGTTATTAAGAAAAGTATGAACACACAAGGCGTACAAGGAAGTCATGTGGTATCCACGTCAGATTTTTCTCTTAAGGAAACCGAAATACAGTGACATTTTCAGTTTTTGTATTTAATTTTGTATAGTTACTACTACATACAGGTACACAACATGTACTAGGCATGATTTTTTGTGTTATTAAACTTTAAAATAAGTAATATCACATAGGAGTACGAAAATACAGTTCTAGTCGTAAGCGGTAATGCAACTGTCCGTCTTCAGTTATGACGTTTCGCGATTGGTGGGGGGCTAGTGGCAGGCATTCTCTGTCGTTCGGTTACGGCTGTATAGACTTGCATCTTATCAAGAGAGTTGACAGTGTTAAAGCAAACTTTAATTGTGTAGATGACATTTTGTCTATGTATCCTAGTGTGTTCACAGGTTTAGGACAGTTTCCTACAGAGCATAGAATAACGCTGAAAGAAGATGCTGTGCCACATGTACAGCCTATGCGTCGCATCCCACAAACACTTCATTCAAAAGTCAAGATCAAACTTGATGAACTGGAGAAGCAAGGAATTATTGAGAAGGTAGAGAAGCCCACCTAGTGGCTAAATCCCCTAGTAATAGTCGAAAAACGTAATGGTGATTTAAGATTGTGCCTTGACCCGAAATATTTTTTAATTCCCACAGCCGATGAAATAGCGAGTAAATTGTACAATAAAGAATATTTCACTGTACTTGGCATGAAATATGGTTACTTTCAAGTCAAACTAGATAGTCAAAGCTCGGAGTACTGTACTTTAGGAACGCCATTCGGTCGTTATAAATTTTGTAGATTACCTTTTGGCATTAGTTCGGCCTCGGAAGTCTTCCAAAAGAAAAATTATGAAATTTTTGGTGATATGAATGATGTTGGAATATACTTCGATGATTTAATAATCTCGGGTAGTTCAGAAGAAGAACATGATAGAAATTTGATGTTAGTTTTAGAACGTGCTTTAAAATATAATATTAAATTTAATAAAACTAAAATTAGTCAACTCAAGTCTAAGCAAGTTAAATTTATGGGACAGATCATTTCTAAAAATGGTATCGAACCGAATCAAAATTACGTTTTACGTGTATGTGTATGTATATGTCAACACCGCAAAACAAAGGCTTAGATTATTAAGTATGGCTAAATTTTTAGGTAAATTTGTGGAAAATTACGGGGTGTATACCCCGGCGCACCAGTCACGTTCCAAAAGGTAAGATATATTTTCGTTACTTTAGATATATTTTTTGATGTATTATAATTTTACAATTTAGTTGCAAATGATATAAAACCATGTCATTTGAGAAGGAACAGGCACTACTGCCGAAATATATGGACGAAGTCCTGCAGGAGTTGAATGAAGAAGCCGGCTTAGTTGATGTTACTGAAAATGTGTTAGAATCGGACATTGATGATTCTGCTACAATGGATAACGTAGAAAAAGTGATCATGAGGCGGACAGTTACCAAAGTGCCGATGATGATGAAGATGTACCAGATGATTCGGAAGAAGAGACAGGCAGTTCAAGCGATGATGAATTAAATCAGTTGACACCTATAGAGGTAGACTGTAAAACGAGGTACAGTTGTAGCGACTGCCATAAATCGATTTGTTTGGAGCATGCAGTTATTTTCTGCAATACATGTTGTATTGAATATTCAGAGAGCGAATGAAACGAAAAAACTGCTATTTTTCCAAGTATTTGTTATTTTTTAATAAGGAATAAAAATGTGTTCATTTTATAGGTTGTGGGAAGAATATTTTTTATACGTGAGTTTTGTGTTTAAATAACTTTTTACATCAATAAATATAATGTTAACACATAACTCTTCATTTATTTCATCAATATTTTTTCCCTTGGCTGCATTTAGAGGTAAAAAATACTGGGGTATAATACACCCCACCGCACTAACCATGTGATTATTACCTACCGCACTAACGTAGGGTTAAATATGACATCTTCGTACACTTTTTTAAAAGTTAAATGCAGTTTTATGAAGCCTTATATTTGACCTATCATTTAATAAAATTGTTATGTTTTTAAGTTATATAGTTTCGTAGAAAAAATTTTTTTTACAACTTTTCCGATATCTACAATATTGACGTAATATAAAAATCTGTCGTAGAAAATACAATGGGGATACCATATCTAGATTTATTTTTGTAGTTACCATTTTTGTTTTTAACAAAAATTATGAAAACTTTTAGGGGTAAAAGTGAGACATCAATTTGACACATTAAGCGGGAAAAAATGAGACAACATTCAGTGCATTCACGGCCATATACAAGCCGTGGGGTGAAGATCAAATTTTTCAAATTTGAAGGATATGATTCGCCAAGAAAACATTAAAAGTGTGTGTGTGTGTGTTTGTGTGTTTGTGTATGTGTATGTGTATGTGTGTGTGTATGTATGTGAGTGTGAGTGTGTGAGTGTGTGTGTGTGTGAGTGTGTGTGTGTGTGTGTGTGTGTGTGTGTGTGTGTGTGTGTGTGTGTGTGTGTGTGTGTGTGAGTGTGAGTGTGTGTATGTGTGTGTGTGTGTGTGTGTGTGTGTGTGTGTGTGTGTGTGTGTGTGTGTGTGTGTGTGTGTGTGTGTGTGTGTGTGTATTAGGTTGTATGTAACATTTTTTTCATTTTCTATAACAACCAAATTTTATATTTAAGATTTTAATACGAATCTTAAGAGCCCAGTAAATTTGGGTACCAATTCATAAACCGGAAGTAGAATTTTTTTTAAATATTTCGATAAATTATTAATTTAAGACCAAATTTTTTATTTTATATGAAAGATTATGTGATTATTATCTACAAACGGTATTTTATAAATTTTTCTGTAAATTTAAGAATAATATTAAAGTATTTATACTTATAATTCAGTATTTCGGTATCTTGTAGTCCATGATCGTTTAACATTATTTGTTACTACATAAAATTTAAATGATTATGACATGACAGTGACAGTGGCAGTGACAATAGCAAAATATCGTTTATATCTTATTCTACAGTATAAATAAAATGACTAAAATATATTTGTGAGTAGTAGCAGTTAATTAATATATTTGTATAATAAGTGAAAAGAATAAAGTAGGTATAGCGGGAGGTCTTGTGATGGCCACGTCAGATTTTTTATTACATAATGCTTAATTTAAAGTTTAAATTTACTTATAATTCTTGTTCATCATGAGTGATTGGTTGAGAACCTCTATGACGTCAATTAATTTTCCCCCACCTAAAAAATTTAACCCATACGAACGTAGGTACCGGTCACCACATCGCGGATAGACTATAACTCTCAGAATTTTATTTTTTATGTCAATATTTAGTTACATATTGTTATCTAATGTTGCTCTTTGGTTACTATTTTTGAAAATATGTAAGTAATTGACGTTGTCAAAAACGACAGTATAATATTTTTCCGTATCCATGGATGTAATTGACAGATTGTTTACCTTATTTGAGGTTAACAATAGGCGAAAAATGTCGAAGTGGCTGACTTCTGGTAGCATAAAAATAAGCTGAGAGTGAAGGTTTTTTGAAGATTTATTTTTATTGCCATCAAAAATTATTTTCATATTACATCCCCATTTAAATAAAACGTCAAGAAGATAGTCTTTAACTTAACAAAACACTTTAATTACTACACGATATAATAAGACGATGTATTGTCATCCTCAACTCGGTGCCATTTTGCGCTGCCAGCTACAGTCAGTTTTTTTCGCCTATAGACCATTACCAGAAAAAATGAGCCATCGATTGGATTTTTCTGATGCATAAACTATGTTTTTACACGCTCGGGAATATTTGTCGGTTTCTATGATACTAAAATTGTAACAGAAATAACAAATTATTCCCTGAGATACATAATATTTAAAAAACTCCCTAGGGAGTTTTACATTATGAGCCAAAAATATACACGGATTTCATTTATTAACATTTAAATTAATAGTTACATTTTCACAATTATTTAAATTAATATGAGGTACATCATGAATTGAATAATTACGATATAAGCCAACCATATTTTAATTTTTATTATTATTTGTAACTACAAATGTTCTTGGTACTTTATTCTTTGTGTTTGGAATATATATTATCAAAGAAGTGCCTACGTTACGTCTTCAATGTCGTCGATAGATTCATCATTAGATGTTCGTTATCATCAGCTTCATTTAAATAAGAATCTAAATGATCCCTTGATAAAACTGAAGATTTTTTTGCCAAATATCCTTTTAAATTTTTTTTTAGCTTTAATCATTGAATATTGTACCCATACAGTTGAAGATTTAAACTTCTTGGTCCTAGCACTGAAAAATGCTAGTAAAACATTCTCGGTGATGGTGTCCACATTTTTCTATGTACACCACATCTTAAAAATCTTGTCACATTCTTTGACAATTATCATAGTGTCAAACACGTGTAAAATCCTTCATAGTAAAAGTGCAATTTATCAAAATCAAAATTGAACCCAAACCAAGAGAACAGACAGAAGGTCAAATCTAAGGTAGAGCTCAATCAATATCACTTATACCCATACCCTCTCCCACCCCTTTTCTACCCCTAACCTAACCATACTAAATAAATCTTATAGGAAAAATTCCCTCATGCCTACACTAACATCATCTATCAATAAATAGAATAAACAAAAAAACAGGTACCGCTGAGTACAGTGGCACCATCTAAACTAAACATGACTGCACCTACACAAATTACCAACCAAGGTCAAGCTACCAACTCAAACCAAACATTCGCAGACATAACGCGCAAAGAAACAAAAGATACCTTCCCACAGAAAGACCAAGCTATTGTCATAAACCCAATAGATGGAGCAAAAATCAAAGATTTCATCATAAGCATAGGAAATATTATCGGTCCAAAAAATGTTCTTTTCGCATCGCGAATATCAAATAATCGTATCTGCATTTACCTAAAATCAAAAGACCTTGTAGATAACCTAGTAAAAAATCACAACGAAATAAATATTATCGACCAAACAGTCAATATAAGAAGACTCATTACACCGGCCAAGAGACTAATTCTGTCAAATGTATGCCCATCTATACCTCATTCCACCATAGAGCATTACCTTAAAGCCTCCGGACTTAAACTTATTTCACCCATCAATTTCCTACGAGTAGGAATGCAAGAAGCGGAATACCAACACGTACTGAGTTTTAGAAGACAAGTCTATATAACCCCAGACCAAAACATACAAATACCAGAAACTTTTTTACTAGACTATGAACAAACAGAATACAGAATATTTATAACTACAGAAGAAAAAATGACTTGTTTCATTTGCAAACAACACGGGCATAACAGCAACCAATGCCAAAATGGACCAACCTCCTCCCTCCCCGAAAGGGTACCAAAGTCCGCAAAGAGACCTAGATCAGACACTTCCGACAACCCTGGATTAAACATAAACGAACAGCCAAACACAAACACTGAAAATCAAACCTCAACCAATGCAGGAAATTCAAAAACTAACGAAAAGACCACACCTAGCCAATCTACCGACAAGATGAACGAATTCGAAAAGGAAAAACCGATAATACAACCAATAAGTAAAAAGCTCAGGCCCAGTGAAGAAGCCTCACTTGAGATAACAAGAAATAAAAGGAAACCAACAGAAATATATTTTAACATATGATGAATTTAAAGAATTCCTCGAAAATGTGCAAGGAAGTCAGAACCCTCTGCCAATAGCTAGAGACTCGACAAACGAAGTACCAGAACTAATAGACATGATGAACCGGCTCTACCCCCTTATTGAACACAGAGCCCTCAAAAACCGATTTTCTAGACTCCAGAAAAAACTAAAACTACAACTAAGAACAGAAAAAGGCATAACTATACATTCTAGCCAAGAATCACTACTCCCAGAATCGTGCCAGGAATCAGAATAATATAAGTAAACCTGTATATATATCCCACGAACCTCTAAATTAAAAACAACAAAAAGCAGCAACAACAAACTAATTCTTACCATGCATAAGATGATACTACAATGAAACTGAAATGGCTTCTACACACACCTTGGAGAAATAAAAAAACTCATATCTGAATATAACCCACAATTCATCAATATCCAAGAAACACGGTTTAAAAATACACAGAACGTTACACTAAAAGGATACACCATATTCATAAAAGACAGAAACAATCCGGATAACGCCAGTGGTAGAGTAGCAATATTCTCCAAAAACGAAAACCATGCAAAAGAAATACACGTTAATACAACACTAGAAGCCATTGCAATACAAACGCTTACACCTATAAAAATTACAATTTGTAACGTATATTTTCCCCCAAATGGCTATATAGAAGAACAAGAAATCAATGGACTATTAAATCAACTACCTAAACCATATATACTAACCGGCGATTTCAACAGTCACAATATAATATGGGGTTCAAAGAATACTGATAGAAGAGGCAAAACTATAGAAAAAATAATAGAGGACAACGATCTGGTAATACTAAACGACGGATCAGACACACACTTCTGCAGCCGATCAGGATCCTTCTCTGCAATAGACATGACTATATGCGAACCACAAATAGCTTACAAATTCTCATGGGATGTAATTAAATGTCTTTATAATAGCGATCATTTCCCTATAAACATTACTACCGATACAGACACCAACATAAATCTTCACCCTATTTATGCAAAATGGAAATTAGAAAACGCAAACTGGGAATTATACTCCCAACTGGTAACACCAGGCACAGAAATAATACAGAACCAAGACATAAATAATATAGTTGACGATTTCACCCAGAGCATAATAAACGCAGCAAACCTGTCTATAGGCAACAAAAAAATCAGAAACCATAGGAAAACAGTCCCCTGGTGGAATAAAAACTGTGAGAACGCCATAAAACAAAATAAATCAGCACTATATTAAGTACAGGAAAAACAAATCACAGGAAAACCTAATAAACCTAAAACGAACTCAAGCAATACTAAGAAGAACAATATTAAAAAGCAAAAAATAATCCTGGGAAAATTTTGTATCGACCATAACAACAAGCACATCACCACAAACGATTTGGAACAAAATTAGAAAAATTAACGGTGGAAAAACTATACAAGAAACAAAAATACTGCAAATTGAAAATAAGACCATAACAGACCCACAAGAAATAGTCCATACCCTAGCTCAGATCTTCGAAAAAAATTCAGATGATTCATCCTACACACCAGAATTTCTGATCAAAAAATTAGAGAGCGAAAACCAACAACCAACTATAACAACCCACCTAGAACTTCCAATAAATGAGCCATTTAACATCAATGAACTAAAACACGCCCTAAAAAATACAAAGGAAAAAAGCAGCCCAGGTCCAGACGGTATACCCTACCAAATGCTAACCAACCTCTCTGAAGACGCTCTAATATACCTACTTAAAATATACAATTACATTTATAATAAATACCCCGACAAATGGAGAGTAGTTACTACCATACCGATCCTAAAACCAAACAAAGATCGAACCAACCCTACTAACTACAGACCGATATCACTCTCCAATTGTATGAGCAAGATTCTACAAAAAATGGTAAATCGTTGACTAACCTGGTACCTAGAATCTAACAACATCATAATAAATGAACAGTGTGGTTTCAGACAAGGTAGGTCAACCATAGACCAGATTATAGCTCTAGAAACAGACATACAAAATTCTTTTAAAAATAAACACCACCTAATTGCAGTATTCCTGGATATACAAAAAGCATACGACACTACGTGGAAATTTTATATATTAAAATCGCTAGAAGAACACGGTCTAAATGGCAATATTATTAAATACATATCACACTTTATGAGTAATAGAAAATTTAGAGTTAAAGCCAATGGTTACCTGTCTGAAGAAAGAACACAAAAAAACGGTGTAACACAAGTAAAGATATTAAGCGTAACACTATTCCTAATTGCTAGAACAAATTGAAACAGTATATTGATAATGGCACACAAATGTCTCTCTTTGCGGACGACCTAGTAATATACTACAAGGGGAAAAATTTAAACACAATAAAAGAAAAACTGCAAAATACAATACATAAATTAGAGAAATGGTCACTAGACACGGGATTTAGCTTCTCCGAACCGAAGACGCAAGCAATACACTTCACGAGAACTAGAAAACATCACAACCACCCAATACTAAAAATCAAAAACACAAACATAAACTATGTAAACACAATAAAATTTCTAGGAGTAACATTAGACACTAAACTTACTTGGGTGCCGCACATTGTTAAATTAAAAAAAGAATGCTCTCAAAAGCTTAACATTATTAAAGTTATTGGACATTTAAAATGGGGAGCACACAGGAAAACATTAATAAATATATACAAAGCCCTTATAAGATCTAAAATAGACTATGCAAGTATAGTATACCAAACGGCAAAACCATCTAAACTAAAACTGTTAGACCCAATACACAACACCGCACTTCGAATAGCAACTGGAGCATTCCGGACAAGCCCAGTGGACAGTATACTGGTAGAAGCAGGAGAAACTCCCCTTGAAAGCAGAAGAAAACAACTCACCTTAAACTACATAACCAAATTATCAAGTAACCCTAATAACCCAGCTTTCAATAAACTATTTAAAACACAAACTGAAATTAAACAAAACACCATACTACAACAAAAAATAAACAGTTATTTAAACGAAACCCAACTAACAATACCGAAAATTGAACAAATATCCTACCATAAACACCCCCCTTGGGCACTAAAACAACCAATCCTCAACATAACCCTCACAAAACAGACTAAATCCGACACACCACCCGAGCTCTACTAAAATATCTTCAGAAACATTAAGGAAGACCACCCACAACACTACTTTATATATATACGGATGGATCCAAAAACAAATACAAGACCGGCGCTAGTATTGTAACGGAGAACAACATCCAGAAATTCCAGCTACCACCTACCTGCAGTATAACCACAGCAGAAAAATACAGTCTGATGAAAGCAGTTGACTTTGTTAACGAACACACAGCCCACAAATTCGCAATATGTACTGACTCAATTAGCACCATACAAAGTCCAGCAGACATGTACACCAAAGATAAATGCACCCAAAACACCCAGAGAAATATCCACGAAGCAATAAATGACCAAAACAAAGAAATAACAATATTATTGGTACCATCTCACAAAGGAATAATTGGAAATGAAAAAGCTGATCAAGCCGCAAAAGATGCAACAACAAATGGAAAAATACAGAACATCGCAACCCCAGCACAAGACCTAAAAGCCATAATCAAACATAAAATAATAGAAAGATGGCAGTCGAAATGGAGGGTAAACGACAACAACAAACTAAGACGAATAAAAGAAGAAGTACAACAATGGACAGTCCCGGAAGAACGCAAAAAGCAAACCGCAATCACAAGACTAAGAATAGGACACACCCGCCTCACACATAACCATCTACTCCAAAAAACACAACCTAGTATCTGCGAAACATGTAACACAATAATAACAGTAGAACACATTATTACAAACTGCAATAAATACAACACACACAGACAACTATGTAACATATCCGATACACTAAAAGAAGCCCTTTCAAACAACATCGAAAACACCAATAATGTAATCAAATTCCTAACACAAATCAATATACTCGATAAAATATAATGTACATATTTAATTAAAATCTATAACTATGTAAAAATTAATGTACCGAGGTATTAGTGGTCTAAGAGCCGAAATACCTTAAAAATATCTAAATAATAAAAAAAAAATCTTGTACGCCGCGTCGTACAATTTTATTGCCTTCTCAGGAAGCAAATTTTCAATTGCATCATGGGCCGCTTCAATAATTTCTCGAGGTTCTTCCATTTCAATCTCGATAATTATTTCTTATCGGCATTATATTATGCAAACAACTTGTTTATATAAATTTTGACAGTTGTCAAGAAACATGTTACTGTTTTCAAAGACTACTATACTTGATTTCTAGACTAAACGGAGCAATCTGAAGTTGGAATGCTAAAACTGTTAGTTTTTGATTGGCTGATGTAACACCAGTTTTACACCACACAAACTTTGTAATGTAAACAAACGAATGTTCTCCATCATGTCTCGGCAGCTGTTGTCAGTGAATGTACCGAGTTTGCCCGCTGATGGGTTAAATTTAATTCTCCCGCCAAAAAATCTAGTGATATTTTTCTCGTATTTACACAGTGTAAATATACGGCTTAGCAAGACAACTTCAGATTACTCCGTTTAGTTTAGAAATCAAGTATAATAATTATTCTGAAATTAGTAAATGTCAATTTAAAAAACCAATAAAATAGGTTTTTTTGCTGTTTAATTCTACTTGGGGCTTGTAAAAAATATTATATATACCTCAGGAGAGAATTCTATTATTCCCACAGTGCTTCGTATCCCTCGAGCTTCGCCCTCTGGCTACAAATTGCACCTCAGAAATAATAATACATTTCTCTCCCACGATACATAATATACTATTATTTTTGAACGGCAGTTCCAAGGTTAAGGAGGTACACTCGAGTGGTGGGGGGTTAGGGGCATCTCCTATACTCGCAATGTATTTCATATCAGGGTTCCAACTTATAAAAAATAAAAATAAACATTTTTTATTGTATGTAAACGCAGTCTATTTGAATTTTTTCTAATAAAATGAGATTTAAATTAATTAATTAAGAATATTATTAATTTTTGTTATTTAAAAATTGTTTATTTTATAAGATTTCATTCGGCTAAATACCAGTGTAAACTACGGCAACGCTGTGCTATACATGTCATTTTTCACGTTAAGATGTCAATCTGACAGATAGTAAAAATGGAAGGTGAAGAGAATTCTGCACTTGAAATTTCATTTAAATCGTTGGGTATGAATTATTTATTATCATTTGTGCATATTACCTTTCATTCTTGTGAATAACTTGTGATTATAGATAGATAATGTTTTTTTCCAGGTTAAATTCAAATTTCGGGCTTTTCAACGTTGCCGCGTCTATATTATGTTCTTGCCAATATTCTCCAGTAGGCATAAACGTCAGTCTTTCGATTAAGAAATCTTGTTAATTACGTGGTACATGATGCTTGTATTACTTTTATCCGGTCTATGAGATACTAATGTACGTTTTAAAAAAGCAATTGAAATTTTCTCTCATTTCCTTAAATGCTTTTTACGTTGATTTAAAAGTAGTCCCATAAGAGGCCATGTAAAATGTAGTTTTTTAATATTTATTTTTGGATAATCTACGTGGTGAAAAATTATGAAAAAATTCAGGTAACATTTTATAATGTTTTGATTAATTTTGCAAAGTTTCATTAAACTCTCTCATTATTTCAAATGTCGAGTGTACCTCCTTAAGCATAGCTCTGTCAACGCTGTCAGTGTGTCAGACCATGGCCAACTTCATTCAGTTGCGCTACGCTTATTACGGCCGTTTCAAATGTCATGAATATTATCATTACAGATGTTACAGGGCGAAATATCAGCTGACGCCATCTTTTGACAGTACCTACATTACAACACTTTGGTTTGTAACTTTGGAATGATATAATTTTTAGACGATTATTATGTAAGTAAATTACTTCACGGAAATCTTTCAGTAATAGTGGATAAAACTTGACGTTCACATAAACATATGACGACAGTTATCAACCAACTTCAGTGACTTTGAATCTCGCTGGGGATCTCTTTGTATAGATCATCTCAGAAGTTAGCCGCTAATTTAAGGTTAGCTCTGTAATTAATATCCTGCTCTGATATCTGCATAGTCAAAATAAATATATAGTAAATCCAACAGCCAAGCAGCCCAAACGCAGTGCATCTTTCACAGAAGAGATGTTGTTCTTTTTGACTGTGTTTAAGCAAGGCACATTTTGTTTTATATTGCTTGAAATTAATATTCATGTTGAGATGTTTTGTCGGAGAATTCTTGTTCTTTTGTGACAGATCTGCCATGAGTAAAATCGTACAGTAATAAATATTACTGGGCAAAAATCGGCGTATTGTTTTTCTCGGTATTAAAGATTCAATTTACAACAATTGTGGGTTAGTTGTCTTATCTTCATAGTGATCGGTATGAAAGCATTCTGACGCGAGCTTCTAGCCGCGATTTTTCAAAAAAATATACCGTCACCGCCAAGTTTACCAGTGGATGTCACAGGTGGTGTGTAGTGTGCGCAAAAGTTCAGATTGAGCGTATGCGTATCGTACTTTGATTGATTTTGACTTTGTTGTTTGTAAATCGTAGACACATCGTAGATGTCTGAAGTCTGATATCTTTGTGAATAAATGTTTCCTTTTTCGGTACGAATTAGTAACATGTCACGGAATGATTTTTATCCTTATTTTCAAGCTTTATCATCGAGTAACGACTAAAGTATCGAAAACTAAAATAGGAATGACAAATCTGAGGTTAGAATTTATCGCAGTACCAAATTGTTGTAGATGTTGCTGTATCAGAATTACATAAATTTATAAAATTATTATTTTTCTACCTATGTACGTTTCTTGTCAAAATTAAATCCCATTTTTCTTTATTATCTGTGAGATAAGGTTGAAAACATAGAATCGAGTGAAATCAGTACGAATCCTAGTTTTATTTTCATAGCTGATCACATAATGTTCTCAAATTTTGTAGATTTTCTTCCAATGTAAGGTTATGTTTAAGTTTCTTCCGTGTAGATATCAATTTAGTAAAATTTTCACTATAGTTTACATTTAATTTATATCTAAAGGGTTATTATATCTAAAATAAGATGTTTAATAATTTCATAATATTCCTAATAGAACATATTACTTACCTACCAGAATAATAATTCTTAGTACTGTCAAATATAGATATTTTAAAATTAATTAACCATTTATTTACTATAGTATGCTATATACATGAATAACTTGTATTTAACATATTCCATTACAATATATCTATGAATTTTTGTGTTTTACGGAAAAAATTAAAGAAGAAACATTAACTCAGATAAATGTCAGATTATTTGGTATAAAGTTGGATATTTTTATCGTACTACCTTAAAAATCCTCTTTCAGAACTATGTTCATATTGTTTCATTTGAAACGTCAAAAATAAATATTCTTTTAATTTAAACATTCTACAATAATAGAAATATTTAAATATAATATTCCACACAAATTTTAATTATAATACAAATATTGAAACCACTCAAACTTGTCTATATAAAAAATTACAAATAATTAAAATTAAAATTTGTAAATGACAAGTGTCATAATTAAATGTATTGTGTGAAGTTGGATATTTTTTCTTGCACGACCTTAAAATCTACATTCTAAACTAATTTCATATTGGTTGATATGATATGTCAAAAATAAATTATCTTTTAATTTACACATTTTACAATACCAGAAATAATTAAATATATAATTTACACAAATTTTTATTATAATACAAGTATTGAAACCATTCAAATTGGTATATATAAAAAATTACATGTAAATAAAATTTCCATATGTAAGTAACATGTGTCAAACGTAAATTTTTTCCAAACGTATCGCGATTAAAAAAAAGCTTGTTTCTATCAAATAACATTGTCTAGATTTTCTTGTAAAAAATCTACCGAATGTAAAAATCTACAAAGTTCAAAGATGATGTATCTCAATTTGATTAAATAAATAAAAAAATTCCTATACAATTTAATAATATAGTTTTTGTGAAAACGTGAAATAAAAAATGTTAGTTGATGCGTTATATATATACATATATATATATATATATATATATATATATATATATATATATATATACAGATGCCTTTTAGTATATAAGAGACTAGCGTCAGGCCCCGCTACGCGAGTCTGCGGCTAGATCCGTGCTGCCGCACGGACTGTGTTTATATGGCCTCACACTCGCTTCGCTCGCGAGTAACATAACTAATTAATTTCGGGCCTCAAATGAATCCAATTTTACAATTAGATTAAAATTGAATTTTAAATGTCACTTTGACATTGACAGCTGTCACTTTGACATTGATTGCTGTCACTTTGATATTGATTGCTGTCACTTTGACATACGCAATATTTTCAATTAAATAATTATACATTTAAAATTTTTGCAAAATCCGAAAGTGGATTTGTCATCTGACAAATTCATTTGTTACGAAATGTTTTACTGAATTTAGATTACGAACTATGTTCTCCATAGGCGGGTAACCAAATTAGTAATCATGAACAATGTTAAGTTTACCATCGCTGTATACGGGCTAAACGGGTTATATAGTTTACATGGAATACTGAACTGCCTTACTTTTTATTTTCTATAATATTTATTTCCATACTTGGAAAACGTCATTTTGACTGAAAATATTTTTTGACATTATTTTTATTATAGATAGATAACTTCAGAGTGCATTTTTACGTCAAAAATTTTTAAATACTGCTACGTACCTGATGACGTTTCCAGCAAGTAGGGGAAGAACCACGGCTAAGCTCACGGGGTGGGTCTTAGAGGGAGCTAAGATTTATAAGGCGCCAGATGGTCGCCGTAAGGTTCAACCAAGGTTGACCAACAAACCAATAGGAAAGGTAAACGCACAAAATAATGTTCAACAACCAAATAATGATAACGCACGAAGTGTATTTCGTGTAGTAAAAGTATACATAATAAGGTAATAATAATTGATAATAAAACTGCCACCAGGGCTGAGTCCGGAACTCGCGCGAGAGTAATTAATAAATAGTGACCAGCGTCGGCCTTTGGGGGATGCCTCACGCAAGGGGTTCGAGGATTGCGTCGTTTCAGCAACAATGAAGGCGCAAACAGTAACGCGGTGGTTGATCGATCAAACACGACGGGCGCAAGATAAATACTACTAGCAACGTTGTCAATCCTTGACTCGCTGGCGGTGTAACCAACCCTCAAGGGGGCGCTCAACTAAATAAGCTAAACTACAACAGAGCACTCGCGTAAGCTCGGTGACACAACTCAGTGGGAAGTGTACAACGAGGAACATTCGAGTGAAGCTCGAATAAAGACACAACTTAACAGGTAACAAAATAATAATAATTTATAGACAACAATGATCTTAAATTGGCTTATCTGTGATCCGTAGCTGATGATCTGGACCAGAGGGGTCGTGGCGTCGTCCGGAAATCTCGTGGCTCGTGACGTCAGCGGAAATCGCAGCCTCGAAGACAAAATGGCGGGCTTCAACTCGAGCACGTTCCAGAATTTCCTCAATGCGTTCCACGCCGATAATTGGACGTTAAACCAGGACGAGAGGTAAACCAAGTGAAGATCCAATACAATCCAATCCGATATGAACAACAATAAAACGACGAAAACGAAAACGAGAAATAAAAGCCTTGGATGGGGTGTGGCTTAAAGTGTTTGATGAATGACCAGGTATGATATAATCCGGGTAATCCCGTGGAAACGGAGTTTCCAATTTACTATTCAGACAAAGCTCCGAAACGGAAGTAATAAATTGCAAAAATCACTACTAGGATTTTCCCAAACAATTTTTCAATTACACTCTGAAATAGTAAAAATCACGAGGCGGTCAACTATCAACTGCTTTTTCAACGGTCTTGTAAAAAGAGACGCTTGCAGGTACGTCAAGGTTCTCATTAGTTTAATTAGCGATATCATTTACTTAAGTCAGTTTGAAGGGGGTTTACAGTGATTAGCGTTGCTCCAGAGTTTCTCGGGTCAACTGCACAACAGGGGTGCGAGGTCGAGTGGAATTACGGTTGAAGAAGGAACAAATAAAATAAAGAATAAAATATCTATGAATGTACAAGACTGTGAAGCAGTAAATAAAGCATGAAGGAGTAATGAATGAATTTATTGAAATTATTATTAAGAATTTACAAACAAACGTGACAACTTCGCATGGTGCGCGCGCAGCCGTTTACTGTCAAACTGTCCAACATGTAAATACGCTTGGATTCCGCGATATGACTCTACAGTAATAAAAAAACGTTAAAAGAGCAACAAACTAATAGGGAAGTAATTAATAACAATGTGATAAGATGACTAAACTATTGGCAATTTCAGATTTAAATAGTTGAAGAAGAGACAATCACAGGAAAATAAGAAATCGGAAAATGAACCCGTAACAATACACAATTTTTGAACTATAAAAAAAGTGAATAAACACATATACACTTAAGTTATATAGGCCTAGAGGTAGATTGCTATGTGAATATATCACCAGTACTAACCTGGAAATTCTTAATAAGGGCGACGAACCTACCTTTGTCACTTCTCGTGCTCAAACTAGGATCGACATCACCCTTGCTACATCAAAAATATCCGAAGACATCTCGGGATGGTGTGTATCACCTGTCTATGTCTGATCACAAATGGATATGTTTTACTCTGAATGCTAAAAACATTGAGAAAAGGACCTTTCGTAATCCTAAGAGAACTGACAGAAACTTATTTCAAGACCTTCTATCTTCAGGACTTGAAAAATGTCAGATACCTGATGAAGTAAATATTGTAACACTTGAAAATTGCGTCAACAATCTTCAAAGCGTCATCATTAACTCATATGAAAAGGCTTGTCCTTTAAGTGTAGTCAACCCTAAAAACGCACCATGGTGGTGCAAGGAGCTAGACAAAATGAGAACAAATCTCAGGAAATTGTTCAACAAAGCAAAAAACTCTAAAGACGAAGCAGACTGGCGTTCTTTTCAAGAACACAAATCTGTTTATAAGAAAACCATTCGTCAAAAACAACGATCTGCGTGGCAAAACTTTACAAGCAGCATTGAGACTACTGCTCCTGTTGCTCGCTTGAAAAAGGTTTTCTCAAAAGATCCAAACTTACAGCTTGGCTGCCTCAAACACGAGGACGGCTCTTATGCTTTTTCTTTAACAGAAAATAATGAAATTTGGTTAAAAACTCATTTCCCAGGCTGTGTAATTTCTCAAACCAACAATTGGGCAGCACGCGAACACACCTCCTCGGAGGAAGCGTTCACGCTATCCTCCAAAATTGTTGATGAGACACGTACAACCTGGGCAATAAACTCTTTAAAGCCATATAAATCACCAGGTATGGATGGCATAGTACCTTCCCTTCTTCAGTGGGGATGTGAGCAACTGCTACCTCATCTGGTTTGGATTTTTAAGGCGTGTTTAACCCTCACATATGTACCTCTACAATGGAGGGAAGTGAAAGTAGTGTACATTCCTAAACCAGGACGGTCAGACTACTCATCACCTAAATCTTATCGCCCAATAAGTCTTACCTCAGTTCTTCTTAAAACTCTGGAAAGACTGTGCGACAGATACATTAGAGAGACTGCGCTTTCTCGCCATCCTCTTCACCCTAATCAACATGCCTACATCCAGGGTAGATCAACCGAGACTGCACTTCACGCTGTAGTTAGTAGGATCGAGAGATCGATGGAATGTAAAAATTCCACCCTGGGTGCTTTCATTGATATAGAAGGAGCTTTTGACAAAGCGACTTTTAACTCCATAGTCAACGCTCTAAGTGAACATGGCGTTGAACAACCACTAATTATGTGGATTCAGTTCATGCTTGAACATAGAGCCGTTAAGTTTTCGTCAGAAAACTCAACCATAAGGGGTTACGTTACCAAAGGTTGTCCTCAAGGAGGAGTCCTTTCACCTCTCCTTTGGGTCATTGTAGTTGACAGCCTTTTACAGCTACTCAATAGCCATGGTTTCTACACCGTTGGTTATGCAGATGATATTATAATTCTGCTAAATGGCAAATTTGAGAACACACTTTGTGAAGTGGCCAACAATGTTCTCAAACTTCTTGAAACTTGGTGCGAGGAACACTCTCTTTCAGTTAACCCAACCAAAACTGAGATGGTCCTTTTTACCAGAAAACGTAAAATCGGCAGACTCAACATGCCGAAACTCTTCAATCAAACTCTAGGCTTTTCAGATACAGTTAAGTATCTGGGAGTTACACTTGACTGTAAATTGACCTGGAGTCAACATCTAAACCAAAAAGTTGAAAAAGCCTGTATTGCCTTCTGGCAATGCCGTCGTGTTATGGGTCGAACTTGGGGGCTAACTCCCAAGCTCTCACTTTGGCTCTACACAGCGATCATTAGACCAATGATTACGTATGGTGCTCTGGTCTGGTGGCCTAAAGTCAGGCAATCAACAGCATCTTCGAAATTAGAACATGTACAGAGACTGGCATGTTTAGCAATTACTAGTGCAATGCGCACTACACCGACAGCGGCTATGGAAGTCCTTCTGTGTCTCACTCCTCTTAATCTTTATATAGAGGAGGTAGCACTAAAGACTGCTCTACGCCTCTCACATTCAGGTTTCCTACCAAAATCAGGAGTAAGCTGCAAACACTGCAAGAAGCATTTCGTTCTGCTCCTCCTTTGCAGATGAATGCGGACTGCATACCTCCCAAATTTAACTTCGATAAACCCTATCGTGTTATACTAGATGGTCAGGGAGCCTCCAGACCTGACATCTTCATCTTTACAGATGGCTCCAAAACGTCCACAGGCTCAGGCTCGGGAATCTTCTCCGAAGAACTGAACCTTAACGTTAGCAATACCCCTTGGTGTCCACACCACTGTCTTCCAGGCTGAGATTATGATGATTATGCAGAGCGCAATACTTGTGAATGAACTTCAGGTTCAAAGCAAGTCAATTAGGATAACAACAGACAGCAAGGCAACTCTTCAAGCTCTCAATGGCTGCAAAGTCACGTCAAAGTTTGTCGAGCTATGTCAACAAGCACTGTCCGTCATATCCAAGAACAATGCCGTAGAACTCACTTGGGTTAAAGGGCATAGCGGTAATGAAGGTAACGCTAAGGCTGATGAACTTGCTAGGCAAGGCTCGTCTTCCCTGCCTTGCGGCCCGGAACCAATACTTCCGTTGGCAACTTCAACTCTTCATGACTTTGTCAAAAACTTTAGCTTTGAAAAATTTTCAGTCCACTGGACTACCACACCTCAATGCAGACATGCAAAGAAACTAATTGCGAGGCCAACTTTTAAACTGGCAAACTATCTCACTCGACTCTCTCGAAATAACCTTCAACTTCTTGTCGGCATTTTGACGGGACACAGTCGTTTAAACAAACACATGCACCGCATGAAAATCGTCAACAGTCCTTTATGTAGAGGCTGCGAAGAAGAAGATGAAACTGTGGAGCACATCCTATGTGAATGTCCTGCTTTGTCTTCAAAAAGAGGATCCATGCTAGGGGAATTCTGGCCGGAGATGGCCACCCTAAGCACAACTCCCGCTGCTGACCTGTTGGCTTTCTTCCTGAGTGTGGAATGGCTTCAGGATCTGTAGCAAGGAGCTGTGCTACCCGGAGGATGTACAATGGGCCCGTCTGAGCGGCCTAAGTGCATGTGGAGTTTCTACTCCACCCTCCCTTTTATATCCAAGATCCAAGAAATTATATAGGTTAGGTACTTACATTAATTTCAAAATCATGATAAACATGGTGTATTATCATCCTGTCTAGTAATAAAATGACTACTGTCAAACCACCAACTTTCGTTATCCATCTTAAAAATTACATAGATAGCTCAATCTAATATGAAAATGGCCAAAAAAAATGCATGTTTTTTTTTTAAATTCATACATTATAAATAAAAAAAAATCCAAAACATACGTAAGAATATAGTCTAAATAAATATCTATTTTATAAAAAAAAATTCATAAAAATCGCTTAAACCATTTAACTTCTAGACGTTCTGAAAAGTTTCAACTTGAAAGAAATATAGTGAACCCAAGCTCTTTTAATATATGGATAGCGTCAGGCCCCGCTAGGCGGGTTGCGGCTAGGTCGCGCTACCGCGCGACAAAGGGGATTCGCCCGCTTCGCGAGCTCAAACTCTGCGGACCCTGGAAAAAATCGGCCCTTCGGGCCTCAAATAATTCCAATTTTACATTTAGATTTAAAATCTTGAATTTTAAGTCACTTTGACTTTGACAGCTGTCACTTTGACTTTGACAGCTGTCACTTTGACTTTTACAGCTGTCACTTTAACATTGACAGCTGTCACTTTGACATGTGCGCAATATTTTCAAGTTAATTATTGTTCATTTAATATTGTTGCAAAATCTGATAGTGGGTATGTAATGTAAAAAAAATTAATTCGTGTAAATTATGTATTTATTGCAACACATAATAATTAAGAACATAAAATTTAACCTAAAATGATGTTTACAGGCATTATTTCGTTGTACTAAAAATAAGAGAATTCATAATTTTTATGATGGCAACTAGGCTGTTCGAACAGTTCATAATTTTAAGGTTCGAACATGTTATATATTATATATATATATATATATATATATATATATATATATATATATATATATATATATATATATATATATATATATATATAACGATGCGAGTGAGGAAAGTGTGGAAGAAAAATGGAATAAAATAAAATATAGCATAGTAAAAGCAGCAGAGGAAAGCCTAGGAACAGATAGAAGAGAAAACACAAAGGAATGGTACAACGAAGAATGCAAAAGACTGACAGAAAGAAAATGCAGAGCCAGAAGAAAATGGATACAAACAAAAAAAGAAAGTGAGCAAGAAGAATATAACAAAATAAGGAAAGAATGCAGCAGAGAACTAAGAAGTAGAAAAAGAAAATGGATAGAAGGAAAGATACAGCTGATCGAGGAAGAAAGGGCGAATAAGAACACAAGGCGCTTTTATCAAGAAATAAAGAAACAGAAGCATAAGAATAGAACAATAATTTTAATAATAATAATAATTTTATTTAACCACTTTTACAATACAGGATAATGTCAAGAAAAGAATACATACATACATATGTCACAGAGATACAGATAAATAAATTATAAAAGTTACAAATACATTTTTAGTAAAAAACAAAAATTATTATTATTTTTTGCATCAGGAAAATAACAATAAGATTACATATTACAGGTCAGTGTCTAATCCAGCAATGTATTGGGAATACTCTTCACATGAGTAAAAACAGTGCTCTAGAAGAAAAATTTTCATTTTAGCTTTGAAAGCAACTAAATTTAGATTTTTTACAGTTGTAGGTAGTATATTATATAATTGGATGTTCAAAGAATTTATTTTCGATTTGTTGAGTCTGAATCTTGGAATACATAAAAGATTTGATGATCTAGTGTTGTAATTATGAGTATCAGACATTAAAGAAAAGTTATTAATGTTACTATGAATTTCAAGAAGTGTATGATATATAAATAAGCAAGGTAACGGCAAAACTTTCAAGCTTTTGAATAACGGTTTACAGTGTTCTCTGAAACCTGCACCAATAACTATTCTAATGGCTTGTTTTTGCATTAAGAAAACCCTCATTGCATGGGATGAGTTTCCCCATAAAATTAATCCGTAGCTTATCAGAGAATGAAACAAGGAGAAATAGGTCAACCGTAGAGTATCAGGATCCAAACTGTGCTTTAGCTTACGTAATAAAAAATTAACGCTTGCAAGTTTTGGAAGCAAAACCCCGACATGAACACACCAGGTTAGTCCATCATCTAAAGAAAAACCTAAAATTTTAACAGATAGACCTTTAACCAGATTTGAATGAGAAGATATTATCAAATTTTGTGTTTTATCACAATTTAATTTTAACTTGTTTGCTGAAAACCAGGACTCCGCTTTTGCTAAATTTAAATTTGCGACATCAACAAGACTTGCAAGCGACTTATCAGTTGCAATTAGTGTTGTGTCATCTGCGAATAATATAGAATTTACTGGTTTAATGAAATTTGAGAAATCATTAATATATATTATGAAGAGTAATGGACCCAGTATCGAACCTTGCGGTATACCATGTCTAATTGTTTCAAAATTTGACATGTTGTTACCAACATAAACGCTCTGTTTTCTGTTACTAAGGTACGACTCAAAAAGAGAAAGAGGAGTTCCTGAAATACCGTAAAGACTTAATTTCTGTAGCAGAACCTCATGAGAAACACAGTCGAAGGCTGTTGAATATTCAATGAAAACATGAAACAGTTTCTATGACAGTAAAATAATAAATAATATTATAATATAAAGTTGACTGTGTAGAATGTTTTATCATATATATGAATTGAGTTGTCAATTATAAAATCCAATTAAAAACGTGTTATAAAATATTAATAAGACTACTAATTTGTTGTAGTTTAACAGGTTATGTATATCAGAAAAAATGCTACTAACAAAGATTCTTATGTCATTACCTCCAGAATATTCTCATTTTACGTCAGCTTGGGAATCTACTTCCAGTGACAAGCAAAATTTGAATGAACTTTTGTCGAGATTATTAATTGAAGAAGAAAGAATGAATAATAAAGAAATAAATGTATCAGAAAATAATGCTTTTGCAAGTAAACAAGTTGATAGAAACAAAGTAAAATGTTACACTTGTGGGAAGCTAGGGCATATTAAACGGGATTGTTTTAGAAACAGGCCTAAAGATGGAAATAAAATTTGTTATTATTGCAAAAAATCAGGCCATTTAATTAACAACTGCAAGTTTAAATTACAAAAAGAAAATAGAAATATGTCAAATACTTCATTTGTAAGTGTAGCAATGTTTGATAATAGCGATCAAGACGATTGGTATTTGGATAGTGGTGCCACAGAACACATGACACATCACAAAGAATTGTTCCGTGAGTTAAGAGAAATAAGAAAATTGATAAAAATTAGTGACGGTTCAACTATTAAAGCCCAAGGAATTGGTATAGTATCTTTATTAGTTTTTAATGGAGCAGATTGGATTCTTTCTGATCTAAAAGACGTACTGTATGTTCCCGATATTAAAATTAATTTGTTTTCAGCAAGCGCTGTTGTGGATAAAGGTTATCAATTAATTGCCAATAAAACAGAATGTAAAATAATAAATCAAAATAATGATTGCTGTGCCATAGCTAAGAG
This sequence comes from Agonum fuliginosum, assembly GCA_947534325.1. Lineage (NCBI taxonomy): Eukaryota > Metazoa > Arthropoda > Insecta > Coleoptera > Carabidae > Agonum > Agonum fuliginosum. The sequence goes on along the minus strand of OX384030.1, from coordinate 41,839,535 downwards.
AAAAGGTAAATTGTTTAAAATGTTAATTAAATCATCAGACGGAAAAGCAGGATTCAGTAGCAGTAATAAAGAAAATATAAGAGTATGGCACGAACGATTAGCACATCAAAATTACACGCACGTGAGGTCAGTGTTAAAACAATTAAATATAGATTTTATTGACGAAGAGAACAATTTTTGCAATTATTGCATGGAGGGAAAACAGCATAGATTACCTTTTGGTAAAAGCAATACAAAACTATCAACTCCATGTCAAATTGTAAGTGCTGATCTTGGAGGTCCTATGGAAACCAATAGTTTTGGAGGATCAAAATACTGTCTTCTCGTTAAAGATCATTATTCAAGTTACCGATATGTTTATTTTCTAAAACACAAATCTGAAACTGTTCGTAAATTAAAAAGTTTCTTTACTATGGCAAAAAATGATACTGGTAATGATGTCAAAGTTTTGCGAACTGATAACGGAACTGAATTTGTAAATAGTGAACTGAAAACTATATTAGATAATTTGGGAATTCGTCATCAAAAATCTGTAAAATACAGTCCGGAACAAAATGGGAAAGTTGAAAGGGAAATGAGAACAGTAATAGAAGCAGCGAGAACAATGATGAAAGCAAAAAATATGGACAAAATTTATTGGGCAGAGGCAGTGAATACTGCTGTATATGTTTTGAACAGAACAGGTAAAAGTTCTGAAAAATAAAAAACTCCGTATGAATTATGGTTTATGAAAAGGCCGAACATAGAAGAATTTAAAATCTTTGGTTCAGATGTATTTGTGCATATTCCAAAAGAAGTAAGGAAGAAATGGGATTCTAAAAGCAAAAACGGAATTTTCGTCGGATACGAAGAAAATTCAAAAGCATATAGAGTATATTTACGAGACGAAAGGAAAGTAATAATAGCTCGTGATGTTGTATTTAGTCCAACGATAATCCCTAATACTAATACGAACCAGAATAATATAAACCAGAGAGAAATTATATATTTAGAAGATAACATGGTACAAGATGAAGAACAAGTAACACAACGAATCCAAAAGAAGAATAATATAACAGAAACTTTGGAAACAGAAGAAGAAATTTCTAATGACATTGCTACAAATACTGCGAAATCAAGTGAAGATATAATTTGTGAAGATTTGGTTTCTCATAAATACAATTTAAGAAATAGAAACAATATTAAGAAACCGAACTGTTACGAAGTATGTAATATTTGTTTAACGGATCTTGATGAAATATTGACATACGGGGTGTTTTAGACCACCCGTACCACCCAAATATCTCGCGTAAATTTGACAAAACCTTCTTTATTTAAATCTAGGAATCCGAATCTGCAATAAAAAATGGGGGTCCCCATTTAAATTTACAAAGCTACCCCCCCCCCTCCACCCTCCAGGGGGTGGGGGAAAAATTTGCATTTGGTGTCAATTAATAGAATTTTTGAAATCTTTTTGGACGTATTTTTTCTTTTTTTGATTCGTTCCGTTTTACGCGAGATATTTGGGTGGTACGGGTGGTCTAAAACACATAAGGAAGCTATAAGTGGCAAAAATAAAGAATTGTGGATTGAAGAAATTGAGAAAGAATTACAGACACTGGAAGACAATAAAACGTGGATTATTGTAAGGAAACCAGAGAAATGTGTAGAAATCAGTACAAAGTGGGTATTTAGGATAAAGAAGAATGAAAACGGCGAACCTGAAACCTACAAAGCAAGACTTGTAGCACGTGGATTTCAGCAAAAAGAAAATTTTGATTCGTCAGAAATTTATGCTCCAGTTGCCAAATTAACAACGGTGCGTATTGTAATTGCTATTAGTAATCATTTAGATTTACAACTTCATCAGATGGACGTGAAGGGTGCGTTTCTGAATGGAGATATTAAAGAAGATGTTTATTTAGAAACTCCACAAGGTATGAACATTGAGAAAGGTAATGTTTTAAAATTGAATAAATCGTTGTACGGCTTAAGAAAATCACCGAGATATTGGAACCAAAAATTCAATGAATTTATATTAAGTCAAGGTTTAATTCGTTCTACAGTAGATTATTGTCTATATGTCAAAATTACATCTAAAAACAAAATGATTTATGTAGTATTATATGTGGACGATTTATTATTGTGTGGAACTGATGAATCAGATGTCAACAAGTTAAAAGAAGAGTTAAATAAAGTTTTCAAAATGACAGATTTGGGATTAGCGACTCATTATCTTGGATTAAATATTTCTGGTAAAAAGAAACAAGAAATAATTGAAATATGTCAAACTTCTTATCTTCAGAATATTTTGAAGAAATATGGTATGGCAGATAGTAAACCAGTAGATACGACCATGGAACAGAACTTCAAGATATCAAGTGAATTGTTAGGAAACAAAGAAATAGAAGAAAAATGTAGACAATTAATTGGTAGTCTCATGTATGCAGTATTAGGATCACGCCCTGATTTATGCAGTTCTGTTAATTATTTAAGCAGATATCAAAATTTAGGAAATGAAGATGTGTGGAAATCACTTAAACGTATACTTCGTTACGTCAAGGGAACTTTAACGAAGAAACTAATTTACAAAAGAGATTTGGAAGCTCCTGTATTGTTTGGATATGCTGATGCCGACTGGGGTGGAGATTTGAATGATCGTAAATCAACTACAGGTTACATTTTCAAAGTATTTGGTTGTACAGTGTCCTGGTGCAGCAGAAAACAACAAACAGTTGCCTTGTCGTCCACTGAAGCAGAGTATATGGCTCTAAGTTTGGCAGCATCAGAAGCCTGTTGGATTAAAAGTATTTTGCAGGATTTCCATATACCAATTACAAATCCAATCATATTATATGAAGACAATCAATCAGCAATAAAGGTAGCGAAAAATCCTGAACTTCATAAGAGACAAAAACACATAGATATTCGATATCATTTTATTCGTGAAAAAGTTGAAGCAGGAATCATCGAATTAAAATATATACCGTCTGAAGAACAAATAGCGGATATTTTAACAAAACCACTGGACAAAATGAAATTTCAAAAATTTTGTAATTACATAAATTTGTCTGATTCATAATTTATGTTTTTCATTGAGGGTGGCTGTTGAATATTCAATGAAAACATAAAATAGTTTATATGACAGTAAAATAATAAATAATATTATAATATAAAGTTGACTGTGTAGAATGTTTTATCATATAATATGAATTGAGTTGTCAATTATAAAATCCAATTAAAAACGTGTTATAAAATATTAATAAGACTACTAATTTGTTGTAGTTTAACAAAGGCCTTGGACAAATCACAGAGAGTGATGGCAGTATGACATCCATTTTCCATGCCCTCGACTATGTCACTCACAATCCTTGAGACAGCACGAGTGGTTGAAAGATTGTTGCGGAAACCAAATTGATTTTCAGCAAATAAGTTATTTGATTCAAAAAAAGACATTAATTTCTCTTTAATTAATTTTTCGAATATTTTTGCAAAAACTGGCAAAACAGATATAGGTCTATAGTTATCTACGTTAGATGGATCACCTTTTTTGTGAAGAGGAATTACTTTTGCTAGTTTAAAGGCATCTGGAAAACTACCCTCTGATATACATTTATTGTAAATAAATGTCAATAAGGGTAGTGTAATTAAAAAGATCTCTTTTAAAACACTAATATTTATGTCATAGACATCTGTACAATTAGATTTATTAAGAGAACAAAATGCATAGAGTACTTCCTCTTCTGAAACATGTTCCAAAGAGAACTCGATAGATGGTGTTTGAATATGTATATTAAGACTATCGCAGTTGATGTCTTGATCCGGCAGACTAGAAACAATACTATCAGCCACAGTTGTAAAAAAATTGTTAAAAGTTTCAGATGAAATTTTTATATTACCATTATTTGGAGGTGTTTTATTACGCTCATGATTTACTAAGCGCCAGTAATCCTTCATTTTGTTTGCTGAACACTTTATAAAATTATCGTAAGCTTTCTTTTTAACTAATTTTATTGTGCTTTTATATTTATATCGCATTCGATTATAGTTCGCCAAATCAATTGAGTTTTTAGTACAATTTGCAATAATTTTAAGAGAAGAAACAATGTTTCTAAGCTTCTGTTGGGATTCATCAAACCATTTAACTGGAGGCTTGTTGGCCCTTACTTTACGAGTTCTCAAAGGAAAATAAAGATAACAAACACGAAGGATAGAAATGGAAAGACCACAGAAACAGAAAATCAACAAAAGAAAATATGGGAAGATTACTTCAAAGAGCTTCTCAACGAAAAAAGCAAAAATGCAGAGGAAGAAGAGAAGAACGAAGAGAAAAAAGACGAAACAGCAGAAGAGATAACAGAAATAACACAAGAACCAACAATAGAAGAGATAAAAGAAGCAATTGCAAAGAGTAAAAATGGAAAAGCGCCAGGTGTAGATGGAATAAACATGGAACTCATAAAGTATGGAGGAGAAGAAATAATTACAAAATTACACAACTTAATAACGCAAATATGGAGGGAAGAAAAAATGCCGCAAGAATGGGAGTTAGGACAAGTAATAACAATTTATAAAAAAGGCGATCCTGAGGAATGCAAGAATTACAGAGGGATAACCCTATTAAATAATGCATACAAAATAATGTCAACAGTATTACAGAAGAGACTAACAATGACAACGAGTAGAAAGATAGGGCAATACCAATGCGGATTCGTAAAAGGTAGATCGACAATAGACGATATACATATTCTAAAACAAATACTGGAAAAAACACACAACGCCAAAATAGAAATAGAATTACTTTTTATTGACTTCCAGCAGGCCTTTGACTCGATAAACAGAGAAAAACTCATGACTGCACTAAAAGAATTAAAGATTGAGGACAAACTAAGAAGACTGATAAAAATGTCAATAGAAAAATCCAAGATATGCGTGAAGACTGGAAACGAGAACACAAAATAATTCGCTATAGACAAAGGGGTACGACAGGGAGATGCACTATCGGCTACACTATTCAATATAGCAATTGAACATGTAACAAAGAACATAAATAGAAATACACTAAGAAGAAATGGTGAACAAATGATAGCGTACGCAGATGATGTAGTAATCATAACAACAAGAAGAGACATAATGAGAAACATGATAAATGAAATAATAAATGAAGGTAGCAAACTTGGATTAAAAATAAATGAAGACAAAACGAAAATGATGCGATATGGAAAACAAAAGCAAGACAGAAAAATAAAAATAGGAAACCTCGAACTTGAGGAGGTAGATAAATTCAAATACCTAGGTGTAATGATAACAAACACAGGAGACAGAGAGACAGAAATTAAAGAAAAAGTATTTGCGACAAACAGAGCGTATCATACTTACAAGGATTTGTAAAATACTTACCAAAGCAACAAAAATGAAAATGTACAAAACATTGATAAGACCGTTGCTTCTATATGATGCGGAGACGCTAACACTGACAAAAAAAGAAGAGGAACAACTGAGAGTAATAGAACGGAAAATATTAAGAGAGATACTGGGACCAATTAAGATAAGCGAAGATGAGTATAGAAGAAGAATGAACAGCGAGATATTAGCAGAAATAGACGGTGAACACATCGTAAGAAAGATTAAGCAGCAGAGAGTAAGATGGCTGGGACACGTATGGAGGGAAGGAGAAGAGGCGACGATACGAAATATTATGACATGGGATCCCGGGAGAAGAAGAAGAGGAAGACCAAGGTCAACATGGGCAAATGAAGTGAAGGAAGACCTGAAAAACGCTGGAGTTACCAACTGGAAAGAAAAAGCAGGTAACAGAGAGCTGTGGAGGAACATAAGCAGCAAGAAATATTAAGAAGAAAGAAGGGCTGATCCCCCGTAAATAAATATATATATATATATATATATATATATATATATATATATATATATATATATATATATATATATATATATATATATATATATATATATATATACCGATGCAGTCTAAAGTTACAAATCTTTAAAATATTTGGTCCACACGATTCCAACCCTTCCAACTCCTTAATTTTGCACCGTGTACACGTACCTTTACATGCAGAATGCTTTTTCTAATTATATATTATTGTTATTGTACTACTTTGTTAATATTAACTTATAAATAATTATACCTAATGTTGTTCATCAATTATTTTTAAAATTTAAATAAATAATTCGCATGAGATTCGTATACGCCTGCTATGATCCCCACTTCTTGAATTAGTTCATGGTGCCGCGTATAGATGGCGCCAAAATCAACATGATAAATTCAAAATAGCAGGCTCGTGTCTCTTCTTCATACTGTTTTTGTCCTGTAATTTTATATTTGATTTCTTAACTATATGGAGCAATCTGAAGTTGTCTCGCTGAGCCGAATTTACACTGTGTAAATACGAGAAAAATATCACTAATTTTTTTGGCGGCAAAATTAAATTTGAGCTACCAGCGGGCAAACTCGATACAGTCACTGACAACAGCTGACGAGACAAGATGGAGAACATTCGTTTGTTTACATTTCAAAGTTTGTGTGGTGTAAAACTGGTGTTACATCAGCCAATTAAAAACGATCAGTTTTAGCATTCCAACTTCAGATTGCAGATAGCAGAACACTACTGTAAACTGCTGTAAACTACTAAATACTAATACCTCAAATAGAAAATTGCAAATGTCAAAACATACCAGTGAATCTAAAACAATGGTTCTCGTTATTAAATATGAAACAAATCCACTGTCATCAGAATTCATTTTTTAGGTAATTTATGATGATAATGGCATGCAAATTTATGACTATAATTTTTACCTCCCGTTCCATATTCTATAAGGGAAGAATTGTGATGGGTCAAAATTTTCGAGTGTGAGATTTTAAGAGATAAGCACGTTTTAAGATCCATAGAATTTTCGAAATGATGTCTGTGTGTGTGTGTGTGTGTGTGTGTGTGTGTGTGTGTGTGTGTGTGTGTGTGTGTGTGTGTGTGTGTGTGTGTGTGTGTGTGTGTGTGTGTGTGTGTGTGTGTGTGTGTGTGTGTGTGTGTGTGTGTGTGTGTGTGTGTGTGTGTGTGTGTGTGTGTGTGTGTGTGTGTGTGTGTGTGTGTGTGTGTGTGTGTGTGTGTGTGTGTGTGTGTGTGTGTGTGTGTGTGTGTGTGTGTGTGTGTGTGTGTGTGTGTGTGTGTGTGTGTGTGTGTGTGTGTGTGTGTGTGTGTGTGTGTGTGTGTGTGTGTGTGTGTGTGTGTGTGTGTGTGTGTGTGTGTGTGTGTGTGTGTGTGTGTGTGTGTGTGTGTGTGTGTGTGTGTGTGTGTGTGTGTGTGTGTGTGTGTGTGTGTGTGTGTGTGTGTGTGTGTGTGTGTGTGTGTGTGTGTGTGTGTGTGTGTGTGTGTGTGTGTGTGTGTGTGTGTGTGTGTGTGTGTGTGTGTGTGTGTGTGTGTGTGTGTGTGTGTGTGTGTGTGTGTGTGTGTGTGTGTGTGTGTGTGTGTGTGTGTGTGTGTGTGTGTGTGTGTGTGTGTGTGTGTGTGTGTGTGTGTGTGTGTGTGTGTGTGTGTGTGTGTGTGTGTGTGTGTGTGTGTGTGTGTGTGTGTGTGTGTGTGTGTGTGTGTGTGTGTGTGTGTGTGTGTGTGTGTGTGTGTGTGTGTGTGTGTGTGTGTGTGTGTGTGTGTGTGTGTGTGTGTGTGTGTGTGTGTGTGTGTGTGTGTGTGTGTGTGTGTGTGTGTGTGTGTGTGTGTGTGTGTGTGTGTGTGTGTGTGTGTGTGTGTGTGTGTGTGTGTGTGTGTGTGTGTGTGTGTGTGTGTGTGTGTGTGTGTGTGTGTGTGTGTGTGTGTGTGTGTGTGTGTGTGTGTGTGTGTGTGTGTGTGTGTGTGTGTGTGTGTGTGTGTGTGTGTGTGTGTGTGTGTGTGTGTGTGTGTGTGTGTGTGTGTGTGTGTGTGTGTGTGTGTGTGTGTGTGTGTGTGTGTGTGTGTGTGTGTGTGTGTGTGTGTGTGTGTGTGTGTGTGTGTGTGTGTGTGTGTGTGTGTGTGTGTGTGTGTGTGTGTGTGTGTGTGTGTGTGTGTGTGTGTGTGTGTGTGTGTGTGTGTGTGTGTGTGTGTGTGTCTGTGTCTGTCTGTGTCTGTCTGTGTCTGTGTCTGTGTCTGTGTCTGTGTCTGTGTCTGTGTCTGTGTCTGTGTCTGTGTCTGTGTCTGTGTCTGTGTCTGTGTGTGTGTGTGTGTGTTTGTGTATGTATGTTAGGTTGTATGTAACATTTTTTTCGTTTTCTATAACAACCAAATTTTATATTTGATTTTAATACGAATCTTAAGAGCCCAGTAAATTTTGGTACCAATTCATAAACCGGAAGTAGTATTTTTTTTTAAATATTTCGATAAATAATTAATTTAAGACCAAATTTTTTATTTTATATGAAAGATTATGTGATTATTATTTACAAACGGTATTTTATAAATTTTTCTGTAAATTTAAGAATAATATTAAAGTATTTATACTTATAATTTAGTATTTCGGTATCTTGTAGTCCATGATCGTTTAACATTATTTGTTACTAAATAAAATTTAAATGATTATGACATGACAGTGACAGTGGCAGTGACAATAGCAAAATATTGTTTATATCTTCTTCTACAGTATAAATAAAATGACTAAAATATATTTGTGATTGTGAGTAGTAGCAGTAGTAGTAGTCCTTATACATTAATATATTTGTATAATAAGTGAAAAGAATAAAGTAGGTATAGCTGGAGGTCTTGTGATGGCCACGTCAGATTTTTTATTACATAATGCTTAATTTAAAGTTTAAATTTACTTATAATTCATGTTCATCATGAGTGATTGGTTGAGAACCTCTATGACGTCAATTAATTTTCCCCCACCTAAAAAATTTAAACCATACGAACGTACCGGTCACCAAATCGCGGATAGACTATAACTCTCAGAATTTTATTTTTTATGTCAATATTTAGTTACATATTGTTATCTAATGTTGCTCTTTGGTTACTATTTTTGAAAATATTTAAGTAATGACGTTGTCAAAAACGACAGTATAATATTTTTCCGTATCCATGGATGTAATTGACAGATTGTTTACCTTATTTGAGGTTAACAATAGGCAAAAAATACAGAGACTCGATAATAGACAGTGTGGCCATGAACATAACGGCCGCCATTAATCCTCCAAAATCAGTTTGACAAGTAATATTTGATTCTATTTTAATTAAAAACAATTTACCTATATACCCGTATTTATTAATTTTATTTGTCTGATTAATGTAATTGGTCATATTAAAAGCATTATAAACCTATTTCGTTTATACATAATATAAATAAATATATTACGCCAAGTAATGTCAGATGACAGATCAGTGTGGCCATGAACATAACGGCCGCCATTAATCCTCCAAAATCAGTTTGACAAGTAATATTTGATTTGTCTGATTAATGTGATAGGTCATATTAAAAGCATTATAATCCTATTTCCTTGATACATAATATAAATAAATTGGTAAATAACATCAAAGTTTGAACAACACAACGTTTATCGTGCAGTTTTTGGAGGATTAATGCGGAATTTACCACGTGACAACTACGACCAATGAAAACTGTGACCACACATGGCCACACTGTTCATTATCGAGTCTCTGTAGCGAAAAATGTCAGTGGCTGACCTCTGGTGGCAGAAAAATAAGCTGAGAGTGAAGGTTTTTTGAATATTTATTTTTATTGCCATCAAAAATTATTTTCATATTACATCCCCATTTAAATAAAACGTCAAGAAGATAGTCTTTAACTTAACAAAACACTTTAATTACTACATGATATAATAAGACGATGTATTGTTATCCTCAACTCGGCACCATTTTGTGCTGCCATCTACAGTCAGTTTTTTTCGCCTATAGACCATTACCAGAAAAAATGAGCCATCGATTGGATTTTTCTGATGCATAAACTATGTTTTTACACGCTCGGGAATATTTGTCGGTTTCTATGATACTAAAATTGTAACAGAAATAACAAATTATTCCCTGAGATACATAATATTTAAAAAACTCCCTAGGGAGTTTTACATTATGAGCCAAAAATATAAACAGATTTCATTTATTAACATTTAAATTAATAGTTACATTTTCACAATTATTTAAATTAATATGAGGTACATCATGAATTGAATAATTACGATATAAGCCAACCATATTTAAGTTTTTATTATTATTTGTAACTACAAAGGTTCTTGCTACTTTATTCTTTGTGTTTGGAATATACGGGTGTATAGTGATAAGTGAAACATAGGCGTTTAACATGGTAAATCAGTTTTTCCGTTCGCATTGCTTCCCTAATTATTTTAGACAAAAATGTTTCAAATAAATGTTGTTGAGCATAAAATTCTACATCCGGATCAGTAAACAAAATTAATTTTGTTTGCTTTATAACTGCAGAAATTAAATTTGAAAATACACGGAATAGCGAATTAATAGTAACAGCCATGGAATTAAAAACAGGAGATGAACAAATGCTTAACATTTAAACCTCAGGAGAGAATGCTATTATTCCCACAGTGCTTCGTATCCCTCGAGCTTCGCCCTCTGGCTACAAATTGCACCTCAGAAATAATAATACATTTCTCTCCCTCGATACATAATATACTATTATTTTTGAACGGCAATTCCAAGGTTAAGCATAGCTCTGTCAACGCTGTCAGTGTGTCAGACCATGGCCAACTTCATTCAATTGCGCTACGCTTATTACGGCCGTTTCAAATGTCATGAATATTATCATTACAGATGTTACAGGGCGAAATATCAGCTGGCGCCATCTTTTGACAGTACCTACGTTACAACACTTTGTTTTGTAACTTTGGAATGATATAATTTTTAGACGATTATTATGTAAGTAAATTACTTCACGGAAATCTTTCAGTAATAGTGGATATAACTTGACGTTCACATAAACATATGACGACAGTTATCAACCAACTTTAGTGACTTTTAATCTCGCTGGGGATCTCTTTGTATAGATCATCTCAGAAGTTAGCCGCTAATTTAAGGTTAGCTCCGTGGTTAATATCCTGCTCTGATGTCTGCATAGTCAAAATAATGATATATAGTAAAACCAACAGCCAAGCAGCCCAAACGCAGTGCATCTTTCACAGAAGAGATGTTGTTCTTTTTGACTGTGTTTAAGCAAGGCACATTTTGTTTTATATTGCTTGAGTTTAGTATTCATGTTGAGATGTTTTGTCGGAGTATTCTTGTTCTTTTGTGACAGATCTGCCATGAGTAGAATAGTACAGTAATAAATATTACTGGGCAAAAATCGGAGTATTTTTTTTTCTCGGTATTAAAGATTCAATTTACAACAATTGTGGGTTAGTTGTCTTATCTTCATAGTGACCGGTATGAAAGCATTCTGACGCGAGCTTCAAGCCGCGATTTTTCAAAAAAATATACCGTCACCGCCAAGTTTACCAGTGGATGTCACAGGTGGTGTGTGGTGTGCGCAAAAGTTCAGATTGAGCGTATGCGTATCGTACTTTGATTGATTTTGACTTTGTTGTTTGTAAATCGTAGACACATCGTAGATGTCTGAAGTCTGATATCTTTGTGAATAAATGTTTCCTTTTTCGGTACGAATTAGTAACATGTCAAGGAATGATTTTTATCCTTATTTTTAAGCTTTATCATCGAGTAACGACTAAACTATCGAAAACTAAAATAGGAATGACAAATCTGAGGTTAGAATTTATCGCAGTACCAAATTGTTGTAGATGTTGCTGTATCAGAATTACATAAATTTATAAAATTATTATTTTTCTACCTATGTACGTTTCTTGTCAAAATTAAATCCCATTTTTCTTTATTATCTGTGAGATAAGGTTGAAAACATAGAATCGAGTGAAATCAGCACGAATCCTAGATTTATTTTCATAGCTGATCACATAATGTTCTTAAATTTTGTAGATTTTCTTCCAATGTAAGGTTATGTTTAAGTTTCTTCCGTGTAGATATCAATTTAGTAGAATTTTCACTATAGTTTACATTTAATTTATATCTAAAGGGTTATTATATCTAAAATAAGATGTTTAATAATTTCATAATATTCCTAATAGAACATAATACTTACCTACCAGAATAATAATTCTTAGTACTGTCAAATATAGATATTTTAAAATTAATTAACCATTTATTTACTATAGTATGCTATATACATGAATAACTTGTATTTAACATATTCCATTACAATATATCTATGAATTTTTGTGTTTTACGGAAAAAATTAAAGAAGAAACATTAACTCAGATAAATGTCACATTATTTGGTATAAAGTTGGATATTTTTATCGTACTACCTTAAAAATCCTCTTTCAGAACTATGTTCATATTGTTTCATTTGAAACGTCAAAAATAAATATTCTTTTAATTTAAACATTCTACAATAATAGAAATATTTAAATATAATATTCCACACAAATTTTAATTATAATACAAATATTAAAACCACTCACACTTGTCTATATAAAAAATTACAAGTAATTAAAATAAAAAATTTGTAAATGACAAGTGTCATAACTAAATGTATTGTGTGAAGTTGGATATTTTTTCTTGCACGACCTTAAAATCTACATTCTAAACTAATTTCATATTGGTTCATATGAAATGTCAAAAATAAATTATCTTTTAATTTACACATTTTACAATACCAGACATATTTAAATATATAATTTACACAAATTTTTATTATAATACAAATATTGAAACCATTCAAGTTGGTATATATAAAAAATTACATGTAAATAAACTTTCCATATGTAAGTAACATGTGTCAAACGTAATTTTTTTCCAAACGTATCGCGATTAAAAAAAAGCTTGTTTCTATCAAATAACATTTTCTAGATTTTCTTGTAAAAAATCTACCTTTTGTAAAAATCTACAAAGTTCAAAGATGATGTATCTCAATTTGATTAAATAAATAAAAAAATTCCCATACAATTTAATAATATAGTTTTTGTGAAAACGTGAAATAAAAAATGTTAGTTGATGCGTTATATACATATGCCTTTTGGTATATAAGAGACTAGCGTCAGGCCCCGCTACGCGGGTTTGCTGCTAGGTCCGTGCTGCCGCACGGACTGTGTTTATATGGCCTCACATTCGCTTCGCTCGCGAGTAACATAACGAATTAATTTCGGGCCTCAAATGAATCCAATTTTACATTTAGATTAAAATTGAATTTTAAATGTCACTTTGACATTGACAGCTGTAACTTTGACATTGCCAGCTGTCACTTTGACATTGACAGCTGTCACTTTGACATTGACAGCAGTCCCTTTGATATTGATTGCTGTCATATTGACATACGCAATATTTTCAATTAAATAATTATACATTTAAAATTGTTGCAAAATCCGAAAGTGGATTTGTCATCTGACAAATTCATTTGTTACGAAATGTTTTACTGAATTTAGATTGCGACTATGTTCTCCATAGGCGGGTAACCAAATTAGTAATCATGAACAATGTTAAGTTGACCATCGCTGTATGCGGCCTAAACGGGTTATATAGTTTACATGGAATACTGAACTGCCTTACTTTTTATTTTCTATAATATTTATTATAACAAATCACATACATTAAAATGTAAAATATTTTTAACATGAATTTTAATATTAAATACATATTAAAATATAACCTAGTTTCGACCTCTTAACATAAACATTGTTTTAGTTTTAATACATAGGTAACTTTAAGATGTTTGATATACGCCAATGCGGCTGACCGTTTCCACCTACTGTTAGTTTTTAACATTGTCATAGTAGTTGTGAAAACGATCAGCCGAAAAAAAAAGACGTATGAAAATTAATGCGTAAAAATAATTTTTGCAGTAGCTAGGTAGATAGATATTGTACTTATTACGTATATGCATGTATTTATATTTAGCTAAATATTAGCAGTTATTATTTTTGTTAATTGATAAAATAGTTTATTAAGCTCTTGAGTTATAAGTAAATTATATCTTGTTTTGTATTATTATCATATAATGTATCTTTGTATGTCAAACTGTTATACCTTTTACTTCTAGATAATAATTATTGTAAATATCTCTATTTCAGATACTTATGTAATAACTTTAATTTTTTAAATGATATTATACCAACAGTTGATACGTCTTTAGTTGTGGATTAATCTAGTCATATTTGTTAATTGAAATCAAACACAGCAAAAAAAAACTGTTTCATTTAATTGAAATAATCAATATATTCAAGGGCACGAGGGCAGTAAAATTAATTTTTACCTTCCGCTTACCTGTAAAGGAAGGTATTGGAATCATGCAAAAAATCGGGTAGTGAGTTTTTAGTGGATAAGCACGAATTGGGGTCCTTACAACTCATTTTTGATAGTTTCCCGATGATGTGTGTGTGTGTGTGTGTGCGTGTGCGTGTGTGTGTGTGTGTGTGTGTGTGTGTGTGTGTGTGTGCGTGTGTGTGTGTGTGTGTGTGTGTGTGTGTGTGTGTGCGTGTGCGTGTGTGTGTGCGTGTGCGTGCGCGTGTGCGTGTGTGCGTGCGCGCGCGCGTGTGTGTGTGTTTGTGTTTGTGTGTTTGTGTTTGTGTGTTTGTGTTTGTATGTTTGTGTTTGTGTGTTTGTGTTTGTGTGTTTGTGTGTTTGTGTGTTTGTGTTTGTGTTTGTGTGTTTGTGTGTTTGTGTTTGTGTGTTTGTGTTTGTGTGTGTTTGTGTTTGTGTGTTTGTGTTTGTGATTGTGTGTGTGTGTGTGTTTGTGTTTGTGTTTGTGTGTGTGTGTGTGTGTGTGTCCGGGCCGATGCCTCCTGTCGCATAACTCAAATACGAATTACCCAAAAATTTTGATATTTGGTATTTTACAATTGTATACGAATAGGAAGAGCTCATTAGATTTTGGTACAAATATCTTCACCGGAAGTGATATTTTTTGAAGATTGAAAAAGATAATTGTCAAAATTGTATATAAATTTGGATAAATATAAATTTGGATAAAAATAGAATAAGAGAAAAAGTTATTTGCAACCTACGTTATAAAAAAATTGTCTTTATCTGGTAGCATTAAAGAACTGCAGTAAAATTTAAAAAATAAATTTATCAAATAAAACATCGAAATCTTGTAATCTAGTCCAAGCAATAGGTAGTTCTACCTGGAAAAAATTAGAGAAGTTTTGCAAATTTGCAGGAAAGTGTAGTTTCATATCCCGAATAATATACTAAATTTGCGACCTTGAGGAGTCGCCGCTCCCTCCGCCATATTGAAAAAATGGCCGCCATTTTTTGTTTTTAGCGTTTATCTCGTAAATAGTGAATATTTCGAGAATTTTTTTTATTGAAATAGATAGAATGGACAATTCTCTATAAAAATGTTGTATGCAGTTTTTACGTAAGTAGCACAGTTTTCGAGAAAATCGAGAAAATTAATTTGAGCATTTTCTATCAATTTAAATAAAGTAGTATCCTTGTCTTACAACACAAAAATGGCTGTAGTTTCTTAGCGAACAAAGGTATCGACTTCCGGTTTTCAGCAATCGATTTCTTAGGTATTTTTCTATAAGAAATATAATTTTCAACTTTCTAGTTGTTCTTGTTAAGGAATAATTTTTGTTTATTGTTAAAAACATAATAAGGAAAAAAACGTTCATTTTTGCGTTTTTCAACTGTTATTTTTTAACGGATAAAGATATCGAATTTCTGTTTCAAGCATTGGATTCTCCACACATTTTTATATAAGATACATAATTTGAAAAATATCTAAGAGGCACGATAAATTCAGAATTTTTAGATATTCTTTGAAAAACTGAAAAATGAAAACAATATTTTTATTTATAATATTAAATCAGCTGTTATTATTAAATGGAGTATAATATCGACTTCCGGTTTCCAGAATTAAACTCTTTGAACATTTTTATATAACACTGAAAATTTTCAAATTTAAAAAAAAATCTTTGCTGTGTCAAAATTTGAGGATTTTCATGGAGAGAAAACAGCAAAATTTTGTATTAATTAGTTTTCATAAAGTTTAAACAACTGTCGTTTCTAAACAAATAAAAATATCAAAATTTGGTTCGCAGCATTAGATTTGTTGAACATTTTTCTTTAAATTACATTATTTTTAAATTTTATTAAGGACTTAGTTAAGTCGATATTAAAATATTTTCGCCGAGAGGAACCACGTAATCTTAGTATTAACTTCGATTGTTTTGTGGCGCGGGCTTTGTAGGGCTAACTAACCCTCTTCCTGCTACCCAGTCAAGCTGAAACTTGGCACATAGACTCGTCGCCGATGATAACGCATTCTGTCAAAATTTTGGGCACAAGACTTCCCCCCCCCACCCACAAATAATCATACCTCTGAGTCATTTCGTGTTTGGTATCATATAAAAACATTTGAAAATGACTTTCGAAAAAAGAAATTCAAAATGGCCGTCCATTAACGGCCACCATTTTGAACACATTTGTCAGGATCATCCCGTGTTTGGTGTCATAAAAACATTTGAAAAGGGATTTCTAAAATAGAAATTCAATATGGCCGCCAATCAACGGTTTTAAATATCTACTTTTGTTTTGCGTTATTCTAATTCTCGAAATTTTTGCTATTTATTACAGTATTTTGAAAACATAAGAAAAATAAGAAATTAAACGATTTTCATATTATTTTTATTTGCTTATTTAAACAGAAAGTTGTCCATATGTTAAATGTATAATATCAACTATGTCTAAACCTAAACTGTCTAAACAACGTCTGCACAACTGTTATGTATGGTTAGCACTTATATCTGACGTCAGACAATAAATGTCAGAGGCATCAATTTTTTGAATATTTAGATCATAGTAGCTCTCTTATACATAAAATAATTGACACATTCATTTATTACCTGGACGAAGACAACGTAAAGTTTCCCGAAACATTGTATTAATATATAGAAACATAAAACTATACCCAAATAAATAATTTATTTATCATTATGATTTGTAAAAACTTCTATCAAAGTATAAGACAAATAATTAACTAATAACTAGTCGTCAACAAATAAAATTCCGGCTGAAAAGAGAACATTTATGCAATGTCAAGAAATACGCTCTCATTTACATAGAGATAACTCTCAAACTATAACCTCTACAAAAAAAGTTTTAATACAAAAGTTGTAGAGAATTTAATTCTCTACAATTAACACATAAACTATTTTTATCTAGGAGTGACTAGAATGGAGATATTGTCAAAAAACCAATTTTATGCGCCATTTTTCCAATTTGGTGCAGGGAGCGGCGGTCCCTCGAGGTCGCAAATTTAGTATATTATTCGCGATATGATACTACATTAAACTGCCAATTTTCAAAACTTCTTTAATTATTTCCAGGTAAGCCTGTTATAAACTCCCTGTTGCTTGGACTAATCCATGTTAGATTGATTTTTGTTTCTGCGTAAAAAATATTGACAGGTGAGACGGGTGACAAGTTGACATACTAGCGTCATATAAGTCATAAGTAAGATATTAAATGTAGTAATTGAACGGAGGATGGCTTCATCACAGAAGAGTTTGCCTGAGAACGAATCTTTTGATTCAGGTGATGCAAATTTCTGTGTTAGAATATTTTAGATTTTTATTTGTATATTTTAAAGGGACACCGGATTGTATACGTGTACATTTATGTTTATAAGTCTAGATATGGCGGAAGGTTGTGTGATGGCCACGTCAGATTTTTTATTATTTCTGCACCTGAAAAAAGGGTTAAAAAATTAAACTATTAACTAAATGATATTTGACCTTGAACAAAAAATTCTTACCTTATGTGAGGTGGTCAAAAACTCTACCTATGGCCATACCTATTAAATCGAATTTTTGATTCCCACATAAATTCTTACCTGATGTGAGGTGGTCAAAAACTCTACCTATGGCCATACCTATTAAATAGAATTTTTGATTCCCACATAAATTCTTACCTTATGTGAGGTGGTAAAAAACTCTACCTATAGCCATACCTATTAAATAAAAAATTGTATGCCCATATAAATTCTTACCTGATGTTAGGTGGTCAAAATCGGTACCTGTGGCCATACCTATTAAATAAAATTTTTGATTCCCATATAAATTCTTACCTGATGTGAGGTGGTCAAGAATGTTACCTATGGCCATACCTGTTAAACAACATTTTTTTATTCCCTCATAAAATCTTACCTGATGTTAGGTGGTCAAGAATAGTACTTATGGCCATACCTATTAAATAAAATTTTAGATTCCCATATAAATTCTTACCTGATGTGAGGTGGTCAAGAATGGTACTTATGGCCATACCTATTAAATACAATTTTTGATTCCCATACAAATTCTTACCTGATGTGAGGTGGTCAAGAATGTTCCCTATGGCCATACCTGTTAAACAACATTTTTTGATTCCCCCATAAAATCTTACCTGATGTGAGGTGGTCAAGAATAGTACCTATGGCCATACCTAATGCAGAATAATACCGTACCAGATGTTTACCAAGATGAAGATTTTTCCTTGAAAATTTGGAAGCTTTTACATTAGAAAATCTTCAAATTAGATTTTAATACTTAAAATCATTTACTTCTGTTTGTTATGTTTTACTGCTGGTTTATCAAAAATTTTATTAATCATTTTAAAATTTATTATTTTGTATAATTTATTAAATAATATTTATTGTGTTAAAAATGTTTTAATTTTATTTCACCTAAGTACCTAACCATCCCAACATCCTTTTAAATAGGTAGTCAATTGATCAAAAAATGAATTCACAAAAAAAACACAAAAATGATGTTTAAGACAATTTTATAATTTATTTTCATCGGGGATAGATAAAAGTTAAGATGACCGGAAAAATACATACATGCAATTTTTAGTCATTTTATAGCATAAGATAAAATAAGATATAAAACAAAGCAAGAGTTTGGCTAATGAGACCAGATCGTAGATCGGCATCCCGATTATATATAACTTTACAGGAGAGCAATTTGAAGATTTTGAATGATTGTAATTTTTAAACCGATATTTACTGTAAACAGTAGAACAAGTTTTAGTAATCTTTGAGTTACGATTTTGGCATGTAACTAAACTTACTAATTTGGAATAATTTACGTTAATTATTATTTAATAAATTAATTAATTGTTGGACTTAATACAGTTTGGTTCTGATAGTGGACTTAATATCTTGGGATATAATACTGAATTTTGTGACTTAGTACTGTTTAGTTTCTAAGAATTTATAGCTGGAATGTACTTGACACTGCAGTAGAATTATAAATAATTAAGAAAGCTGTAATATTTGAAAAGGAAAACTAAAATTATTAAATTTTAATTCAACTAATCCATAAAAAGTTTAAAAAAATCTGATGTGGCCAGCACACGACCTATCGCCTAATTCTGATTATTCTACTAATCTAATAAATAGTTTTACTTACATTTTAATAGTTTCATGTTCATGTTATATTTAAACGATAAAGTAAACCAAGATGCAAGCAAAAGATTTCAACTGTACTGTCACTGTCATAATAATTCAAATTTTGAGTAGAAACAAATTTCATATGAGCATGGACAACAAGATACTGGAATTTCAAAAAAGTAGAATATTAATTGTATTTTTGTTGTTAAATACTACCAGATTTAGCAAATTGTATTTAAAATTAACTGTACCCATAGATAATTATATTTTCTTTTATTTTTAATTGCAAATTTTTTTATAAATATGAAATGTACAAATTTTTATAAGGGAAACTACAATCAAACTTCAAAAAGTACTACTTGCAGTTTGCGGATTTCTACCAAAATCTTATCCGGTGTTAAGATCCTTATTAAAACCATAAATATGAAATTTGGTTATAAACTGTTTGATACTTTTTAAGGTATCTTGGACAAAAAATCGTCAGTCCATATGTCCATACATCCATACGTACACACACAGACATCATCGTGGAAATAGTAAATTCGTATTCTAGAGACCCTGAAACGTGCATATCCATACCAAAAACTCATACTCGAAAATTTTGACCCATCAAAATAATACCTCTCTTATAGAATATGAGACGAGAGTTAAAAACAAACAATTTTTTTTAATTTATTTTCTTAAATAAATTAAAGATAACTCTAAAATATTACAAACAAAAACTAACGTAACGTTTAGTAAGAAAAAATAAAATTGCACAACGAAAGGCACTATGTAGATAGATTTTTTATTCTCCTTTACATTTCCATGCGGAAGATTTTTGAAATAATCTTGGAATCTTTTAGGCACCCATGCTAGTAAGTTTTGTAAATCATTAAACTTTTTAGTTGAAATGGATTTCAGTGAGTCTCTCATAGAATTAGGCTGCATTAAGTCTGCACTGGGAATAGCTCCCTTTACCAGTAAGTTTCTCTTTTCGCGTTTGTCTTTTTACTTTGCTTTTTTAGCCTCTTGATGTCATAATGTTGATCTTTTCACTGATTTAATATTAAAACAATGAAAATATCTATAATTTACGGTTGATGTGCAACAAATCTACTGGACTTAACTCTACAGCAACTTATCACCTAACCTCACATACGGACTTAATGCTTTAATATTAGAAAACTTACAGAACCAAACAGTACCAAAAGCCTTTAAGACTGTTTGGCTCTATGAAATTTTGGACTTAATATCAATAATATATACCTATTTCGTAAACGGAAAGAAATTGGACTTAATACGCATCACCAATGGAAAGAGCGGGATATTGATATTAAGTCCAAAATTTCATAGAGCCAAACAGTCTTAAAGGCTTTTGGTACTGTTTGGTTCTGTAAGTTTTCTAATATTAAAGCATTAAGTCCGTATGTGAGGTTAGGTGATAAGTTGCTGTAGAGTTAAGTCCAGTAGATTTGTTGCACATCAACAGTAAATTATAGATATTTTCATTGTTTTAATATTAAATCAGTGAAAAGATCAACATTATGACATCAAGAGGCTAAAAAAGCAAAGTAAAAAGACAAACGCGAAAAGAGAAACTTACTGGTAAAGGGAGCTATTCCCAGTGCAGACTTAATGCAGCCTAATTCTATGAGAGACTCACTGAAAACCATTTCAACTAAAAAGTTTAATGATTTACAAAACTTACTAGCATGGGTGCCTAAAAGATTCCAAGATTATTTCAAAAATCTTCCGCATGGAAATGTAAAGGAGAATAAAAAATCTATCTACATAGTGCCTTTCGTTGTGCAATTTTATTTTTTCTTACTAAACGTTACGTTAGTTTTTGTTTGTAATATTTTAGAGTTATCTTTAATTTATTTAAGAAAATAAATTAAAAAAAATTGTTTGTTTTTAACTCTCGTCTCATATTCTATAAGAGAGGTATTATTTTGATGGGTCAAAATTTTCGAGTATGAGTTTTTGGTATGGATATGCACGTTTCAGGGTCAGAATACGAATTTACTATTTCCACGATGATGTCTGTGTGTGTACGTATGGATGTATGGATATATGGACTGACGATTTTTTGTCCAAGATACCTTAAAAAGTATCAAACAGTTTATAACCAAATTTCATATTTATGGTTTTAATAAGGATCTTAACACCGGATAAGATTTTGGTAGAAATCCGCAAACTGCAAGTAGTACTTTTTGAAGTTTGATTGTAGTTTCCCTTATAAAAATTTGTACATTTCATATTTATAAAAAAATTTGCAATTAAAAATAAAAGAAAATATAATTATCTATGCGTACAGTTAATTTTAAATACAATTTGTTAAATCTGGTAGTATTTAACAACAAAAATACAATTAATATTCTACTTTTTTGAAATTCCAGTATCTTGTTGTCCATGCTCATATGAAATTTGTTTCTACTCAAAATTTGAATTATTATGACAGTGACAGTACAGTTGAAATCTTTTGCTTGCATCTTGGTTTACTTTATCGTTTAAATATAACATGAACATGAAACTATTAAAATGTAAGTAAAACTATTTATTAGATTAGTAGAATAATCAGAATTAGGCGATAGGTCGTGTGCTGGCCACATCAGATTTTTTTTAACTTTTTATGGATTAGTTGAATTAAAATTTAATAATTTTAGTTTTCCTTTTCAAATATTACAGCTTTCTTAATTATTTATAATTCTACTGCAGTGTCAAGTACATTCCAGCTATAAATTCTTAGAAACTAAACAGTACTAAGTCACAAAATTCAGTATTATATCCCAAGATATTAAGTCCACTATCAGAACCAAACTGTATTAAGTCCAACAATTAATTAATTTATTAAATAATAATTAACGTAAATTATTCCAAATTAGTAAGTTTAGTTACATGCCAAAATCGTAACTCAAAGATTACTAAAACTTGTTCTACTGTTTACAGTAAATATCGGTTTAAAAATTACAATCATTCAAAATCTTCAAATTGCTCTCCTGTAAAGTTATATATAATCGGGATGCCGATCTACGATCTGGTCTCATTAGCCAAACTCTTGCTTTGTTTTATATCTTATTTTATCTTATGCTATAAAATGACTAAAAATTGCATGTATGTATTTTTCCGGTCATCTTAACTTTTATCTATCCCCGATGAAAATAAATTATAAAATTGTCTTAAACATCATTTTTGTGTTTTTTTTGTGAATTCATTTTTTGATCAATTGACTACCTATTTAAAAGGATGTTGGGATGGTTAGGTACTTAGGTGAAATAAAATTAAAAAATACAATGTTCCATTTGAAATTTGAAAGTTGCTATGACTTCCTCAAAAACCGGAAGTGATACCAAGGATTCACATCCGCTATCATTTACTACACATGATACTGTATAAATCATGTATTTGATAAAAAACGCTAAATCAACAAATAAGCGAGATAAATGCTGGTTCATTTAAAAACAGACATCCTGTATATATATATATATATATATATATATATATATATATATATATATATATATATATATATATATATATATATATATATATATATATATATATATAAACATATATAAACATTAATTTCGAAATTAATTAAATTGATGTTTTTAGGCATAGGACACCCTTTATAACATAAAAAGATGCAAAAATACACACAACAGAATAATAAAATATAGGGTGTTCCATTTGACAAATACGAGTTATAGCCATTTGAAATTGAGTAAATTGGATTCTCTGTATTGAACATCCTGTATAATAACATTAAAAAAAAGTTATGTCAGAACAAAGAGTATAGTTACAGCTGTACAGAAAAAAAAATTCTTAATTTTTACTATTAAAATAACTTCAGTACGCCTTTATAAAACAATACGTGTATTCGGCTTTTTTTAGAGAAAAAATTGAATAACTTGGCAACGCCGCGGAAAACTAAAATGAAACTTATATTTTCGTATAGGTAAATAAAATACAATTCAAAATATATAAAAATATATAGGGTGTTTCATTTAAAAAAAGACGAACAATTATTGCCAAGTCGTTATGCAACACCCTGTATATATGAAAATAGTTTTAAGTTATGCTCCTTGAGTAGACGAAAAATTCTGTTGATAAATTTATGCTCTATTTTTAACGACAAGGGAGATATCGACGACGGGCATTTCGATGACTCACCCTGTGTATATATATATATATATATATATATATATATATATATATATATATATATATATACCGGGAGTTTTTTTTATTAGTAAACATAGGGCATGTCATTACCATAGTTACAATGTTACAGAATGACACCAATGTATTGGAGCGTCTTTTTTATCAGTAAACATAGGGATAATTACATACAAAAATAAATATGAAATATAAATTAAAGAAATGATAAATTATTTATTTATATTTTCTACACTTAAGAACTAGGTAGATACCTACATTAAAGTAATGAGAATTTTTTAAACGAATTAAATGCTCAAAATTGGAACCATTAACTTCTAAACAATATACTAAACGATTAAAAAATAATTTATAGCATTTGCTGGGGAGTAATATTTTGGGAAGCAGCACTAATTAGATTTTTTAATTGTTCAACATTCATTCTGTCACCATTGTACACATTATTTTTTAAGTGTCTACCTAGTTCTTAAATGTAGAAAACATAAATAAATAATTTATCATTTCTTTAATTTATATTTCATATTTATTTTAGTATGTTAATTATCCCTATGTTTACTCATAAAAAAAATCTGACGTGGACACCACATGACTTCCTTGTACGCCTTGTGTGTTCATACTTTTCTTAATAACTAAAATGTAGAATAATATAAAAAATTCTTTTTTCTTCAACCGTCTTAAAAGTTGGTTCTTTTAATACTGTTTTTAGTATTAAAAGTTGACGTTTTTGTTATTAATAAAAAAAATGTAACTTGCTAGGTAACACTTTTAATCCTAGGCTTAAAAGTACTTTTAATCCTAAGCTTAAAAGTAGATTCTGTATTTTTACTAGAATATTGGGAGCGTAATATTTCTTGAGCTTGATTATCACGCACTTCTTCATTTTTTCTACTGGTATTATCATCACGAATGGAGGATATTATACTTTTACTAGTGCTAGGGTCATCGAACCGTAATATTTTTTTAGCTGTCTACCATGTATGTTTACCAGTAAAGCTGATTTGACGTCTTCAATAACATCAATCTTTAAACGTACCAATTCATCGCAACGGCATTCACCCGAAATTTCCAGTATTACAACAATCTATAAAAATTAAAAATATTTAGATAGTTATATTCTCATTCCTCATATTTAAACACTTACTTTAATCATCAGGTATGTATTATCAGGAGCATAATTCCAGAAAAACTCTTGATTTATTTTAGTTTGACAGAACAATAAAATTTGTAAACAAAACAAAAGTTAAAGCAAAGCTACCTTCTTAGTTTCAATCATATTTCAACAAAATATTTCAATAATTTAAAAAGTAATTTTCTTGGTTGAAGAAAAAATAGTATGTGTTATTTGGATTAAAAGTGTCTTTGTTTGATTCGCAATTTTTGCATCCGCTCGGCTTCGCTACGCTTCGCCTCGCAAATGTAAATTATTTGCTCATCAAACAAAGTATCACTTTTAATCCTAATAACACAATATACTATTAACTTATTATACTAGTATACTCACAAATATATTTTAGTCATTTTATTTAAACTGCAGAAGAAGATATAAAGCATATTTTACTATTGTCACTGTCATGTCATAAACATTTAAATTTTACGTAGTAACAAATGTTAATCGATCATGGACTACAAGATACCGAAATACTAAATTATAAATATATACTTTAATTATTCTTAAATGATACCAGATACAAAAATATTTATAAAATACCGATTGTAGGTAATAATCACATTTTTCAATTAAAATTAAAAAAATTGTCTTAAATTAAATATTTATCGAAATTTTTTTTAAATTTACTACTTCCGGTTTGTAGATTGAAACCAAAAATAGGAGGTGCACAACTAGATGCTATAACAGTCCTAAATACAAAATTTCAACTTTCTACGTCTAACCGAATTTGAGTTATGCGACACACATACGTACATACGTACAGACGTCACGACGAAACTAGTCATAATGGATTCAGAAAAGGTCAAAACGGATATTTCCATCAAAATCTGAAAACCGAAATTTTTCGCGATTACAATACTTCCTTATTACTCCGTACAAGGAAGTAAAAACGCTCTAATGCATTGCTGTCATTCTGTAACACTGTAACTATGGTAATGACATGCCCTATGTTTACTTATAAAAAAAACTCTCTGTATATATATTAAGGTATTCGTGACTGCAATTAGTTAAGGAAGCAACAGTAGTGGGTGTGACAGTCAGTAAATTGGCCAAAAAATTTAAAGTAGACTCTTTAAAATTTGTCAATATGCAGCTTGAATTCAACCGGGTATTTTCTCGCGTTGGTCTGGTTTGGTTCTGCGGAGAACCGTTGTTTAGACGATGTTTCGGCAAGATCTCACTTGCCATCTTCAGGTCTTGGATTGATTCCGTGTTCTCGATCGAGACAGCAGACAGTAGAAGATTTTGCGCTGAATTCTACGATGGCAGCGACAGACGGAGTGCGCCGAGGTGCCTGAGCGTCCAGTCGATAGATACAGAAGTGCTTCCAAGGCTGTAAGGTTGACTCGGCTGACGTAGCTTACTTAAATCCCTCACCAGTAGTCTGATCTGCTCCGGCTCCAGTAACGTAGAAAATGAGCGACTGATTGCTTGATTTTTCTTTGTGATTGTTGCCTCGATCTGCACCACCAACTGAACCAATACATAACACTCCACCATCCGACTATACTCCCTAGGTAAGCTGGAAAACTATAAAACCAAAAAAACCAAACAGTACCACAGCCCAAATAACCACAAGAAAATTATACAAAATAAAGTGGCAGTAAAAACGCAAATGAGCGTACAAATAAATTAAATAGGTTAGCAGAATGAAATTAACAAACAAAAAAAGTCTCACAGCCAACGTGCAACTAAAAAATGCAACTGAGTAAAAAAATTACATAGTAAAAACTTGTTCAAATACAATAAAACGATTACAAAATATTAATTTACAGGCCTCAAAATCAGCAAACAAAATTTAAATTTAAGTTAACATCAACAATGGAATTTACGCTAGCGAACAAAAAATAAGAAATTAGATGAGTAATAATAATAATAAATTCATTTATTTGTGAGAGAAAGAGAAATCACACAAAAGGGAAAGAGTTCAGCTTAAAGTTGTTCTTCCACTCTCCCCATACAATAGAAAAAATTACGAAAATATTGTGCAGTGGTACATAGTACATAAAATAAGGTAACAAAAAGTTTGAAACAAATATACTAGGGATACATTAAACTATGCCAAATTTAGACATTGTTTTTCTAACAAATACGATTTTACGTTATTTCTAAACATGGTCGAATGATATTGATAAGGTCTGCCACTGCGCATAGTCCCGCCTACCTTGTGACGTCAACTGGTTCATGCTTGTAAGTGCTGTGCTTGTGACTAGATCACCGCGGCAAAACAACACTTCGCATTCTATGTACTACACACTACAGGATTAAATATTTGAATATTTTAATCTTTATAACAAATCATAATGGTTGTTTGTGCAGTAAAAAACTGTAAAAATAATACAAATAATGTGAAGAACAATGAAATATTAATGAATTTTTTTAAATTTAAAATTACAAGAAAACCGACAAAACAAAAAATGGAGAAAAATTCTTACTTAATTCAAATTGCCGCATTGAATGTATTAATATAAAGTGACTTAGATTTATTTTATTTTTGTAAAAAACAAGATTTTTTTGTTAAAATTTAGATTTTTAGATATTTGTTTATTTAAAAAATACAAAATAAAATTATAAAATGTATATTTTTCTTACGATTTATATTTTAGTTTGTACTAGAAAGGTTAAATAAAGACAAATTACATAATAATTATTGATGATTTTCATTTTTCAATGCCAGCGCAAGAAATACACTGTGTATTAGTCTATCAGCTAGACCCCCTATTTTCGGCAAATAGGCTCATTTTTTCAGTAAAGACGAGTGAGGTGTCATTTTATTCGTTTTTTTGCGTAGATTACGAAAATCGCAACGAGGAAATCGAATTTGGTAGCTTTCGTATAGTTTTGTGCAAAAAAAGGTAAAAAAAGTGCTTTTTTATTTTGGTGATTTTTTAACTTTAATTTGTAATTTTTTGTGAACTACTGAAGATATTTTATTCAAATTTTATACACAAGTAGTATTAGGTATGTAGTACGTCACTGTTTTATAAAAAATGATATATTGTTTATAACAAATGAGAAAATAATATAATTGTTATTCAACGTAAATTTCGCGTAGTGAAAAATGTAGCCTGCTATTAAATCTCGTCCTGTTCGGAATTTTGCTATAGGTACATAGTGCGGAAGAAATGTGGAGGAAGGTTTAAAATTATTTTTAGTGAAGAAATCAATATAACTGGTTGGCTAGATTACGAGTTATGAATTTTTTTATAATTTTCGTGTTTAATGACCTGTAACTTCTAAACAAATCAAAATTTTGATATCCGGTTTCTTTTATTAAATTCTGCAAACAATTCTCTATAAGATAGATTATATTAAATTTTTCTTGAAGGCCTTAGTTAAGCCAAAATTTTAAGATTTTCTTCCAGAGAAAATTGAAATTTTTTAGCTTTTTTCATATTTTTTGTTTAATGACTTATAATTTATGAACTAAAGTTGTACTTTTTACTACGATTTAGCGGAGCTAAAGTTAGTCATTATTGTACGATTTCATAAAAAATAAATAAGTACTTACCTATTATATTACATTTGCATTCATTACAGTAATTATTTATAGGAATAACTATGTTACTCGTCTGCGGCTCGTGTAATAAAAACAATTCATTATAATGAATAATTAAACAAAAGTTAAAAAATTATCAACAACTACACAGCGAACACGACGTGCTACGCGCCTGGCTCAACGGTCCGTGCGTTTTTCTTTCTTACACTATAAAATTCATAACTAGTAATCTAGTCAACCAATTATATTGATTTCTTCACTAAAAATAATTTTTAACCTTCCTCCACATTTCTTCCGCACTATGTATAGCAAAATTCCGAACAGAACGAGATTTAGTAACAGGCTACATTTTTCACTACGCGAAATTTACGTTCAATAACAATTATATTATTTTCTCATTTGTTATAAACAATATATCATTTTTGATAAAACAATGACGTACTACATACCTAATACTACTTGTGTATAAAATTTGAATAAAATATCTTCAGTACTTCACAAGAAATTACAAGTTAAAGTTAAAAAATCACCAAAATAAAAAAGCATTTTTTTACCTTTTTTTGCAAAAATACTATATGAAAGCTACCAAATTCGATTTCCTCGTTGCGATTTTCGTATTCTACGCAAAAAAACGAATAAAATGACATCTCACTCGTCTTTACCGCAAAAATGAGCATTTTCCACCCTAGCTGATAGACTATTATGTGTGTATCAGCGAAACATGAGCCAAGTGACGTCATGCGCAAAGCAGTTCGTATTTGAGACTCGTAACTGTCTGACCTTACCAATATCATTCGGCCATGATTTCTAAATACATTTAAAGAAAGATTTAAGAAATCAGAAGGCAAATCATTTAAAATTTTAACAACATAAGCTGAGAATCACGATTCAAACTTAGTAGTTTTATGTAATGGTATGTGTAAATATACATTAGGTATAACAGCAACCGAATGACAATTTTTACGTGATACAAGTAAATTATACAGATATTCAGGTTTACCAGATAATATTATACTATAGAACAAACAAGCCGACAAAAGTACAAGTCTATTTGACATATTTAAGATCTGGAGTTGATTTAGACGAGGTGTTATATGTTCTCGATATTTTATTTGAGGTTAGATGAGGGTCATATACACTGTAGCAATAGTTAAATAGCGACAATACTAGATTTTCAATAAGTTTTAGTTTAGCTTCAGTAGTTAGAAAGTCTCTTAGTTGATACAAATATTTTAGGCACATGTAAGCTATAGAACACAAACTAACTACCTACTTGTTTATTAAATTTAATATCACTTTGAAATAATAAACCGAGATTTTTGGCACTATTCACTTTCTTTATAGACTCTTCACTTCGATTTAAAAATATGTTTTCAGTAGCACTGGAGTTTATTAGATTAGGAGCACCTAGTAGCATAAACATAGGCTTGTTCGAATTTATTATTAGGCCATTGTCCTTTGTCCATTCATTTATGCTCGAAATATCTTTATTAATTAAGTTACACTTTGTTCTAAGGTCACAAGGCTTAGAAGAAGTGTAGAGTTGAGTGTCATCAGCATACACCATTACATTAGTATGTTTCACACAGTTTGGAAGATCGGCGACATAAATGAAAAATAAAATTGGCCCTAATATAGAGCCCTGGGGAACTCCTTTGTAATGGCTGATAGATCAGAAAGGTTATTTTTTAGTTTAGTACATTGCTTTCTGTTTTGCAAATACGATGCAAACCAGGAGAGAACTAAATTTCTAATACCATAGTACTGAAGTTTTGCAAGGAGTAATTCGTGATTTATCAAGTCAAAGACTTTAGAAAAATCCAACATAACAAATAAGGATACTTCGCTGTGATCATATCCTTTGCATATGTCAACAAATACCTTCAATAGGGTGGTACACGTGCTATAATGTTAACGGAAACCAGACTGAATTGTAAGTAGTACACCAGTTTGATCCAGATGAGATATCAGTTGTTCGCAAACAGTTTTTTCTAATAATTTTGATAGGACTGGTAGAACACTAATAGGTCATAAATCATTCATTGACTTCACATGGTTTTTCTTAGCTACAGGTGTTACAATGGCGATTTTCCAGACATGTGGAACTACTGGTTCAGTTAATGAAGAGTGTTTTCACTAGCTCAGGTTTTAAATTATGATGACTTAAAATGGATTCAAATCCTTGCTCTAAAGTACGTGGATTCGAACCCCAAAACAAATAAAAAGAGTAAGTGGACTGTATAAAAATGGCGTGGTTCTACTTTTGAATATTGTACATGAAATTAACCCAAACTCTGTATTTTAACCAAAAATAAGCTTACACAAGACTTATTTGTTACCAAAAAAACAATATATTTACTCAAACAACAATGTAAATAACCAACTTTGAAGTACACAATACAAAGTCTACACTTTCAATAATATACACCAAAACAATTAAAAATATCAATAAACCAAATACAAATTATTATAGAATAAACATTAAATGAATCACATTCACCGTAAATCACCAATATCGAATGATTTCAGCTAAACGAGAACCAGCCCTAACTATCAATGTGATTCCACAATACAAAAAACGCGAACTAATCCTGAAAGAAAAGAACAATAATATATATTAGCACTAATTCACCCAAATAACAATGAACTTAGCTAAACGAGAACAAACCCTTATTGCTAATATATTCCTAACACGAGAAAACCAATAATACAAATAATACTGTTTACCAAAACAATGATATTTTACCAATAATACACAAATAATAATAATTCAGTACGCCCCTGGCGTTTGCACTGAACAATATTATAACCAAAACACAAATAATATTCAATAACCAAGCATCAAGTAACACTGATGCGTATTTTACCAATAAACAATTTGCTAACCAACAGTTTAGCAAACGTTAACCAACAGATACTACTTTACTTACTGTTTTAACCAACAGATACTACTTTACTTACTGTTTTAACCAACAGTTAACTAAAACCAAACACCAAATAACAATGATGTGTACAACAGACTGTTAAATCTTATATATTTAACAGTCTTTTACCAACGAAATACTAAACAAACGCAAGCCAAGTGCGCAACACGTCTGATAGCTACAATGAGCGCTGAACGACTAAACTATTTGGCGCGAACGGATCTCACATCAACAACAACTCTGGGTGGTCTGACGTAACAATACAGCCACACCCGGCTAGCGACGGCCGGCGAGGGGGTCGCTAGGCAACCGCATTCCACAGCGAACAGCGGCGTGCGCGCAAGAATGTTTTGGAGGCTTCTATTCTAAACAAAGAGTTTATTAAGTCTGTAATAATACACGGGTTTCCTGATAAAATAATTATTTCAACTATTGTTTTAGAAATTTCGTAAAATCCAACAGCATTACACATTATACAGTTAAATAAGCATATGACGTCATGGTTATTTAAGGTTTCGAAGCTGTGAAGACAGTAATTTGATACATTAGGATAATTTTTAGTTTTCAAGTAATTTAATGTATCAGGGTTAATGTCTACATCAGGTAATAATGAGACGAAAAATTTCTTAATGTCGCTTAAATTAAATCGAGTTTCATCTAAAGTCTGGGGTGCAGGTTTGATTCCGAGTTTTACTATTTTTTTTATATTTTCACCTTGCATCCAATAAGCTATTTTTTCTGACTTAATAGCTTGATTTGTATAGTTGCGTAATTATACATAAAATTTCTTTCATTCAGCTACTCTTTTCTTTTTATAAGAGTTGTATGTTTTGTCTTTACGTTTAACAATTTCCTTAATATTATAAGTTATGTATGGTTTAGAGTAGACTGTTTTTTGCATAAATGGTTTTGATCGGTGCAAATTGATCAAATATATTAATAACGATTTGACTAAATTGGTTAATTTTGTCATTAACATTTTGAGATTGTTGAAGATTTACTAAAATCAGAGTTTCAATTAGCGCAGTGGTGTTGCAATTTTTAAAATATCTGTATGTGTAGGTTGTAGCTTGATTTCGAGATATTGTAGTATTTAGTTTACAACAAATCATGCAATAATCTGAAAAGTAAGTATAAGAAAGAGAATGATATGCGTGAACTGAAGGTGGAATTTCCTATAAGCGTCGGACGCATGCGTTTGACGGACGTGTACAAACACAAGCGTCAGACGTATATGGAGGATATTTTCCTATAGACGTATGACGCTTTACAAAATACGTTCTCTGGCTTAGTTCTTCAGTTGAAGAGAAAACTGTAAATAAAAATATGGATGATTATCATTGTTCAATGGGCATATTCTTAGAAGAAGAAGATGATGATGATGATCTTGTACTTTCCCTTATTAGTCCAAGGTATAAAAATTGCGGAAAGGTAAATGTATATTGCATGGCTGGTACCCGTACAGCGCTGTGATTTGCGACAAACTCCTCCAGTTTTTCTACCTCCACAGCAGAAAAGTGAAATCTTTCCGACATATTGCAGTGAAATGTTACCGTAAACACCTAATCATACGCTTGCGTCTGCGTTTATACTACTTCTAGACCGGTACTGACGCAGACGCTTGCGTTAGACGCAACTGAACGCGTCAACATACGTTTATAGGAAAACAACAATACGCATCGTCTATTGAACAGTGCCTCTGCGTCAGACGTGTCCGTCAGACGCATACGTCCGACGCTTATAGGAAATTCCACCTTGAGAGAAGAAACGGTTTAAACCGTCTGACTAAACACCTGGTGCTACTGTGGGAGGGGGGATCTAACGTTTTTAATGATTTAGACTTTTGCTCGATAAATCGTAACGCTAAATCAGTATTACTTATTATCGAACAACCTCCACGATATCGTAAGCCAAACGTTATTATAACACTTGGGTGATGCTTTATAAATGAGAATTAAAGGAATATATAATAATATAATAAAACACAACACGGTAGTAAAACGATTAACTATATTAATAAAAACGATAACTAATATTTAAATAAAATACGTGAATTTAATAAAACGATACTTTCGACATTTGTCCTAAGCGTTTAGGAAAACCACTAATTAATTTGTTAACTAATTAATTAGATGGATAAAACACTAAACAAAAGTTCGTGATGAATTTTTGAATAAGATTAATTAGCAACTAATATATTGCTATAAATTACGAAAAACACAGATAACAAAACACATAAAACATAAAATATTAACTTGCTCAAAATACGTAATTTCACATTCACAAATAAACAAATAAAAACGGAGAGTATTGAGATTCACTTTGAGCACAAATAAACAACAATTACAACAAGACAAATTATTCTCAATATTTAAAAGCGTCTCTCTCTTTCGAGATCTTAAAACTATCTACTTTTCAAAAACGAAAAATGTTACAAAACTATGGTTCAAAGCCATCCCTTAATTCTAAAAATAGATTCTGACCGTAGCTACAGTGAATCTCAAACATTTCCAAATGAAGTTGAAATACTTTTCATTGAACTAAACGGTTTCCGTATCTTACATTTTGACATCTGTCGAAATGCCAAAATGTACATTTTAGTAACTGTGAAACTGATATTTTAACAACAAAACAGATGGACTTCTTAGAAGTCGGATACAACGCGAGGGAAAACCCGTTGAGCTTTTCCAAAAATATTTCAACTTACAAAAACAATAATTATTGATATAATACAATAAATTAGCCCTGCTACACTACGTAGCTAGCTGAATTAAATGAATCGATCGCAAATCGGGCTGAATTCAACAAACTTACTATCTAAAACAATTTGTTACGTTCCTAAACCGCCTCATTGACTGCAGCCCGTTCCTCATCAGTGTTTTGCCCTCATAATTCTTAATATTTAATATTGGCGCACTGATGTGACTGAAAACAGATAATTAAATTAGTTGTTTTTGGTAGTTGGTTAATTGTCTGTCTGTAACGAACTTTTGTCGTTGTAAGTCACGCTAAGTTATAGCTAAGTTGTGGAAATTTTGGCGAAAGGCTATCAAATATTTATTTTGGATTTTTGTGACTACAATATTGTGGAAGTTTATTTTATTCCTCGGGAGAATCCCGGATTTTAATATCAAAAGATTCGTCAGAACTCTTTCAAGCCGTCAAAGAACTCACGTAAAGCCGAACCAATTCTTCTAGTTTATTCTTTAATTCAATATCTAATGTCCAGTTTTGATTTAACATTATTGTCCTGATCACTACCTTCCTTGATTTAGTAATCTGCTCTAAATTCATACTAATTAACACGGCCAGTGGCGTACTCGCGCCATGTGGTCTCTTCCAAAATATTGTTGCTCATCTGCTAACTATTTGTAGGCTTTATTCTTACGGTGGGTGGTATACCCCTGTAATTGGAAGAGAATTATAATTGTGGAGACCGCTATATTGAGATTTTTGAGACTGCTATCAATTACCAAGACCGGATGTTCCATTCCCTTTAAAGTTTACTGGTAACGCCACTGACCGATTGAGGCCCGCCATCTACCGTCGGAATCTCGGACCATCCAGGCCCAGCTGTTGCTGAACAGCGTGGAGATTTATGCAGATAAGCCTCTCGATTATTTTTCTATATTGTATTATCATCTACGATTAACCTTTCATTGATTTACACTTATTCATTTATTGATATTTAAATATTATATTTGTTTCACAAGTTGTGGTGCGGCTAACGTTTGACAGTTACTTTGCTTATACTATACTTAAATTGATTTACTTATTTACTGTATGTAAGCTGATCCCAATACGCATTCTTTTATTTTAAATTTCATTATTCAGGCAGTTGTGCCATAAGTCGGGTAGGGCGTAGTACACGCGTAAGTGATACGACTCGCATTGCGCTCTAGTTATTTTATTTTTCGCGCGCGCATCATCGTCCTGCTGGTACCATCACGACAGTTTTGCGTTATTGTTGCGCATTTTACATCAAACCAAACTTATGATATTGAATCAACTGAAGTCCTCGACACTGACGTTCTGTGTCGACTCCCCACGCGCTTTATTTTGTAATTTTTATAAAGTTGCTGACTGCGCTATTGAGATTAGGTTTAGAACGTTTATAATTAACTTGTAATTTAACAACTTAATTTATTTTCGTCGACGTTACGCCCCTTTTTATTTTTATACTAATATTTTACTTCGAATATATGCACCTAGTTAAGAATCAACGAATTTTATTTACGATTCACCACTTGTTCCGTTCCCTTCGTGTTTTCAATAGCTCAGGTTGTAATGATGACTTAAAATGGATTCAAATCCTTGCTCCAAAATACGTGGATTCGAACCCCAAAACAAAATTAAATGAGTAAGTGGACTGTATATAAACGGATGATTCTACTTTTGAATATTGTGCTTTAAATTAAACCAACACTCTATATTATAACAAAAAATAGTTTTAGTTAGTTTAGTTTAGTTTATTGTCTTTGGCCAGAGTTTACATAGAGTAATTGACAAGTCACAAGTTACATACATTCACAAAAAAGAACAACATATTAATAAAAACGTCAAATTTTATACAAATAATAATTAAAACACAAAGTACGTAGGGCGAAAAGAAATCAAGAGCAAGGTTACCTACGTGCAGTGCTCCATGTCAATTGCAGGTATTCATCTGTGCTGTAAAAACAGTGTTCTAAGAGATAACATTTAATGTTTCTTTTAAAACTGACCATAGTAAGGTCTCTAATTTGTTGAGGAACATGATTATATAGATTTACTTGTAATGTATTTTTGGCAGATTTACTTAATTTGAATTTATTACGTCTAAGTAGATCTGCAGAGCGTGTATTATACACATGGAGGTCGCCATTTTTTACGAAATCCGTGTTTTTATGTAGCTCCAAAAGAGAAAAATAGATAAACAACGTTGGCAGTGGCATGATTTCTAATTGTAGGAAAAGATTTTTACAACTTTGCCTGTAACCTGAATTTGTAATAAGTCTTATGACCTTTTTCTGCAACTTGAAAATTTTTTCTGAGTGGCTAGAGTTTCCCCACAGAACTATAGCATATGAGATTTGAGAGTGAAATAACGCGAAATATGCATTGCGTAAGTTGTCTGTAGACAAAGATTCTGCTAGATTTCTAAATAAGAAAACAATACCAGCCAATTTTTTTGACAAAATTGATATATGTGGTTGCCAGTTTAGATTTGGATCGATGTAAGCACCTAGAAGTTTGACACTCTTAGTTTGAGAATTTCTATTACTAGAAGTAAATAGGAGATATTGGGTTTTACTTTGATTTAGTTTAAGATTATTAGAAAGAAACCAATTTTCAGCTTTGGCCATCATATCCTGCTTTATATTTGTTAGACAATCAAGATTGCTGTCTGAACATATGATAGTAGTGTCGTTAACAAAAAGTATGCAACTAATTGGTTCCATGTATTTACTGAATTCATTTATATAAATGAGGAAAAGGATGGGGCCTAGGATGCTTCCCTGGGGGACACCATGCTTTATTTCCATGTATTTAGAGGACTGATCGCCGACAACCACACATTGGTTTCTTTTTTTCAAGTAAGATGCAAACAGTGCGTGAGGTAGACCCCGTATGCCATACATTTCGAGTTTATGGAGTAGTATGTCAAAGCTAACACAATCAAAAGCCTTGGAAAGGTCACAAAGTGTCATTAAGGTACTTTCACCATTTTCAAGGCAGTTGATTATGTTGTCAATTACTTTTAATAGAGCTTTAGTTGTGGATAAATTTTTCCTAAAGCCTTACTGAGAGGAGCTTAGAATGTCAAACCTTTCCAGATAGCTCACAAGTCGCACTTTTATTAAATGTTCTATAATTTTACCTATTATTGGGATTATAGATATTGGCCTATAATTGTTTAGTTCAGATGTATCACCGTTCTTGTGAATTGGTATAACTTTGGTGTTTTTGAAAATATCAGGGTAAACACCCTGTGTGAAGCATTTATTGATAAGAATTGTGAGTGGGTCTACAATTGCATCAATGACGCCCTTGATAATTCTACTATTCAGACCGTAAACATCAACACATTTTGAGTTATTTAGTTGCTTGGTGCAATCAATAACTTCTTTTTCAGTTACAGGTGTAAGGAAGAAAGAAGTTGAATATGTTGTAGGGTTATATGATACCTTGTCCGGAGGTTGGT
Organism: Agonum fuliginosum; assembly: GCA_947534325.1. Classification (NCBI taxonomy): domain Eukaryota; kingdom Metazoa; phylum Arthropoda; class Insecta; order Coleoptera; family Carabidae; genus Agonum; species Agonum fuliginosum. Next base: position 41,802,211 of record OX384030.1, on the reverse strand, counting down.
TGTTGTTAATAGTTCTCTCAGCTACTGATACGAGAAAATTATTAATATCATCGAGTGGTACATCTGGGATTTTAGATTTATTAGTACAATTTTTTTCAAAGTTGATTAATTTCCAATAATCTCTAGGTTTATTGGAAGTTTGAGCTAAAAAATTTTTGTAAGAAGTCTTCTTAGCACATTTTAATTCTTGCACGTATTGGTTGCGCAAGTTTTTGTAAGCCGTAAGATCCTGCGGTAGTCTAGTGGAGTTATATAAATCTTTGATGCTAAGAAGATGGTCTCTTAGTGCCCGAAGTTTAGAGTTATACCAACACACAGGAAAAGTTTTACTAGAATTGCTTTTTACATACTTGCTATGCAACAATACCAAATTGCTTAATTTTTCTGTGAGGAAATTCGCCAAATGTCAATCAAACGTTAGTAATATGTCGTGTATGGTAGCTATGTTTCTGTCAGTAATCGCCCGTCTATAGACTGGATTTGGGTGGGGGCGTGTTTGGACAAAGTTTATAAATTGACCTAGATGATCCGATAAAGATGGATCAAGAATCCCAACTTTATAATCATCGACATTGATATTTGTTAATATATTGTCGATGCAATTTGCTGAATTTGCAGTAATTCTTGTGTTGTCTGTAATAGTAATATCAATGTTAAAACTTTTGTTAACAACAATTAAATCATTTAATTGAGTTGAACTAGAAACAAAATTTATCTTAAAATCGCCTAAAACAACTATATTTTTAGTTTTAACATAAATCTGTGTTAGCAATAGCTCATATTTATTCAAGAAAATTTTAAAGTCTGCTACACCCGGTCTATAAACGCAAACGATCACTGACTCTATGAGTGGAACATAGACTGCACAGAATTCCGAGTAGAATTCCAGACACAAACTTGATATATCTATTGGTATAAAAGGTAGATGCTCTTTTATGAATATAGCTACCCCTCCATGTATACTTACATTCCTGCAGAAATAACTGGCTAGTTTATACCCTGGTAAGTTTACAAATTTTATTTTATGTTCATTGAGCCAATGCTCTGATATGCACACAATATCAAAGTTAAATTTGTCTAAAAACAAAGAGATTTGATTAATTTTATTTGAAATACATTGCACATTGACATGGAACGCACTTACTTTGTTAACATTTACAGAGATTTCATAATTAGGTTGCGGAGAGGTTATGTGGTGGTTGTCTTCGGTTTGACGCGATGAAAAAACCGGTTTACTTTTACTCCCTCAGGCCAAATTTCAGGATTCATAGCTGCATTTGGATCAATTCCTGCGATGGTAACTTTAAACGACGAATAAGACTCCGGGTACCTGGCTGTTATTTTCTCCACTTGGACTTCGGTAAAATGATCTTTCAAGAATTTTTTTACATCCTCTACTGTCGTTTTGGGTAGAAGTTTATATACATGCAGATGTACTTGCTTGGGTGCTGCTTGGAGTGCAGCTGTTTTTGCCGTTGTCATTTGTCCCGTTATTGGCATGTTACGCCTAACCGTTTTGGTGGCTTTTGCGTACGTCGCTGTTTCCTTATTTTTACCAGTACAAGAATTTACGTTTGTAGTTTGATCGATATTTTTGTTTGATTCATTCTGCTTTATATGCGTATCACTAATATCTATAATATTAATATTAGTTTCATTGTTTTTAATTTCATTATTCACTACGCCATTTTGAGACGATGTCGATAATATCGATTTTAATTTATTGGTACGATTTCTATGTGTTATCCTGCCACTGTCAGATGTCACTGAAGTCGTTGACATTTAACTTATGATTGACAGTTTTATAGTTTTTAAGGTCGAGTGATGCAACATTTTTATTATTTTGTAATAATTTGATTATTAATTCCAGATCTTTCACCCTTGACTCCAGATGGAGGGTAAACTTGTTATACATCTTGCATTTTTCTTGAAGCTGTTCGTTTGTGGCGGTATATTTTGCACAAGTCACGCATGCTGCACACGTTTTACTAACACTATCCACGAACAATTCTTCATTTTCGTCAGTTTTAGCAAATTTATTTAGTACTGAATTTGTTTTATATAAGTCAGGCAATGTGCCGTGCACTATTAGATCTATTAAGTCAGCTTTTTTAAGCTTGTTAAGCTCAACTATTTCTGCTGCTGGCTCAGTTACTATTGCACCACCCGCCATCTTGATCTGATTATAAGTAATAAGCTTACACAAGACTTATTTGTTACCAAAAATCAATATAAATTAACTCAAACAACAATGTAAATAACCAACTTCAAAGTACACACTTCAAAGTCTACACTCTCAATGACATATACCAAAACAATTCAAATTATCAATAAACCAAACACAAATTATTATGGAATAAACATTAAATGAATCACATTGATCCTAAATCACCAATATCGAATGATTTCAGCTAACAAGAACAAGCCCTAAATTATCAATGTGATTCCACAACACAAATACGCGAACTAAACATGAAAGAAAAGAACAATAATATATATTAGCCCTAATTCACCCAAATAACAATGAACTTAGCTAACAAGAACATACCCTAATTGCTAATATATTCCTAACACGAGAAAACCAAAAATAATAATAATACTGTTTACCAAAACAATGATATTTTACCAAAATAAACAAATAATAATAACTCAGTACGCCCCTGGCGTTTGAACTGAACAATATTACAACCAATACACAAATAATAATCAAAAACCCAACATCAACCAACACTGATGCGGATTTGAATAATAAACAGCCTGCTAACTAACGGTTTAGCAGACTTTAACCAACAGATAACCAAAACCAAACATCAAAATACTATGATGTGTATAATTGACTGTTAAATCTTATATTTAACAGTCTTTAAACCAACTACCAAAGAAATGATACCCAAATGTAAGCGTAAATGCTGTTCGATGTTCCTTCTACCGAGATTGCCGCACAACTGAAACTACCGCACGCAATCTCCCGCGTAGACTTGCCGACGACCTGGGAGGTCTACAACAAAGAAGTCTGACGTCCCAGCCGTGCCCAGCCCGGCTAGCGAGGGGGTTGCTAGGCAACCGAAAACTGTACACAACATTCCACAAGCGGACAGAAGTTTGAGCGACAACGGCCGTGCGCGGAAGAAAGTATTGGGGCTTCTATCCTAAACATTCCCGCCCACCAAAATGTCTCATTTTCCCCTAACCTCTAACTACTTGGTAAGGGACACATTTTGACTAAAGGTCCTTTGACCTCCTCCAGGCCAAATCCCCCTCCGTGGGTACCACCTTGTCGTGGTGGGGGGGCTTAGTACGTCAGGCCGGAACTCACCGGAAGGCGGAAGACCAAGAGTACCTGCAACGGTGGTGGCGTCTGACCCAGAATGGGCGGCCACCCACGGGTAGACGGGACTCGGTAGCCGAAGTGAAGGCAACCCGTCTAGGAGAGACAACTCCGAAGAATAAACACTACGACGACCGCGACGACAAAGGACCACGAGATCGGCCCTGTATGTCATACGTGGGAAGTGTCTGGATAGCTGCATTTGGTTTAGGTTGGTCTTTGGTTGGTGTCCCCCCCCCCCCCCAGATGCAGTTAGAAGGGCTGATGTGAGCCTGCTCTGCCGAAGGGACCAGTCACTTCGGGCCTTGATCAGGAAGTGTGTGTTGAACAGGAGGTATCGGAACCTCCTGCTGCTACGAGCGAGCCTGGCCCGTCCGCGTATCCCGGGGCCAGATAAACGAGGTAAGTTGGGCCTCAGGGAACTGGGGTAAGGCAGTCGCCTGAGGGTATACCCGTTCCTAACTACTCGGCCCGCTCCCTCACACACGATGCACTGGACATAGCATAAATGGGGGATCCGGATCACAATGGGGGTAACAACAATGCAACGAACATGGACAACGAGTTGGAAAACGAACAGGACAGAATTATCGTAACGGGAAGAATGGAGACGACATTGGATACGGATAAGGATGCGGAATTAGAGTTTAATCCCTTTAAGAAGGGAGGCCTGAGACGTTCCCCAATAAAACAACGGTCTCAATCGGTGTGTAATATCAAGGAGGTAATGGTGACAACCACTAGGGAAGCCTACCTGGAGATCATGGGGACTCCTACCAAAAGGAAGAGAATGCAGGAAAAGGACCCAGATACCCCAATCACAAAGAAGATTGGTATACTGGACAGTTTTCTGAAAGCGGGAGCTAAGAATGCTCTAGATAAAGGAAACGAGGAAAAAGAAGAGAAGAAAGACCTAAACGGAGGAAACAAGAAACCTAAAATAGCTGAAGCACAAGCAAAGGAAGGTGCAAAGGGGAATCTGTTAGAAAACCTTAAAAAATCAATCGAGGAGTTGAACGGGCTCATTGTAAGCAACACTAGATTGGAGATTAAAAAGATAACTGCAACTCTGGTAAAACAGATAAGACAAGCTGAAATCAAACTTATCCAGACCATAGAGGAAAATAAAAGCAATGAAGGAAAAGCCGGCGGGATACAGCTCTGCGATGCGGAAACTCAGACAGACTTCGAAGTTGGTGAGGAAGTCGAAGACACGAATAGTGTAGGAGCCAAGGTAAGGGAAAAGGCACTAGAGAAGGTCGAACTGTGCGACAACTATGAGGAAACCCTAAAGATGACAGAGAAACACTGGCAACAAGAACATTATGTTAAAACAATTCTCACGGAGGATAAGCTTATAAACGCTGCAATAAATATGACGATTGTCAAAGACTTGCCGAATAGAGGAAATAGCGACAAAAAATTGAAGAAAAGAAAGGAGAAGGAAGAAGAAGATGCACTAGAACACGCCATACACGCTGAAGTAGTCCTCGAAACTGGAAAGGCTATACATATACACAACAAAGCGGAAATAGAGACAAGTGACGGCACGAGGACTATAGGTAGACACATCTTCTATATTAGAACTAGAGAAGAAGGTGCAGAGTCAATCAACCTAGAAAATGCTTACAAAAGCTTCCTAGATCTTAAGGCCCACCTAGGTAAATACAATATCAAATGTGTTGCTATGAACAGGATGGGAGGAGGGAAAACGAAAGTTAGCTGGGGAAGCCTAAGAAAAATGATTGAAATAATTTTCTGCGATACAGATATCGTATTTAAAATTCATGGCATGAAAAGGGGGAAAAATAGAAGCATAGACGGAAAACAAGAAAATGTGCAGGACCACGTGAGGGAGGAAATAAGCAAGGAGCCCATAAATGAAGGAATGACTGAATACGCTGACACAGCCGCTGCTCCGGAGAAAGGGATCTGGAGAGGGACCTCCTCCAGAACAAAGAAAAAGAAGGAAGCTAAAAAAGAAACCAAGCTACAAACTGGAGAAGCAAAGAACAGAAAGAGGGAAAATAACGACGTTATCCTCATAACGACGACCAGCAACACGTACGCAGAAGTCCTTCAAAAAATTAAAAGAGAAGTTAACCCAGATCACTTCGGTGTACAAATCAAGGGCCTGAGAAAAACTAAAAAGGGAGAATTAATCTTGGAGGTCGGCAAAGACACGGAAAAACAGCCCAGATCAAGAAAGCCATAGAAGAGTCTGCTGGGGCGAAAAATGTCCAACTTCTTGGTAACAGCGCTCGTAAAGCAACCCTAATAATTAGGGACTTAGAAGAGGATATGACACAGGAAATGATAACGGACAATATCCAAAGCACGCTATCGCTAGAAAGTTCTCGAGACATATCCGTAAAATCCCTGAAGCCATCATATGCTGGAACACTCACTGCGATAATAAATATAGGTGAGGAAGCCGCTAACACGCTGTTGGCGAGCAATAATGGAAGGATAAAACTCGGCTGGGTATGGTGTCGCATAACGCGATGGAGGGATCTCGTACTGTGCTATAAATGCTATAGCTATGGCCACAGGGCGAGTAAATGCACGGGAGCAGATAAAAGCAAGCTGTGCCTTAACTGTGGACAGGCAGATCACAAAGTAGGAGAATGCTCTAACCCGCCCAAGTGCATAAGTTGCGACAAGGAAGGACATCGCTGTGGTACTAATAGGTGTGAAAACCACCGCAAAGCGCTTCAAGCATCGGTTGGGGGGAAAAAATATCCAAATTCAACGTCCTACAAATAAATATAGGAAGGAGTTGGGCCGCACAAGATCTTGCATACGCTACTGCGACTCAAAGAAACGTGCATATCCTCACTATCAGCGAACCTACTAGGGCCTCTGGAGTAGGCTGGTTTTTAGACAGTAATAGAGACGCAGCAATTAAGGTAGTAGAAAATAGGCTCAAAGTAAACGGTAACGGTAATGGAAAGGGCTTCGTCTGGGTAAAAATCGAAAACACATCAATCTACAGCTGTTATTTTTCTCCTAACCGGGAACTTAAAGAGTACAATTCGTTCCTGGGGGAACTTGAAGCGAGCATCCGAGCACAAAACACCAACAACATCATCATATGCGGAGACTTCAATGCTAAAGCGCCAGATTGGGGATGTGCGAAAGCCGACAAACGTGGAGACAAATTGACAGAATGGGCGGCAGGAATTGACCTTGTTATCCTTAATGAAGGCTCTGCACCAACTTTCACGCGGGGTGCCTCTAACAGCATAATCGATGTAACATGGGCTACTAGCGCCACCTTTCAAGAGATTGTGGAATGGAAGGTATTAGATGAGGAGTCTTTAAGCCACCACAAGTACATCCTAATCAGATTAAAAGGAAAACAAAAACGCAAACCAAGCCCAACGCAAGGGTTGGATATAAGACAGATTAACCAAGACGACACGGAAAGAGGGAGAATCATCAAGGATAAGTTGCAAAAAGCTGCAAAAACACCTGAAGTTATACAGAAAAAACTAGAAATCTGCGATGAGCTTATGCCCAAGAAGAAAAAAACCCGACGGCCCCCCCGTCTACTGGTGGTCCAAGGAAATTTCCTTACTAAGAAAAAAGGCGCATGAAGCTAGAAGAAAATACCAACGAAAAAGGAAAAAAAGCAATGACGACCAATGCAAGGAGGAACAGGCTAACGCCAAACAAGCGAGAAAAAACCTAAGAGCCGAGATCGCTAGGGCAAAAAAAGAAAGCCTGGGACGAGCTATGCGACGACCTTGACAAAGATATCTGGGCCAAGGCTACCAGATTGCCACTAAAAGGCTGGGGAAGAGAGAGCCGCCCCAGACACTGGAAGAAGCGATACTCAACACGGTTGTCGCTGCCCTATTCCCCGTGTCACCGATTGTGAACTGGATAGTGGAGGATAAAACGGAAGTGACTGCGTTCACGGACAACGAACTATTCGCTGCCAGTAAAAAAATAAAAGAAAAGAAAGCACCCGGGCCTGACAACATACCGCCAGAAATTGTAAAAGCGGCCATTGCTGCAAGTCACACCACCTTCCTGGATATATATAATACATGCTTGCAAGACGGCATATTCCCTGACAAATGGAAAATAGCCAGGCTGGTTCTTATCAGCAAGCCAGGCAAGCCAGCTGATGACCCATCTGCATACAGACCCCTGTGCCTCCTTGACATACAAGGTAAAGTCTTCGAACATCTGATCTTGGCGAGACTGAAAGAAGAACTAGACGGAAAGGGTACTCTCTCTGACCAACAGTATGGTTATAGAGAAGGCAGAGGAACAGAAGATGCATTGGGTAAGGTCATGCAAATTGCAGAAGAAGCTAATTCCGGACACTGGAGAACAAAGAAGATATGTGTGCTTATCACATTCGATGTAAAGAACGCGTTCAACTCAGCATCATGGAGAATAATCATTAGAGAACTTAATAGAAGGAAGGTATCCACATACCTAGTAAGAATCATCAAGTCATACTTGAGTAATAGATACATCATGACCGAAGCAAAAGAAGGCGTGTGTTGCTACCAAGTCAGGCGAGGAGTCCCACAAGGCTCGGTCCTAGGCCCAACCCTCTGGAACATACTGTACGATGGGATTTTACGGCTAGAAGTTCCAGAGGAGGCAACCCTCGTAGCTTACGCTGACGACCTTGCACTGATCGTCACGGGCCAAACCAAAGAGGCACTTGAAGAAACTGCGAATACATGCATAGATCAAATTACAACGTGGATGCAAAACCACGAACTTGAACTAGCAGTACATAAAACGGAAGCAATCTTACTAGCCGGGAGAAGAAAAGGAGAAGGTGCTACTTTTAGAGTTAATGGCGAAAAGATAGAACCTAGGACAAAACTCAAATACCTGGGTGTCACGCTCGACCCTGGACGTACCTTTGCCCCGCATGTAGAAAACATAGCCAACAGAGCAGCTACAGTAAACGCTGCCTTAACCAGAATAATGCCGAACGTGGGGGGCCCTGGCCAAAGTAAAAGAAAACTCTTGGCACATGTAACCATGTCAGTGATGCTTTACGCTGTGCCAGTATGGAAAAGCGCCATGAAAAGGGAGAGAAACAGGAAAAAACTAGCATCCGTCCAGAGGAAAGCTGCACTTAGAGTGTGCTGTGCCTACAGGACGGTGTCAGAAGAGGCCATACTTGTACTTGCAGGACTACCACCAATTGACCTAATTATTGAAAGTAGAGGCACATTGAGCGAAGAAGGCAGGCGACTATCAAAAGAGAGTAGAGACACAAGGGTTAGAGAAAACTGGCAAACAAGATGGAGCACGGGGACTAAAGGTGGATGGACGCGGAGACTCATCCCGAATTTAAACCCATGGCTACAGCGGAAACACGGCGAACTAAACTACCACTTGACACAGGTTCTCACTAACCATGGAAGTTTTAGCTCCTACCTGTATAAGATTGGGAAAATAGAGGAGGAAACATGCCCGCACTGCAGGGCCGAGCCGGACCACGCAGAGCACACTGTTTTTTGGTGTCCGAAGTGGGATAGGGAAAGAGAAGATATGAAATGGGTAGTAGACCTACTTGAGCCTGAAAACATCATTGAACAGATGCTAGAAAGTAATGAGAAATGGGAATCAGTAAAGAACTTTGCCACCAAAGTCATAAAGAGAAAGGAAGAGCTAGAACGATCGCTGCTATAAATGCAGAGTAGAAGAGAGGTTGCCCACGTGCTCCTGAAAAAGTCAGTCCCTGAAGTAATGTTATAACAGTCCCGGGGATTGGCCAGAGACAGGGAGGGGGTTTTTAGCCGGTAGGAATCCGGCACTACCACTGCGAACGGATTCTCTGTGGTGTCTTTTGAAGATTTTCCCCCCACCCTCGTAAAAAAAAGGCCAAATCCTGCTCTGGCAAACCTGACCACACTGTCTGGTCTTGGGTAAACCTGCCACCACTTGTTGACAAGTTATCGGGTCATATTTACTAAGAACTGAACGAATAGTTCTTCTTGCTGATAAGATCCAAAATTGATGACTTATCAAGGAACGCAGCGCTTGAGGCGGTAAGTGCATATAAGTTTGATGCATGTGCCTCACAAACATAAGAGTAACCTTATGTTTACATGGGAGTAAAATTGGGAATTTTTGTTTTACATCCACACTAGAATGTCGCAGCCGCCCACCAACACGCAATACACGCTCTGAATCGAGAAATGGCGAAAGCGACTGAATGGCCTTTCGGCAGGACTTGTTCTGTTGAATCAAAACCATTTCCTCTGTAAATGCTTCCTTTTGAAGCAGAAGAACAATTTTTGTCTGCGCTCTACGCAGCTCGAGAATTGTTAAACAACCTTTCTCTTTATTATCGGTGCTTGATTTCCGGCAATTATTAATAAAGCGTAATACGTACGCTGTGGAACGTAGCAATTTATTCCACGAGGAACACTTTTCGAAAAGAGCAAACTTGTCAATTGGTTTTGTCAACAAGCACTTTGATTTATCTTCACTGGAAATCAAATTTGAAATCGAAACTGTTACATTCACAGAACGACTTATTGGCCAAGTATCTTTACTGTTTCGTAACCACTCAGGTCCACGAAACCATAAGTCGCATGTAACAAGTTCAGTAGGTAACATACCTCTTGAACCAAGATCAGCCGCATTGTATTTTGTTGGGACATGAGCCCAATTTTCGCTCGGAAGAGTCTCTTGATCAATAGCGACTCTATTTGCAATAAACGTTTCTTTAGATATGTTAAACACTATTCTTAACGCAGTGGTAGTGCTATCTGGCTTTAGCACCACATGGTGAGGAATATAATAAGTCTAATTTGTTTCCTCATTATCATGATTATGAGGGACTTCCTTCATATGACCCTGTTGTTCATAATCATTTAAAAACTCCTGATATTGACGCTTTAATTCAGGGTTTTTATTTAGACGTGCTATAAGTGAATTCAAACACACTTTGGCTGTATGAAAAGATTCCCCTAATGGCGGTGGGAACCTTTTAAACGGCAGAGCAACACAATCCCTACCTTCTGCATTCCGTTTAACCGAGTTTACGTAGATCTCTTCAGCTTTGAGATCTTCACTAGGCGGAGTTTTAACGAATGTTGGAACATTTTCCGGTTACCAACATTTAGTAACCAATTCACTATTATTTTCATACAATGAAAGACAGTATGAGGTTGACCGGTTTGCCCTTTGGCGTCTACTAACGCAGTTGGTAACATTGTCATTGAATAAGATTTCAACTTATTATCTGACTCAGATGGATAATTTGATAATGTCACTGAAGTTTCCTGATTTGACGTTGCCGTGTTTTGATCAGAACCCGCAGGGGTTGCAATCTCTGACGCCGTCTCTACCGTGTTCACATTTGACGGTAAATGTAACCATGTGCTATGAAGCCTTCCACAAGTTCTACATGTGTACTTGACTGTACACTTATTTACACTATGTCCTCTTTGTAGACACGAGAAACAATATCTTTGTTCTTTTACGACTTGAAGCCGTTCCGCAGGCTTCTTTTTCTTAAATGCATCACACCGATATAATGGGTGAGATACTTTGCACAGGGGACATAAATCTGCTGAGGCTACCAATGCCACAGGTTTACCAAATTTATTATTAGCACTAGATTTATCCCAGGGTTTTTTAACCAAACCCGTTTTCACACCTGATTTCGAATCCAAGCCACCATTAGCCGATTCCTAATTGGATACACGATCCTTCAAGAAAAACAAGAATTCCGATAAAGATGGTTCTTTACCGCTATTTACGATAGCCTCCCAACGTAGGCGAGAGCTATGATCGAGTATGTCTGCTAATATATATTCCAATAACGCGGTACCAGCAGCGTCATCAACAAGAACAGTATCCAAAGATTTTAACGCAGCTATATTCTCACGAGTTAAATTGAGAATATTCTTAAGACCTGACATTGATGGTGACGATAATTTTTCTAAATTTACAATGTTTTTAAAATGAATGGTTTTCAACATACGTGGTTTATAATAATCTTCTTTAATAAGATTCCACGCTGCATCAAAGTTATCAGAAGTCACTGGCAAATGTTTAATAAGATCCAGTGGTTCACCCTTTAAACACAATTTTAAATACTGAAACTTTTCAATAGGACTAATTTCCTCTCTTTGTATGACCATTTGAGTAAATAAATCATAAAAGTTCATAAACGCGGATTTATTACCATCGAACTTTGGTAAATCCAAACGCGGCAATGCTGCTCGATATGCAGCGGTATTAGACGAAACTACAGACTCGCTTTACTAGCGAGTGACTTCTCACTGTCACACTTTCTTATTACCTCAACCGAATATAAATCATCATAGATCAACGTTATATCCGCAATTAAATCAAATATTTCCGTATAAATATTTGTTTGTAGCTCATTTGCCGCTAATACTTCAGCAGATGGATCTTCAATTTGACCTAAAGCAAACTGATATGCAGCATATTTTTCTCCAAAAGTTTTCTTCCATTCTGCTAATTCAGAATAAACAGCTTTGAACCTGCGTTGATTCTGTTCGCCTTTTTCAGTAGCATACGTAGAAAGCAATCTAATATTATTGATAACCATATCAAATTGGTATTTCAATACACTGTCTATGTTTATAATTATAAAAAACAACAACAAAGACTACAACAAACAAAAGTAAACCCAAAACAATTAAATTTTTATTTAAACAAACTGTCTATTACCGGCTTTAGTAAACCAACTGTTTCTAAACCATATCCAAAATGACAGCACTAATTGTGTCCTAACTGACAACAATTCAACAAACTTGTGTCCTAAATGACAGCACTAATTGTGTTCTAACTGACAACAATTCAACAAACTTGTGTCCTAAATGACAGCAATAATAATTATGAAAACAACAACAAGGAATTCTACAAACAATAGTGAAACCAATCCAAATAAATTTAGCTTTAACCACACTGTCTAATACCGGCTTTAGTAAACCAACTGTTTCTAAACCGTACCAAGTGCACAACCAACAAACAAAAAATTAAACCAAACCAATTAAATTTTGATTTAAACAAACTGTCTATTACCGGCTTTAGCAAACCAACTGTCTCTAAACCGTACCAAGTGCATAAATATTTCAAAAGCGTCACACAACAAACAACTGTATTCACAAATATCCCCGCTAACAGGATCAAATATTTTTAAATCCGGCTCGAAGGACCAAATGTTTTCAATAGCTCAGGTTTAAATGATGACTTAAAATGGATTCAAATCCTTGCTCCAAAATACGTGGATTCGAACCCCAAAACAAAATTAAATGAGTAAGTGGACTGTATATAAACGGATGATTCTACTTTTGAATATTGTGCATTAAATTAAACCAACACTCTATGTTGGGACGCCACTGTCTTCAGCTGTGGTCCAAGGAGCATCTCCGACAGCTAGCGCAGTCTATCGAGCGCGTCACGACTTAGTTTTTAATAATTTAATTATTTTTCTCTCTAGTTTGTAGTCATTATTAGTTTATTGTTCAACGCTATCGCACGTATTTGATTTTGCACATTTTTCTCCGCTTTAACCTTAACGCTTTTACGACCACATGGTCTCACAGTTTAGTAATTTTTAAAGTTTATAAATCTAAACAATTTTCGCATTCTTGATTTAACTTTTAGTGCTGCATAATCATATACTTTTATTTTTTAGCTACAAACTAGAGTTAAAAACGCATCACATTTATATTTTGAAACCACATGGCTTTCCATTGTTGGATATTGGACAATAATTCTCAACAATTGACGTTTGTATTTTATATACCGCATTTATATTTATTCTGCATACTTGTAAGTAACCTGCACATGTTATTTCATTTGTACACTCATTTTGCTTTCGTATATTCTGCTTTATTTCGTTTATTAATTATTATTCTTTACTATTTGGTTTATATTTGTTGTATGGTTTTTTCGCTAAATTTGGTGTTAATTAATTAAATATTGGTTGAAATTTACTAAGTTTTCTTTGATTGATTTTTACGTAATTAATTTTGCTATATTTAAGTTTAATGCTTTGGATTTATTTGTTGTACTCTGATTTAATTTATTTCATTATTAAATTGTATAAGTACTGTGTTTGCAATATCACTTCAATCCCTACACCATCTTGCATCGTTTATTCAGCCCTTCTGGCACTACACTTGCATAGTTTGCTATTCTGCTACACGTTTCAGTATTTAGTTCAAACACTATTGACAGTACACTTGTTTAATTTTTTATATAAATACACACGTGCACTTTTCATTTATTCAGCGCCACTTTGTTTAATTCTAACTCACATTGTTGTTTATTTTCTAACTCTTTGTTGCGTAGGGCGTCAACTTATTAGATTTACGCATTTCCTTAAACTTATTTGTGGGCCCATTACCTGTTTCTTCCCATCTTCCATCATCAAAGAGCGACATTGTTGTGTTAAGTCTCTCAGAACAGCTCCTGAGAGTGAGTGAGTGTCCAACCCTTTCCCGTCCATTGTTGCACTTTTCTAAAATTCTATTTTTTCACGCTACAAGTCGTGTTTCGGCACGCACTTTATTTTCTTTTGTAATTCCGCATTTTATTTACTCGCAAAACGACCTCTCGGTCGCACATTTGGTCCTTCGAGCCGGATCGTAGCGGGCCGTTGGAAACTTTCACGCTTTTCGCATCAAATTGAGATTACATTTGTACTTTATTGCAAATCTGTCTTGTACTCAATTTGGCTCACTTCAAGTCCCATCGGCGAGTGCTACGCTCTGTTTAATCGCATCAATTTCGTATGCTGTAAAACGTTCTCAACAATCTTGTTGTCAGAACACGCAACCAACTTATTTGGTTATCCTCTCGCTCGAACATTTGATTCTTCGAGAACCGGATGTGACAGGTCGCGTGAAAATTCATTTGTTACTTATTTTCAATTATTTTCCACGGGCGTATGTCACTCCATTTTTTAATATTTTTCTCTAGTACGCTTACGCAGTCTCCACCAATATTTACAATTATTCTCTTTAATTTGGTATTTGGCTGGCAGTCTTGCTTTACACGTTCTCAACTATCTTGTTGTCAGAACACGCAACCAACTTATTTGGTTATTCTCTGAGAAACGTATCATCGCACTTACGATACACGTTATTCTCGCACCTCTAGGAATTTACTTCATTTATCTATCCAGATTTTATAATCTTTGTTTTGCTACAACTCACATTCCAAAATGGTCGATTTGCTAGTCGCCAGAGTCCGACGTGATTTTTGTTTGCGATTTGTTGAAACTCTGCAGTCATTAATGACACAATCCTTAACTGATCCTACTAAAATCACTGAAACACAAACTCAATATGAAATGCTATCAGATCGCGTTAGTGACTTTGAAAATCATCACGTCAAAATAATGACACATCCTGACAATGCCGATAGGTATGACGAACTAATGATCGAATATGAGGATTTCTCCAATTCTGTGCGCACAATCATGACACAATTCAAACAACCTCCATTTCGCATTGAACAAAATCAATCACAATTAAATCAATCCGATATATTAAATACTGCTTTCAATTCACAAATTTCGTCACAGTCTCAGTCTTATGCCAGGCTTCCTAAATTGGACCTACCCACGTTTACCGGGGAAATCTCAAACTGGAACTCATATTATGATCTTTTCAACAGCGCCATTCATGATAATGATACTCTTAAATCTGTACAAAAATTCCAGTATTTAAAATTAACATTAAAAGGCGAACCGTTAGCATTAGTGAAGAATCTAATTCTCACTGACGATAATTATTCTATAGCCCGCAAATTATTGGAAGATCGTTATGCCAACAAGAGGCTTATCTCATCACACCACCTGCAATTATTAATAGATCTGCCGAAGCTCACTCCACTAACATATAAAAATGCCACACAATTTGTCTCTTCAATCAATGAGCATACTGAAGCTCTTAAGTCTAACCAAGAACCAGTAGAATCATGGAGCTCATTACTGGCTTTCATATTTATCACTAAACTAGACACAGACACTCGTAACAGGTTTGAATGCAGACTTAGTAGAGACAAACTTCCGACACTTAATGAATTACTCGATTTTTTAAATAAATTCATTCAATCTCAACAGTGGCAGTCTGTTAATCAGGTTCAAACGCTCGCTATCAGAGAAAAACTCACACAATTTAAGCCAAAATTCGTAACTTCTAGTCCAAAACAATCGCCTCGCACTTCTACATTCGTCTCCACGACCACTTCGCACAAATGCGCTGCATGCTCTCAAAATCATAAAGTCATGCAATGTGCCAAATTCCAAGCCATGGATGTGTCAGCACGCTTGAACCTTGCTCGCGCAAAGCATTTATGTCGCAACTGCTTAAGCTCAATACATACAACCATTGAATGTCAATCAAAAACAAATTGTAGACAGTGTAATAAGCGACATAACACCATGCTTCATTTCCCGAATAATACTGCTGCGGCAAAGTCCTCAACCATGCAAAGGGATGCTAATCAAGCCACTTGTAGTGATTCTTCCACTAACGTTGACAACCTCAATGTTGTTGACACTCAAACTACCTGTCTGACGTCACATAATCATTCGGTTCCATCTGTTTTATTAGGAACAGCAATCGTTTTAGCTGCTGATTCAGCTGGCGCATGGAAACCGATTCGTGTTCTGCTTGACAGCGGTAGCGAAGCATCGTACCTCACACATGCTTGTGCAGAACGCTTAAAATTGTCAAGTCGTTCTACAGACATTGTTGTCTCTGGATTTGGTAGCACAACCGCTAAGAACGTCGTACAAGGAATTACTACACTCAAAATACGTTCATCATATCAAGAATCACCCATTCACTCGCTCTCGACAATTGTTGTCACAAATGTCACTCGCAATCTTCCAAAAAGACAGTTGTCAACAACAATTTTAAATCAATTTAGTCATCTGCAGCTAGCTGACCCTGATTTCATAACACCCGCACCCATTGATCTACTAATCGGTGCAGATCTGTATTTTGATATTCTTACAGGGCAGAAAATTAATTATAACAATTTTCCAATTGCACTTGAAACCACCCTGGGTTGGATTATTTCGGGTCCAATCACCAATACTGCTGTCACACAAGTCGACACATTGCTCACCATTCAGGATCATCTTTCTGAAAATTTAAATAAATCTTGGGAATTGGAAGAAATTCCCAAAAAACCTATTCTGTCCGATGAGAATCACCTAGCTGAAGAGGCATCTCAAACTCAACCATCTAATCATATTGCGCCTTCCTCGACAGCACTAGAAGAAGAAAAATTAACTTTAGTTGCAGAAAATGATCAGCACGATGATCTTCTCTATAAATATTCTAATCTTGATCAGCTCTTGAGAATCACTGCTCTATGTTTAAGATTCTATAAACGCTTAAATCGCCAAGAAATTACGCATGATTTATTCATAACTGTTTCAGAGCTCAATGATGCACTAATACGATGGACAAAGCTTACTCAACAAGAAGTCTTCTCTACCGAAATCGATAAATTATCGCGAGGAGAATTATGCTCTAAACCAATACAACAACTAAATCCTTTTATTGACTCTGATGGGCTTCTACGTGTTGGAGGAAGGCTACGCAACTCAAAACTTAACTATTCTCAAAAACATCCGCTTCTCTTACCATCCAAACATCGATTCACCGATCTCGTGATCGATTATTTTCACAAAAAATACCTACATCCATCGCCACGAACTCTGCAGGCATTATTAAACCGTCAATTCTGGATTCTAGCTGCCCGACGCGTTATCCGAAGTTATTCTTCAAAATGCGCAAAATGCTTTCGCTGTCGACCTACAGGACCTCATCCTCCAATGGCTGACTTGCCTCACAACAGAGTTATTCAACTGAAACCGTTCGACGTCGTAGGAGTCGACTACGGTGGTCCGTTCTACGTGACTCCAATCAAGAAACGAGGCTACAAGGCAACCAAAGCTTATCTTTGTCTTTTTGTCTGCTTCTCTACGAAAGCCCTGCATCTGGAACTCGCTTCAGATTTGACGACTGAAGCATTCATCCTCGCCTTCCGCCGCTTTCTTGCTCGACGTGGACGCTGTTCTCACGTGTACAGCGACTCAGGTACTAATTTTGTAGGCACTAAAAGCTACTTCACTGAACTACAAAAATTCATCGCTTCCACGGACTACAACAAGTTTCTCGCCAATCAACTCACTCCTGACGGCATCCAGTGGCACTTGAATCCACCTTCTGCTCCGCATTTCGGCGGACTCTGGGAGGCTGGAATTAAATCCGTTAAATTCCACCTATCTAGAGTCATCGGTTCTCAAGTACTGACATTTGAAGAGTTCAGCACACTTCTATGTCAAATCGAGTCTATTTTAAATTCCAGGCCTTTATGCCCATTGTCATCTGACCCCAACGATATGACCGCTTTATCACCTAATCATTTTCTGTTATTAGAGCCAGCTGTTTGTTTGCCAGACCGAGATTATGCCAATGAACCAGATCACCATCTCAATCGCTGGCAGCTGCTGCAGCGAGCTCAACAAGACTTCTGGAAGAGATGGCACCAGGAGTACATCAACACTCTCCAACAGCGAACAAAATGGACTCGTTCCACGGCTAATCTAGAGCCGAACCAACTTGTGCTCATCAGGAATGAGCTGCTGCCTCCACTTCAATGGAAGCTCGGTCGCGTCATCGACGTCCATCCTGGTAAAGACGGCGTGGTGCGCGTCGCCCAAGTGCGAACTGCTTCCGGAGTCCTCACCAGACCTGTCGTGAAGCTGTGCCCTCTTCCACACACCTGACACTCGGTTTTGGCCGGCAGGATGTTGGGACGCCACTGTCTTCAGCTGTGGTCCAAGGAGCATCTCCGACAGCTAGCGCAGTCTATCGAGCGCGTCACGACTTAGTTTTTAATAATTTAATTATTTTTCTCTCTAGTTTGTAGTCATTATTAGTTTATTGTTCAACGCTATCGCACGTATTTGATTTTGCACATTTTTCTCCGCTTTAACCTTAACGCTTTTACGACCACATGGTCTCACAGTTTAGTAATTTTTAAAGTTTATAAATCTAAACAATTTTCGCATTCTTGATTTAACTTTTAGTGCTGCATAATCATATACTTTTATTTTTTAGCTACAAACTAGAGTTAAAAACGCATCACATTTATATTTTGAAACCACATGGCTTTCCATTGTTGGATATTGGACAATAATTCTCAACAATTGACGTTTGTATTTTATATTCCGCATTTATATTTATTCTGCATACTTGTAAGTAACCTGCACATGTTATTTCATTTGTACACTCATTTTGCTTTCGTATATTCTGCTTTATTTCGTTTATTAATTATTATTCTTTACTATTTGGTTTATATTTTGGTGTATTATTGTTGTATAGTTTTTTCGCTAAATTTGGTGTTAATTAATTAAATATTGGTTGAAATTTACTAAGTTTTCTTTGATTGATTTTTACGTAATTAATTTTGCTATATTTAAGTTTAATGCTTTGGATTTATTTGTTGTACTCTGATTTAATTTATTTCATTATTAAATTGTATAAGTACTGTGTTTGCAATATCACTTCAATCCCTACACCATCTTGCATCGTTTATTCAGCCCTTCTGGCACTACACTTGCATAGTTTGCTATTCTGCTACACGTTTCAGTATTTAGTTCAAACACTATTGACAGTACACTTGTTTAATTTTTTATATAAATACACACGTGCACTTTTCATTTATTCAGCGCCACTTTGTTTAATTCTAACTCACATTGTTGTTTATTTTCTAACTCTTTGTTGCGTAGGGCGTCAACTTATTAGATTTACGCATTTCCTTAAACTTATTTGTGGGCCCATTACCTGTTTCTTCCCATCTTCCATCATCAAAGAGCGACATTGTTGTGTTAAGTCTCTCAGAACAGCTCCTGAGAGTGAAGAGTGTCCAACCCTTTCCCGTCCATTGTTGCACTTTTCTAAAATTCTATTTTTTCACGCTACAAGTCGTGTTTCGGCAAGCACTTTATTTTCTTTTGTAATTCCGCATTTTATTTACTCGCAAAACGACCTCTCGGTCGCACACTCTATATTTTAACCAAAAATAAGCTTACACAATACTTATTTGTTACCAAAAATCAATGTAAATTAACTCAAACAACAATGT
This sequence comes from Agonum fuliginosum, assembly GCA_947534325.1. Lineage (NCBI taxonomy): Eukaryota > Metazoa > Arthropoda > Insecta > Coleoptera > Carabidae > Agonum > Agonum fuliginosum. Next base: position 41,782,737 of record OX384030.1, on the reverse strand, counting down.
AAATAACCAACTTCAAAGTACACACTTCAAAGTCTACACTCTCAATAACATATACCAAAACAATTCAAATTATCAATAAACTAAACACAAATTATTATGGAATAAACATTAAATGAATCACATTGATCCTAAATCACCAATATCGAATGATTTTAGCTAACAAGAACAAGCCCTAAATTATCAATGTGATTCCACAACACAAATACGCGAACTAAACATGAAAGAAAAGAACAATAATATATATTAGCCCTAATTCACCCAAATAACAATGAACTTAGCTAACAAGAACATACCCTAATTGCTAATATATTCCTAACACGAGAAAACCAAAATTTTTTATAATAATGTTTACCAAAACAATGATATTTTACCAAAATAAACAAATAATAATAACTCAGTACGCCCCTGGCGTTTGAACTGAACAATATTACAACCAATACACAAATAATAATCAAAAACCCAACATCAACCAACACTGATGCGGATTTGAATAATAAACAGCCTGCTAACTAACGGTTTAGCAGACTTTAACCAACAGATAACCAAAACCAAACATCAAAATACTATGATGTGTATAATTGACTGTTAAGACGGTAGCGCAGTCAATATATAGGTTTTAATAAACAAAGATTTAAATTATATATCTGAATAAATAATTTGAACACTTTTTGAATTTTGTATTCCAGAAAATTAAATTTAAAATGGATCAACACCAGCCGTCAAAATAGCGAAAAACAACATGCAGTTTTCCCCATAAAATTGGTTTAAACAATAAGAGTTTTTAAACAAATAAGGCGTTTTCGAAAAGCTTGAAGTTGCCCTCTTTTTGCTCTAATGCCACTTTTTTGAATTTTTATGTAGGATTGTATTAAAATACACATAAAATATTCTCAAAATTGGACATGTTTAGCCATGCACATAAAAAAATTGAAGAAAAAACTAAAAAAACTGGCATTAGAGCAAAGAGGGAGCATCCTTAAACTTTTCAAAAATATCTTAGTTAATTCGAAAATTTCAATTCTTACTTCTATTTTAATGGGAAAACTAAACATACTTTTTACCATTTTAACGGCTAGAAGCCAACCACCTTAAATCTTATATTTAACAGTCTTTAAACTGATACCCAAATGTAAGCGCAAATGCTGTACGATGTTTCTTCTACCGAGATTGCCGCGCAACTGAAACTACCGCACGCAATCTCCCGCGTAGACTTGCCGACGACCTGGGAGGTCTACAACAAAGAAGTCTGACGTCACAGCCGAGCCCAGCCCGGCTAGCGAGGGTGTTGCTAGGCAACCGAAAACTGTACACATTCCACAAGCGGACAGAAGTTTGAGCGACAACGCCCGTGCGCGGAAGAAAGTATTGGGGCTTCTATTCTAAACACTTCGACTCCCGGAATTGTTTGTTGGTCGACATTAAAGGTTGAACATAGCGGCGACCAACTGCCGCTCTTATTTTAAATTCTTAAAGCTAAGACCCCGCCCGTCTTCACTGAGCTGTCGTAGTTTAACCGACCCTGTAGGGATTAGTCCTTCAGGGTACGTAATCAGTTTGGCGCCCAACGTGGAGCATTGTTTTACTGACTTAACTAGTGCGAATACATTTTTATTGATTTAGTTTGCTTACATTTTGAATATTTTGGAGTATCTTAATATATCTATTTCTGTTGTTGTGTTCATTAACTTTTTTTTTCATTTCTTTATTGCTATCGCGAATCATTATGGAACCTTCTCGATTAAATAGAGACGAATTAGAATACGAATTGTTGGTCCGTGGTTATACTGATTTACATTTATTAAATGCCCATCTTATAAGACGAGAATTGTCAAAACTGATGCGAGGTGAAAAAATATGCGAACTGGTGAATAAACCCGTAGAAGCTTTTGATCCGTCGGATGAAGTACAAATAAAATAGTAGCTATTCAAGGTCTTGTTACTAACTTTCATGGAACTGCCGACAGCTATGATTTCACAAAAATTTGTACAAAAATTCAACACGTGACTACTAGGCTAGCGAGAATTAAGGTAGACGACGATGATGACGATTTAAAGGCTTCAATTTTAGAATACATTGCTGGAAAAATGTGACGCTGAGGAAGAGCGACAAAGACCTAGGGGGAAGAACACCGCAGCAGTAGAAACTAAAAGCACTCCTACGAGAAAACAGATTCCTGTTGCACACTGGGACATTAAATTTGATGGAAACATACAAGAGCTGAGCGTAAATGCGTTTTTAGAGCGTGTGAATGACTACCGCGTTTCGCGAAATGTATCTCCATCTGAACTATATGACTCTGCAATTGAACATTTACGGGGACCAGCCCTTATTTGGTATCGTTCGGTAAGATCAAAAATAAAGTCATGGGATGACTTTATTCGATTAATTAAAGAGGAGTATAAACCGCACCGTTATGAACTCACTTTGTAGGATGAAATTCGCGGTCGTTTACAGGGTGATGATGAGTCTGTAGGAGCGTATATGGCGGCCATGATAAATATGTTTCAACGACTCCCTTCGGCTCCTAGTGAGGAACGAAAATTGCAAGTGTTACAGGACAATCTTCTTCCGTATTATATTGATCGGCTTGGTTTTACGACTATAAATTCGGTAGGACAATTGTTAAAGGTTTGTAAGCAATTGGAAGCTAATCGTTTAAGATCTACTAGGCATCGTCCACCTCCTACTCCTCGAAACCATCTTCTAGAGCCAGATTTAGCATATCAGGGTCGTCCTAAAACCACACATGTTCATTCGGCTGATGCACCTTCTTCTTCGGCTCCAAGACATGCACTGATATGTTGGAATTGTCGTAATGCTGGACATAGAGCGAGAGAATGTAAACAACTACCGAGTAAGCATTGTTACCAGTGTGGTAAACCAGGCGTAACAAAATTAAATTTGCCCTAATTGCGCGGGAAACGGTCGGAGAGGACGGTAAATGACCGTGTTACGTCTTCTACTACACTCTGCACGGTCAAACAACTAGAATTGAAAAAGAATCTCGCAATAGTTAATTTTATTATTTCTCATTTAGGTGTTGATCAACGTCCGTATTTAGAAATTTCTGTTTTCGGTCATAAGTTTTTGGGACTGCTTGATTCTGGCGTATCCAGATCCATCATTGGAAAAGATGGCTGACTGATTCTAAGTCAGATGAATCTGTCGGTAGACAAATCGGACGCTCCATTGTGTACTGTAGCTGATGGCAAGGCTTGTGAAAGTTTAGCTTCCGTGACTATTCCTATTGTTCTAATGGATACACTTAAATTAAAAAACTTCTTGATTGTGCCCACGATTACAACACCCCTCATACTTGGATTTTTGGTGCACCATGGGTATAGTACCTGATTTGAAAAAGGACGTTTGGAACTTCTCAAACCTTTCTTCTGTTGATATTGGTGGAAGAATGATTTCCAACTTGGACAAAGAGCAGCGTGTACAGTTAGATATTTTATTAAATAATTTTTGGAATAGCGTGAGTGGTGAACTTGGCTGTACTAATATGGTAGCTCACAAAATTATTACAGGTGCTGATCCTATAAAGCAGCGTTATTATCCTGTTTCTCCTGCTATGCAACAACACATCGACAAGGAGCTGGATCAGATGCTGCGTGACGATATAATTGTGCCATCGTCCAGCCCTTGGTCGTCTCCCATCCTAATGGTACCCAAGAAAGATGGTGGATATCGTTTTTGTGTCGACTATCGTCGACTAAATAAAGTCACCAAAAAAGACGCATATCCAATCCCGTATGTGTCCAGTATTCTGGATCGTTTGAGAGGTGCGAAATAAAATCCGCCTATTTGCAGATCCCTATGAGTGACTGTAGTAAAGAGTATACAGCCTTTACGGTTCCGTCGCGAGGGCTCTTTCAATTTAAATGTATGCCTTTTGGGCTTACTAACGCACCGGCGACGTGGCAGCGCTTGATTGAGCGAGTTCTAGGGCCTGATCTTGAACCCTCCGTGTTTGTGTATCTAGACGATATAATTGTGATTTCAGATACGTTTGAGGCTCATTTAGATACACTTAGGAAGATCTTCGAGAGAGTTTCAGCAGCTGGGTTAGCTCTCAGCAGAGATAAATGCCAGTTTTGTCGTCCAGAGCTTCGTTATTTAGGCTGTCGTTGATAGGCAAGGACTTCGAGTGGACTCTGAGAAAGTCAGTGCCATTCTTAAAATCCCTGTGCCTACTTGCGTTTCAGATGTTCGAAGCTTCTTAGGTATGGCATCCTGGTACCGCAGGTTTGCCTGAGATTTTGCTATTAGTGCCCCTAATAGAGCTGCTGAATCGTAACCGAAAGTTTCAGTGGAGTGATGATTGTCAGGAAGCTTTTAAAACTCTAAAGGAATGTCTCGTTTCTGCACCGATCTTGACGTGTCCGGATTTTTCACAGTACTTCACAGTGCAGACTGATGCAAGTGGTTTTGGGCTAGGGGCTGTGTTATCGCAATCTTTTCCAGGGGTCGAGCGCGTTATTTGTTACCTTAGTCGGTCATTGCCTATTCCACAACTGAGCGTGTGTGTTTGGCCGTTGTGTGGGCATTGGAGAAACTACGTCCTTATTTAGAAGGTGTCCATTTCACGGTCATCACCGATCATTATTCTCTCGTCTGGTTGAACAACCTTAAGGACCCTTCCGGTCGATTGTGTCGTTGGGCCGTAAAATTACAGCAACAAGATTTCGAAATTGTGCACCGTAAGGGAAAGGAACAAGTTGTTCCTGACTGCCTATCCAGGTCGGTTCCCAAGTCGGACACAATTCTTGTTTCACCTGTTCAACCTGGGCAAGCCGTCACGAGTGATCCGTGGTATTATTATTATAAGTATCTAATTGCCGCGCTGTGACTCTACGTATGGCCATACCTATTAAATAAAAATTTTGATTCCCAATAAATTCTTACCTGATGTGAGGTGGTCAAAAACTCTACCTATGGCCATACCTATTAAATAAAATTTTTGATTCCTAAATAAATTCTTACCTAATGTGAGGTGGTCAAGAATGGTACCTATGGCCATACCTATTAAATAAAAAAATGTATTCCCATATAAATTCTTGTCTGGTGTGAGGTGATCAAGAATGGTACCTATGGCCATACCTATTAAATAAAATTTTGATTCCTACATAAATTTTTACCTCATGTTAGGTGGTCAAGAATGGTACCTATGGCCATACCTATTAAATAAAATTTTTGATTCCCATATAAATTCTTACCTGATGTGAGGTGATCAAGAATGGTACCTATGGCCATACCTGTTAAATAAAATTTTTGATTCCCACATAAATTCTTACCTGATGTGCGGTGGTCAAGAATGGTTCCTATGGCCATATCTATTTCAGAATAATACCGTACCAGATGTTTACCAAGATGAAGATTTTTTCCTTGAAAATGTGGAAGCTTTTACATTAGAAAATCTTCAAATTAGCTTTTAATACTAAAATCATTTACTTCTGTTTGTTATTTTTACTTCCTTGTACGGAGTAAAGGAAGTATTGTAATCGCGAAAAATTTCGGTTCTCAGATTTTGACGAAAATATCCGTTTTGACCTTTTCTGAATCCATTATGACTAGTTTCGTCGTGACGTCTGTACGTACGTACGGACGGACGGACGGACGTCTGTGTGTCGCATAACTCAAATACGGTGAGACGTAGAAAGTTGAAATTTTGTATTTAGGACTGTTATAGCATCTAGTTGTGCACCTCCTATTTTTGGTTTCAATCTATAAACCCGAAGTAGTACTTTTTTCAAATATTTCGATAAATATTTAATTTAAGACAATTTTTTTTATTTTAAATGAAAGATTATGTGATTATTACCTACAATCGGTATTTTATAAATATTTTTGTATCTGGTATCATTTAAGAATAATTAAAGTATATATTTAGTATTTAGTATTTCGGTATCTTGTACTCCATGATCGATTAACATTTGTTACTACGTAAAATTTAAATGATTATGACATGACAGTGACAATAGTAAAATATGCTTTAAATCTTCTTCTGCAGTTTAAATAAAATGACTAAAATATATTTGTGAGTATAGTAGCAGTAGGGGAGACTGGGGCCTATTTGGAATATTTTTGGTTTTTCGTCAATTTATGAAATAATATAATAAAATTTAACTGTTTTTTCATGTCATATTTACAATATTTTAGAATTATGATATAGTGGTTGGACGGTTGTAACAACATTGTACACATTTTATTTTATTTATTTTTAAAAACGTGTCAAGTGTCCCAATAGTTCCATTCGTTGGGTCTAATGGGACTAGGTTTGGGGTTAAATTAATTTGTATTTATTTTGAATTTATTTGGTCCGGAATAAAAAAAACTATTTTTTTCTCTTCAATACAACAAGGACATAATAATTTTCGTTTTTGGCATAATATTATCTCATTGTCAGAAAAATCATTTCATATTGTGCATTTCAGCAACAATTATGACGATTTTGTGTTGTATTTTTAAAAACCTTTACTTTTATTCGTAGCTATCGTTTTTCATTACGAGGAAATTTTCCAGCCAAAATTCATTAATTAATTATATGGACGCCTAATGAAACATGTCCCAATAGTAACCTTTTTGTTAGTCCCATTAGTCCTCATGTTACGTAGCAAACATTTTTTTTAAATAACAACAAAACTACTTTAAAATAAATTAAAATACAAATTGAACATTGGCTACTATTAATATATGGTTCAAATAAAATAATAAAACATGCATATATACTGCACCAACAAATGATGTTATGCGATAAGTTATTTAAAAATATTTACTTTCGACAACTCAAAAGCACATTCGTACTTTGACTGCCTATAAAAATTAACAACAAGTCCAATACTTTTTGAAATACTAAAGAACACTAATAGGCATCTTTTGAGACTAATATGAGCTACTATCTTCAAGCAAGAAAATTAAAAACTGCGTTGTCCACTTAGCCCCAAGTCCATTTAGTCCCCAGTCTCCCCTAGTAGTAGTACTTATATATTAATATATTTGTATAATATTATATTATTATTATATTTCTACATTTTAGTTATTAAGAAAAGTATGAACAGTTTAATAGGCGTACAAGGAAGTCATGTCGTGTCCACGTCTGATTTTTTACTGCTTGTGTTCAAAAATTTTATTAATCATTTGTTATTTTAAAATTTATTATTTTGTATAATTTATTAAATAATATTTATTGTGTTAAAAATGTTTTAATTTTATTTCAACTAAGTAACCATTCCAACATCCTTTTAAATAGATAGTCAATTGATCAAAAAATAAATTCACAAAAAAATCACGAAAATGATGTTTAATGACAATTTTATAATTTATTTTCATCGGGGATAGATAAAATGAAGATGACCGGAAAAATACATAGGTACATGCAACTTTTAGTCATTTTATAGCATAAGATAAGAAAAGATATAAACAAAGCGAGAGTTTGGCTAATGAGACCAGATCGTAGATCGGCATCCCGATATTTTAAATTTATATGCAATTAATTTTGCAATATAAATATACTGAGATAATGGTGCAAACAACGGCAACAATGTAAAACGTAGAACAAGTTTTCGCTCCACACAGTTGGTTGCCGGGGTGGCACCATATATATATATATATATATATATATATATATATATATATATATATATATATATATATATATATATATATATATATATATATATATATATATATATATATATATATATATATATATTTTAACATTTTTCCCATTTATAAATTCGAAATTGAAAAACATTAATTATTTATTTAATTCATTTATAAAAATAATAATAGTTAATAACTTAATAATTAATTAAAACCGTTCACTTTTTTCATTATAATATTATTTGCCAATGCCAATATGAAAACTGTCAACCAATGTTGCCTCGTTTATACATCATGACGTCTTTACTGTCACTGACTTCAGTTTAGAGTGTCAATTAATAGCTAAATACTCTTCATTAACACGGTAAAGCTCGATTTAAAAAATCTTACAGTTAGGTACTATGTGCAAATTTTCAGATTTTTCTCTGTATTTTTTTATTAACTTTATGCGTCATTTATGCGATGTTCCATTTAATCCTATGCTATAAACTCGATTTTTAAAATTTATTTTCTCTGTATCTAAACGGTAAAAAAATCTGAAAAAATTAGTAGTTCATTTTTTCATCATAAAGAACGATATTCTCAATTTGCATTCAATTCTTTGTATTTTTGATATGACGAGTGAGTATCCTTAACATTTACATTAATAGTTACATTTTCACAATTATTTAAATAAATATGAGGTACATCATGAATTGAATAATTACGATATAAGCCAAGCATATTTAAATTTTTATTATTATTTGTAACTACAAAGGTTCTTGGTACCTACTTTATTCTTTGTGTTTGGAATATTTATTATCAAAGAAGAGCCTACGTCTTGAATGTCGTCGATAGATAAGTTTACCAATTCGTCAGTTCGGCATGCGCCAGCGATTCCAAAAATTAATGCAACCTAAAAGGGTAAATATTAATTATAATTATTTTAAAAAAAATACCTTCATCATTAGATGTTCGTTATCATCAGCTTCATTTAAATAAGAATCTAAATGATCCCTTGATAAAACTAAAGATTTTTTGCCAAATATCCTTTTGAATTTTATTTTAAGATTATGCCCACTTTACACGATCATATTTTTACATACAATTTTACATGTAATTTTACATGTATTTCTTGTCATATTTTACAATTTATATTAGCATTTTACACGATCAAATATTCTCAGAATATTTGATACTATGACAGCGACAACTAATATATTTGTGGTGGCAATACCTACTTTCCATGAAAAACAACCAACTTCATTTGTGTTTTTGTTTTGTGTGTATTGCACACACTATACAAATTTCTTTGCTCTTCGTACAAGAAAATTAGTTTGCTTGTATTTTCCTGATTCCACATTTTTTACCGTTGATATTTGTGCCGTTGATTCTATACCGGCTCTTAAGTAATACTGTCAGTTGTTCGAAATTCAACCATAATAAGGATGAAGTTAGATCCTAAACTAAACGTCAAACGCGTTTCACACAAGTTTGCAACTACGAATTCTAAAACCCCTAAATATTACCAAAATATGATGAAAATGATAAATTAGAACATGCTCTATTCCAACTATTTTTACAACATCATATTGAACAATGTCATTCTGTTAAATTCTGTCGTTTTACACGGTCAAATCTCATTGAACAAGAAGATTTTGTAAAATTACATGTATTTTTATTACCGTGTAAAGCGGGCATTAATTTTGAAAATGTAGGTACTAATGTCAACATTACCGTAGATAACCAAACAAGCTTTAATCATTGAATATTGTGCCCATACAGTTGAAGATTTAAACTTCTCGGCCCTATCACTGAAAAATGCTAAAAACATTCTTGGTGATGGTGTCCACATTTTTCTCTGTACACCACATCTTTAAAATCTTGTACGCCGCGTCGTACAATTTTCTTGAAGCAAAGTTTCAATTGCATCATGGGCCGCTTCTACAATTGCTCGAGGTTCTTCCAATTTAATCTCGATAATTATTTCTTATCTGCATATATGCAAACAACTTGTTTATATAAATTTTGACAGTTGTAAAGAAACATTTTACTGTTTTCAAGGACTAGTACTAATAATTATTCTGAAATTAGTAAATGTCAATTTAAAAAACCAATAAATTATGTTTATGCACGGTCGTATCACATAATTTGTCAATTATACACGAATTTCTGTGACATAAACGTCATTTTATAGCCCGTGGGACTGTTTATAGCGCAGTGCGCCATAATGAAACGTCAAATCATCATAGTGAAAACAGTTAAAATTATTCTCATGTAAACTACTAATATAATTCTATAAATAATCATTTTCTGTAATTAGTATTACATTTTTAAAGTTAAATACCATCATTTTTACTTACATTTAACATAAATTATCTTTTAAATGTTTAAATTCAATAATGACATTTGGATTTATGTTTATTTTCAGAATGTTTTTGGTATCTTAGCAACAGTTCAAGAATTTATGAATTTTTGGTTCTTTGAACAAATTTGGACAGTTAAAATTAATAAATTGATTTAATATAAAATCTTCGACCATGCATAAAGTTGTGTATGTACCACGGGAGTAACTTGCTTTTATGGCCTTTGACGTGTTTTTAGCCCTCGGCTGCGCTCGGGCTCAAAATCACGTCTAACGCCATAAAAGCCTCCTTACACCCTTAATACATAAATAACTATTTTTTAGCTGTTTAATCCTACTTCGGGCTTGTATGATAATGCTATTCTCCCTCGATATATAATATACTATTAATGACAGTAGCACTGTAAGTTATAATAAAAGTTGCAATGTCGAAATTAGTGATATTATGACAGTAGCACTGTAAGTTATAATAAAAGTTTCAAAAAAATACCACGAATCTTAAAGCCACATTAACAGTCCGAAATTTGTGAAATTGTAGGAGGCAATTAAAGTAAATTAAGTAATATAAACAGTTGATTTGTTCTGAAAAGCGCGAATATTTTTTGTTTTGATTGTGCTTACGACTCAAATTTCGATCTGTGAGCATTTAAATGAATTTCTACAAATTTCAGTAATATAAATTACACCAAATATCGATCTGTGAACGCGAATTAAGTCAAAAAAGTCAAACACAAGCAAACTAAATAAATAAATACATTTCCTACATTACCATCGTAGACAACCAAATATGAGGTTGAAGTTGTTCCGAATCATGACCACTTTTTCAGGAACCATAACTAACCACAGATTTACCATTACCAAAACCGCGGTTATTCGCTAATGAGTTACGGAATATACTATAAATGTTATTTTATTTATTAGATCCAATAGTGATAAAATTGTACAATTTGATAACTGTAATAATTACAATACTAGATATAAAGATAATTTTGTAATATCCAAACATAAGCTAAAGTCAGTTAATGTATCAGAGGAATTAAACTGTTCCTGCAATTGCCAGAAAAAAGAAAATATATAGATTTAATAATTAATTTATATAACAATAAATTAAAATCTTTATTAATAGACAAATGTTACTACAGCATAGATGAATATTTTGTACAAAATTTCAAGTCGTAGATTTAAAACATTTTAATGTAATAAACTGTAACTTATGTTGACTACCACCAATAGTTTTTGGTCTTTTAGAGATTGGAGAATAATTATTAGTCTTTTATATTCTATTCTCATGCCAACGTCGACGGTATCAGGACAATGGCCTAGTTTACACCGGGAGACCTGACATAGGCCAGACCCATATCTGACCTATTCTAGGTCCAGACCCGGGTTGTTTACACCGCATGTCAAAAGAGCCTACACAGGTCAGATATAGGTGGGATATAGGTACCTATTTGTTCACGCCATCTAGATGTTAAAGTTTCAGATAAAAACAAGAATACTTTATTAGCCAGTTTTTAAATTTGGTTAATTTCAAGTGTCAAACTCTTCAAACGTAATTTTTATTTGGACTGTTAAGATATTTAAAATGGATATTGAATTTTTTTAATTTAAATTATAAAAAAATTAATCAAACGAATAAAAAATATCTACTTAAAACACTCAATCCCAGAATAAGTGCGCTCAACGGCTTAACCTCAAAACTTCCAGTCAAACGTCAAACTCGTATGAAAACAACCTCTACCTGTTAATTTGTAAACTATTTTGAGTCTATCTCTTTACACCGCAATGAATACGTTTGGGCCGCGGCCCAGTATAGGTCAGGCCACATGTAAAAGTGGCCTGACCTATGCCAGGCCGCTTCATATTTTAAGTGTTTACACCAGATGGCCTAGCAACATTTGGGTCGAATTTGGGGTATAGGTCGAATATAGGTGTACGGTGTAAACTAGGCCATTATCCCCTCGGACAATATCCCCCCGGACAATGTCCCCCGAACAACATCCCCCCTGGACATTATCCCCTGGACAATATCTTCCCTTGGGCAACATCCCCCTAGAAAATACCCCTCCTGCCAACATCCTCCTACGCAAAATGTGTTTTACTAATTTTGCAAATGATGTCACGTAAAAATAATGACCACCTTGCCAATTACGCATGCGCCAGATTCTCACGTGATCTGCTCAAGGCAGCGAACAGCGATACTGAAACAATGCAGTAGATTTTTTTATTGTTGTAATGTATTGTTTATGCCGTCTTTACTACCTATCCCAATTGAACCTTGCCCCCGAGCAATGGCTCGTGGCAGTCCTACAAGCCGCCCGCAGGGCATGTTGGATTTTTTTTACAAGTAAAATCCTAAAACACTGTTGTTGTTTAAGTGTAGTATACATTTTAATAACTATTAGTTTATGTTAAAAAAATCTGCTGTGTCCACCACAGTACTTCCCCGACTATAAATTTGAATACCTTGCTTTCGTAACGCCTTTAATTTTATGCTTTATTCAGCAAAATTTAAATAAATTTATCTTTTTTTCTCAAACTATTTAAGTTGATACCAACTTCGGCATAAAATTGAAATAACATGTAAAAAACTGATACTTATTCACTAAAAATTTTAACCCGTCACAATACCTTATACCCTTATAGAATATAATGCGGGAAGTAAAAACAACTGACCATTGTTTAAATGTTGTTATTGATTCTTCGACAAATTTTTTTTTTCACAGAGAACTTTAATTTGATAATACACTTGAAAAAATTTGAATAATTTTTTGAGAAACAATAAATATCGCATAAATGTCATTTATTACACTTGTCTCCCTGAGAGCTTTAAATTGACACAAAATTCGGTGTAATTTGAATAATGTATAATAAAAAAAATTGACGATCAGTTAAATATTATTTTTATTTTTTTCTAGAATAATTTTCCCGATAGTATTTTAATAAAAATAAAATAAGTTATGTTTATAAAGTTGGTACCACTGGTTATATAAAAATATTTAAATATATTTTTGAGAAACAATTGAAAATCGCATTAATGTCATTTTTTACATTTTTACTAAACTTATCTCCCCGAGCGATTTAAATTGACACCAAACTCGGTATAATCTGAATAATTTATAAAAAAAAAAACAATTGACGATCATTGAAATGTTATTTTTGTTTTTCTATTAGAATTCTTTTCCCAAGAGCTTTAATTTGATACCACACACGATAGTATTTTGATAAAAATAAAAAAGTTATGTTTATAAAGTTGGTACCACTGGTTGAATAAAGCTCATTAACGAACTTGAAGTCAGATTTTGGCTCAAGATCCTAAATATAAAATTTCAGTCCAAAATTCCAACGCGTTTTTAAGTTATGCAACATCCGGACAGACCGACAGACTAACAGATCGACTTTTTTTTTAATTATGTTTTCTGGGTTCAGTAGGGTCTAAAACGTGAAGATTCGCCAAAATCTCGAACTGTCAAAAAATCACGATTACAAAACTTCCCTCTATTACATAGATCGGGGAAGTAAAAACGGAGTTCTGTTGGACTCAAGAAGGGTTTTGTTAGCATAGATTAGTTTATGTCAAAAAACGGAGTTCTGTTGGACTCAAGAAGGGTTTTGTTAGCATAGATTAGTTTATGTCAAAAAAATGGAGTTATGTTGGACTCAAGAAGGGTTTTGGTTTAGAATACGGGGGATATTTTTTAGGGGGGTGGTGTCCAGGGGGAAATTGTCCGAGCGGGAATATTGTCCAGGGGGGGTATTATCCGGGGGTATGTTGTCCGGGGGAAATTGTCCGGGGGATATTGTTCGGGGTGAAATTGTCCGGGGGAAATTGTCCTAGAACCAACGTCGACATAGGTGAACAAGTAAAATAAATATATCACACATCTATGTTAATATTATTTATTATTTTAAATCACAATACCTCAAGTAAAGCAAATATAGAATCACATAATCATTTACGTTATCATTTTGTTACTTCATACTATAATAATTTACTTACAAAATTATTTAAGAAGCATTTAGTCTTTTTATTCAGCTTTTGACCACATTTATAACATAAATATTAGACTGGTACTGCAAAATAATTAGTGAATAATTTAATGAATTAAGTTGGATTATGCAAGCTAATAAATAATTTTCACCGAAAGTTTAGTGGTCGTAAATGAACTAAGGAAAGTATCACTTTATTATAAATTATTTGTTAAGTACGGTTGCAGTATCAACAATTTTATATTTTATAGGAACCACGAAATATAATAAAGACACTCGATTGTTGATCGTGTCACATATTTTTACTCTGCGAACAACTAAATTCATGGGGGGAGAGGCCACATAGTCTGAAGTTAGAAGCATATGAATTAAATTTAAATTAAACTTGTATTTTATAATAAGTTTCTTTTGTTTGCTGCATAATGCCATATATTAATCCCACGGAGAATAATACCAGGGAATAATAGTCAGTATTCCCTCCTCTGCACCAATCAGAAAATTACTTTGCCTGAATCAATTTCTCCGTGCAAATTATTCTTAGAAAATATTGCAATATTTAATGATGTTACTATGGTGATAGAGAATTGACATTTGGAAATGGCAAAATTTTCGCGAATTGGTATTTAGGTACCTAATTTATTAAAATCTAGTAAGTAATAATTTGGTCGTAGATAAAGTACAATATACAAGTGTTGTAATAGATAATAATATTTTTTATCTAGATAAAGATAAATATAACGTACTTTTTATTTATCTAGATAAGATAATAGATAACCATTGAAAAAATTATCTAGATAATTTATATATAATATAAGTTATTTGTGTATTAAGAGCGTAAAGTGACTCTTTGTTACTCGCGCACGGTAATTGCAACGCGAGCCGAAGGCGAGAGCTGCAATAGTACAATAGGAACAAAGACACTTTACACTCATAATACACACATAATTTTATCTAGGACTAAAATTATGTGTTATATTAATAATAGAATTCAGTTAGTTCAATCTGCATTCAATCTATTTATGTTTTCTTCGTAACCATGCCTATACCAATAATATCGAAATAAATAAATAAAATAATTTGTTTGATTCTGTCATTTTCTTTTATTTTATATAATCAAAAAGTACTTTATTGCGCGTTGCCATAGGAGACGCACAATAAAATGTTTTTTTGCTTGGTCCTCAGTAACAATCAACTTTACGTTGACAATTGAAAGCATAAATATAAACTTTTCATAGTAGTCGTAGATAAAGAAATATAAGGGACATGTTATAAAGTATAAGCGGTACCAGCTGGAGAGCCGGCAGCGTTGCAAGCTTGTGCGTTGTATGCTTGCACGTTGCACAGTTTGATTACATTTGAATTCGTTAAAAATTACAAATGAAAAAAGTTGGTCATAATTTTACTAAAATTATTATCTAGATGATAATTAAAAATTAGATAAAGATAATTTGTAATATTATCTAGATAAGCTAGGTAATAGATAAATAAGAAAAAAATATCTAGATACAAATATATTATCTAGATGATTTATCTAGATAAAATTATCTAGATAAGTTACAACACTGTATACAACTCTCTATAATGGCTATATTTTTCCCTCAGATGACTAAAACCCTCGCTCGCTTTGCTCGCTCATGTTGTAAACTTCAGGAATAATAGCATCCACTATAGCGTCGTTGTATAATATCCTATTACTAAGATTACTCAATATTGACGTTTTAAACCATTATTTTTAACACTAACATCAATTTTAAATAAAGATTTATTCACTTATCACTTGTGGACCAAGGACTAGTTTTAAAATTATGTTTCAGACTCGCAAAAATAAATTCATAACATGTTATTATTATGTCGAAATTAAATAAAATATATAATAAACCACGTAATTAAAGTTTATAAATACCTATAATAATAAAGATAATAGAGGTAATATCTATTTAAATAAAACTTCATTGCGGCTCCCTGTCCCCGCCCAATTCGATTGTTTCGGAGTAAAATTACATGGAATAACATTATAAAATCAACAGTGTCATCTCCTGTCTTATTATACTTCGTGATAGGAACTTAAAACTAAATTCACGTGGAACAGTCCTCATTTTAACACATTTTCAATCAATGTTTTGTGATGACTTCGGTTTTGCTGTATTTCTTCACTGGCCTGTAATAAAATGAAAAATAGATTAGTATTTCTGTTCCTTTCGAATTTTACATTTCATTTTCCTGTCAAGTTTTCAATAAATTAAATTTCAAATAAAATAAACAAAGAACATTATAAACTGGGAATTTCCGGAAACAGGTGCATATCCCAAAAAAAATATTTTTAAGTCAATTACATTTAGGTACTATAAACTACATTCAAAGGCGTATTAAACTACATCAATAATGAATTTCTATTACTTCCTGTTTAGCCGACAGTGACATCAACTTTCTTATTTTAAATGGAACACCCCGTATATTTTTACCTCTCGCTTCATATTCTATAGAGGTATTGTGACGGGTCTAAATTTTCGAGTGTGAGTTTTTGGCAGATAAGCACGTTAGGGTCTCTAGAATACAAATTACACATTTTTAAGATTATGTCTTTGTGTGTGCGTGTGTGCTTTCGTTCGTTTGTATGTTACAATTTTTTCGGAAACGATAACTCAAAAAATATCAAACATTTAAATAAGTACCAATTTTTATATCTAAGATTTAAATATGATTTTCAATAGACCAATTGTATTTTGGTACCAATTCATAAACCGGAAGTAGTACTTTTTTTAAATATTTAAATAAATAATTAATTAAAGACAATTTTTAAAGAGTATGTGATTATTATCTACAATCGATATTTTACAAATATATATATATATATATATATATATATATATATATATATATATATATATATATATATATATATATATATATATATATATATATATATATATATATATATATATATATATATATACATATATAGGCTGTCCCACTTAAGGTACCGATGCATTGGGATCTCGAGAACCGTAAGAGCTACGAGGTTGGTTAAATTAGACAAAAGTTGCCTCATTAGTAGAGGAGTTTGACCATGTATTTGTTTTTCCAATTAAATGCATAGGTCACTAGATATGGGCAAATATGTAAATTTCGTGATTTTCTTTTCTAGCTTATAACTTTGTTATATGAAATAACACGAGATTCTGGTTTGCACTTTCTTAAGGCACTTTTTCATGAAGAATTTGCAGGAGCCCTCAATTTTTTTTAATATTTCACCATTTTCGAGTTACTTATTGATATTAACTTTTATTTTTCATATGGACGTCATAGTAAGCTATGACATTTTTAAATAGAGTTTTTTTTTGCTTTACAACGATATTAAAAAGTATTAATTTATGTTTATAATTAACAGAAAAATTAACGAAAATTGTTATTTTAATAAAATTGACTTGAAAAAAGTAACTCGAAGGTTGCTGTGGAAGAAAATAAAAATTTCTTAAACAAATTTCACAATAAATGTATTTAATTATATTTAAAAATACAAAAAAAAAATTATGAATTTCAGCGCCCTTCGTTCTGTTTCTTCTGATTTGCCGCCATATTTACCAATCCCTATTTACCACCGCCCCTTTTTTACCACCGTAATTCTTTTACCAATCCATTTTTTACCAACATTATACTTTTACCAATACATTTTTTACCACCGTCCCTTTTTACCACCAACGTATTTAACAACGTATTCTTTTACCAATCCATTTTTACCACCGTCCCTATTTTTACCACTAATTCTTTTTACCACCAACATATTTGCCAACGTGTTTTTTTTACCAATCCATTTTTACCACCGTCTCTTTTTTAACAAAGCAAACAAAGCCGTACTAAAGCCCCACAAACTCGGTTTTGGTATTTACTACACTAACAAAGTTAACAAAACCGTACTAGAGCCCCACAAACTAGGTTTTTGTTTTTACTACACTAACAAAGCTAACAAAACAGTACTAGAGCCCCACAAACTCGGTTTTGGTATTTGCTACACTAACAAAGCTAACAAAACCGTACTAGAGCCCCACAAACTAGGTTTTTGTTTTTACTACACTAACAAAGATAACAAAACCGTACTAGAGCCCCACAAACTATGTTTTGGTATTTACTACACTAACAAAACCGTATTATAGCCCCACAAACTATTAATGGTAAAACGGAATAGCGGTAAAAATTATGGTGGTAAAAGTTGTAATGGTACAAACGGAGTGGTAAAAATGTATTAGTGGTAAAACGAAATAGCGGTAAAAAGTATAGTGGTACAAATGCAGAGGTAAAAGTTGTAGTGGTAAAAATTGACTGGTAAAAAATGGGTTAACGGGAAAACATGATAGCTGTAAAAAAGAATGGTGGTAAAAATGCTGTAGTAAAAGTTGGAGTGGTAAAAATAGAATGGTAAATATGTAGCACAACGGTTTCTTCTATAACTTTTCTCAGCATTCTTGGCCTAATTTGATTTATAATTCTTAATGTGGCATGTCGTAAAACATTTTCATTTTGATATTCTTGAATAAAAAGTTTATCTTTTAAGTCACCCCATAAAAAATCTAACGATGTTAAATCGGGAGATCTAGCAGGCAACTTAATCTCGCTGTTGGTCCCTATCCATTGTCCTTTAAATCCAACATTTAAATAATGTACTGCGGCCCGTGAATTGTGAGAAGGAGCTCCGTCCTGCTGAAACCACATATATATATATATATATATATATATATATATATATATATATATATATATATATATATATATATATATATATATATATATATATATATATATATATATATATATATATATATATGTATATATACAGGCTGTCTGTTTATAAATGAACCAGCATTTATCTCGCTTATTTGTTAATTTAGCGTTTTTTTGTCAAATACATGATTTATACAGTATCATGTGTAGTAAATGATAGCGGATGTGAATCCTTGGTATCACTCGGTTTTTGAGGAAGTCATAGCAACTTTCAAATTTACGGTGGTATAAAAAAGGTCATATGTTGTATATATATATATATATACATATATATATATATATATATATATATATATATATATATATATATATATATATATATATATATATATATATATATATATATATATATATATATATATATATATATATATATATATATACATCTCACTATCAACAGAGCGTCCGTTCAAAAAACCTGAATAGAGCGTCCGGTTGGTGTATATTCCCAATTCATAATCATTGTAGCGTCCGTTCAAACTATCATCTTTGAAGCGTCCGAAATATACGGATTATTACAATTCATCGATTATCAAGCGTCCGACAGTGTTGCCGCGACTGAACCATGTTACTTCGCGCGTTATAATGGGGATTTGAAATGAAAAGACGGAATTATTATCGGCAAGTTGAATAAATATGACACAGTTATATGTGGGATAAATCGTTTAGATTTTGTTTTCAGATGGTACATTGATTGATTATTTAGCCTATATTTTATGTTGGATTTCTATGCTTATAACCAAGTATAACAAAAATATAGTGAAAATCGGTCAGATTGTCTGTGATCTGATAGTTAATTATTTAAATGAAAATTAGCAACAAATGCATTATATTTAAATAATTACTAAATTCACTTGTTGACAACAATATTGATTAGGTTTAAAATTACCCAGTTATTTTGGTATGGAATGCTCAAATCGAAAGTAGTAAATATTTTTATGTCAATGTTTGTAACGTTAACTACATAAGAGCTATTTATTTTTCCGAATAAATTTGTTTGCTACTTATCGAAATCTTGTTAATTAGCAATTTGAAAAAAATAAATGTTTAATAATAATAAAAAATTGCTGTAAGCTTTATAGGTAAAAATGTGAAACAGAAATTTTATTTGGAAGGAAAATAATGCTCGACACGACTATAATTTACCTATTTAAAATCTACTACTCATTATACAGAAAAATAGTAGAAAATTAATCAAATGACATTAGGACATTACAGTACCTATATCAAGCAGTGTTTATTGGGTTTTTTAAAATAGGTAAATATGATTTTCTTACTTTCGTTTGGTTTATAGACAATTTATTTCTCAAATTTGCGCTAGGAAATGAATTTAATTACTTCATGCAATGGTTGTTTTATTTTACTCTTTTAAAAAAAATAAAATGTACACATATAAAACTACATTTATTTAAAAAATTATAGATAACTTTGTAAAGAAACTTCAATATAAAATGTTTTTAACTTGCAACCGCATATTTTATGCTGTTTAAATTTTTTTTTAATCGAATAAAAATGTGGTTTGTAGATAACCTAATTTGGGTGTTATTGTTTTATGTCATAATTTGTAAGACATTAAATGACAAAATTTCATAATTTCAAACAAAAATTTCTATTTGTTCTAAATGAAAGTATAAAAATATTGTATGCAACAGTAAGGAATCTCGGTAGTTACCTTACGTATTTTCAATTTCATAAAGATCAGACAAACCTTCTAGATTTAGATATTTAACCCCTACCCTCATGATAGTCCGATCGAATAAAACATTATGTGTATGTAGTAGTAGTACAAAAATTATTGAAATATAAATTATTTTAATCCTAAAGCAAGTAAGTACAACAATGAATAACAATATCACAAAAGAAATTTGTTTTCAGGGGTAATACCATAAGAGATGATAATTTTTTGAGAATTGTTTTGTCGTTTCCACGGCAACTTATTTCTAACAATTTCACGACACAAAACATCATCTATCAATTTCCCGAAACGAAGTTGAGGGGAATTGTCAGATGATGTTTTGTGGAGTGAAATTGCAATAAGTTGCCGTGGAATAGACAAAACAATTCTCAAAAAATTATTATCTCGAATGGTATTTAGGAAGAATATTTTTCTTGTTAAAAATACTACCAAAACGACTCATTTTGCTAAACATTTTGACGTTTCATGTGACAAATTAATTAATTTTTTGTTACTGACGTCACAAAATAAAACCTAATCTACAAAATTATGTTGTCAGATACATCATTTTACATTTTCAATTCTATTGGTTGTATTACGTCATTTGACGTCATCATTACGCAATATGATTGGTTAAACCATCTGTCAAAAAATATTCTTCTATATTAATTTGTATTATTGATATCTATTGTTATTCATTGTTGTACTTGCTTTAGGATTAAAATAATTTATATTTTAATAACTTTTTGTTTAAACATACATTGCAATACATCGTTGAAAAGAGAAAAAAAAACGCTATTCAACCATGTAAAAATCCAATATGGCGCCCATTTAAAATAAGAAAGTTACTATTAATATCTTGGAAACCGCCATCTTGAATTTTATTCTGACATCATTTTTGAGTTTCTCTCATAAAATCATGTAACTTTTATATGAAACATTTTTGTATATCTTTTATAATTACGGAGTAATTTGCCTTTTTTTTAAATCGCAATTTTCCGTTTTTTTGAATAACTTTCAAACTGTTTGGAATTTTAAATATTTCTCAACGGAATCTAAATAAGCCCTAATGCCTGTGGCACACCGGCCGAGGAGCATCGAGGACCATCGAGTAACTCCTCGATGAAACGATAGAACGCACCCCGTCCTCGACGAAAAATAGGGGCGCCGCTATTTTCATCGAGTTGTTCCTCGATGAAACGAATGTATCTCATTTCAGACGTATCTTTGGATTTGATTTCGCGCAAAACTTTGATGTATTTGTCACCGATTAAATAGAAATCCATCGCGGACGGGTGCGTTCTTTCGTTTCATCGAGGAGTTACTCGATGGTCCTCGATGGTCCTCGATGCTCCTCGACCGGTGTGCCACAGGCATAAGAACTGCACAACATTGCTTATTTAACGGACCTCATAGCTCCTATAGTTTCCGAGATCTCAATGGTGACCTAATCAATTTGGGACACCCTGTATACCAAGTATTGTTGCAAAAAAACAATTACGGTCATTTGAGTGATTGTTGAAATTAACCCCCCTCTTTGGACCCGAACAAATTCACACCACACATACCTTAAAATCAGGCTCTTATGAAAAGAGATCTGCTTGTAAAAATATGTGAAGTTCGGACAAACGGTCTAGGTCTAGATGTTAACCCTCATACCTCAATTTAAATATAATTTATAACCCGATAAATAAAAACTATATTTCTTACTTTAGTTGATTGCTACATATTACTTACCGAGTTTCGTTGCAAAAAAAATTACGACTGTTAAAGCGATTGTTTTAGTTCAATCCCTCCCCTTTCCATCATGATTTGATCGAATTTGAGCATACTTTGAAATCTGACTCTAGTCAAAAAAGGCGCGCATGCAAAATTTCATGAGAGTCGGACAAACAGTCTAGATCTATAGAGATTACCCCACCTCTAATAGCCCAATAAATTTCAAATATACCTAAAAATGTGACTATAGTAAAAAAAGAGTCCAGCCTGCAAAATTTCTAGAGATTCGGGCAAATGGTCTAGATTCTATAGATTTATAATCCGCACCCCTTATGATGTTATGATCGAATTTAAACATACTTTAAAATCTGACTCCAGTCAAAAGAGACCTGCGTGCAAAATTTTATGAGAATCGGACAAATGGTTGAGATTCTATATTATTAACCCCCACCCCCTAATGGTCCAATCAAATTAATACATAACTTCAAATCTAAGTCTGGTAAAAAAAAATCTGCATTCAAAATTTCATGAGGATCGGGCAAACGGTGTAGATCTTGATGTTTATCTCTCTCCCCTTATTTGAACATAATTTATGACCCGATTAAAAAAAAATTATTTAATGCACGCGAAGTACGCCGACACTTCCAGTTTAGAAGAAGAAAAACACGTTTTGCCTCCTAGGGCGCAAAAGCGTGGTTTGCTCCCTTTAGTTTAAACAGGGAGTAACGGCGTGCTTTGCGTTCACGTGTGACGAAAAAAAAGTTTGTTATAAGTATATAAGTTCTTGATAAGCAGAACCACGTAGTCGAAACAAAAAAACGTACTTTGATATTTTGCTTCATACTCCAATATCAAGGGAACACGAACACTTTGAACATAACATTTGAAAACATACGTTTCGGTGTTGCCAGTTTGAGGACGCTCGGTAGGCGATAGATTGGATGAAAGTATACTTATACGCCTAGCGCAGCAACGCCACGAGTGAGCGTTCGGCTGAACTAAAAGTATACGGCATGTATACGGCAAATGATAATTCACTATCAATTCGGCGTCCACCAAAATTTTTAAATATGACTACTAGATGGTACTAGGAGCCAATTTAACATGGTGACCAATCGAGCGTCCATATATGGACGCTTCATTGGAGCCGGACGCTCGGTTGATGGAAAATTGTCAATATAAGGACGCTTCAATGATAGTAAGTTGTATATATATATATATATATATATATATATATATATATATATATATATATATATATATATATATATATATATATATATATATATATATATATATATATATATATATATATATATATATATATATATATATATATATTGAGGTTATATCTACTTATGCTCAACTACAAAAACTATACAAGTAACGACATCTAGTGAAGGATAGTCAGCGACGTAACCGGACAACGACTGAACCAAGTAGGTCGCTGTTTTAACGGTCACGCCGACACTATCAATAACGCCGGTGGACAGCAACCAGTACAGCAGCGGAGCCACCTACAAAGTCTCACTCAAGGCGATTAATAGAAGATGGCAGGCCAAAATATCACATGTGATGATTTGAAACAACTATTTCAACAACAAAGAATAGATCTAAAAGCCGATGTAACAGAAGAGATAAACAATATCAAAATCGAGCTATTGGAAAAAATAGATGTGCTAAAGGAAGAACTTCACACAAAACAATATGAACTAGAAGAAGACAATAATCTCTTAAGAGAAAATCAGCCAACAACAACAAATCATAAACAACTTAGTAAGAGATTCAAAGAAAAATAATATACTTTTACATGGCTTCAAAGAAGAGGAAATTAATAATGCAGATCTACACAAAAAAATTATAAAACTATTACTCAACATAATGAAAATAGAAATAAATGCTAGCGAAATTGACAACATAAGAAGACTAGGAAAAAAGGATAACAACAAAACCAGACCAGTTCTAATAAAACTAGTCTCAAACACAAAAAAACAGGAAATCCTACACAAGAAAAAAGTTTTAATCGAACAAAAACTATATATCACTCAAGATTATCCGAAAGAGGTTCTAGAAATAAGGAAAACTTTAAATCCAGCACTAAAAGAAATGCAAGGAAAAGGAATAAAAGCGTACATAAACTATGATAAAATAGTAATCGAAGGAAAAAACCAAACGAGCACAGAAAACGAAGAACCGGGCAACAAAAAGCGAAATCACTCGGCGGAGGAAGAAGAAACTTTGAAAAAAACTAAATACCTCAACACGAAAGGAAAAGAAAACATAACTGAGAACGCTCTTAACCAGATCCAGAAAGCAGGCCGTCAACGCACAAACTCAGTAAATACAAAGCAATTAAATTTGAACGAGTTTATCCAAACCAAAGACACAGCATAGCAACCAAAGTACTCCCTTTCACAAAGGGTGGCCCCCAAGAAAGAGTATGGCCACTCCCTCCATCCAACAAAACAAACCAACAAAATTAAATTGAACATTTGTACTTTAAATGTGCGCACATTACTGGGTGAAGACAGACTCATTGAATTAGAAAAAGCACTTGAGAATACGAAATGGGATATAATAGGGCTCGCCGAAACTAGAAGAAACCAAGAAAAAATTACATTAAGAAACTCCAACATTACCCTATGCCATTCCGCTACAATCAATGGCAACTTCGGTGTCGGATTTTTAATAAATAAAAGATGGAAGAACTCTTTAATAGAATTCAAACCAATACATAGCAGATTAGCTAAATGCAAAATCAAAATAACAGACAAGCTGACGCTATTAGTCATACAAGTATATGCACCCACATGTGTCGCCACAGACGATGAGATTGACCTCCTGTATGATGAAATCGAAAACATAATACAAGAAGAGAAAATAAACAAAAATACAATGCTAATTGTTATGGGCGATTTCAACGCCCGCATAGGGCAGAAGGCAAAAAACGAAAACTCTATTAGAGGTGATTCAAGTTATGGGCAAAGAAACAACCGAGGATCAAAGCTAATAAATTTCGCGCTAACACAAAATATGAAAATAACAAACACGTTTTCAACACAAAAAGATGAGAAGAAATGGACATGGATTTCTCCAAGCGGCAAAAAGCATGAAATAGACTACATTCTTGCGCAAGATATAACAAATATGTCAAAGTCGGAAGTTACTAACATAGCATTTAACTCGGACCACAGATTAGTACGTTCGTCGTTCTTTATTGACAAAAAAATTCAAAGGAAACAAAAATTTACCAAACAAATACCCGTCAAACAAATAGACCAAAATAAAATTTATACGGCAATCCAAAAACTAAAATACGAACTCAAAAATCAGCCTCATGAAAAATACATCCAAGGAACCTACAACAAAATCGAATCAGCGCTAGCCACAATGACTACAAATTGTGCAACAAAAAAAGTGAAATCAAAGAAAATATCAACAGACACAATGAAGCTAATAGAAAAACGAGAAAAGCTAAAGGTCATCAGGAACAAAACATTATCAGAAAAAATCGACTTTTCGGAAACTAGAAAACTAGTAAAGAAAAGAATCAGACAAGACATATACAACTATAACACGAAGATAATGGAAGAAGTACTATCAGAGACTGGTTCAATAAAGAGCATGTGGAAACTACAAAGCACAGGAAAATGCTTAGCAGTATCCATGCATGATGCAAACAAAAAAATAGAATTCAACCGACTAAACATAATGAATATAGCATCAAACTTCTACTCAAACTTATACAAAAGCAAGTGGAGTAGAGACGAAAAACGAAATCTTATGCCAGATATAGAAAACACGGAAGATATACCAGACATACTAGATCAAGAAATAATCAAAACTATAAAAGAACTCAAAAGCAACAAGAGCCCAGGAGAAGACGGTCTACAAAACGAAATAATTAAGATAGCTCAAGAAGAACTAATCACACCACTGAAAAAATTATTCAACGAAATATGCATCAGTGAAGAAATACCAAAGCAATGGGAGAACTCAGTCATTACCCTCCTTCATAAGAAAGGAAACAAAAACGACGTCGCAAACTACAGACCGATCAGTATGATACCCGTAATTTATAAAATATTCATAAAAATTATTATACAACGCATCGCAGTTACATTAGAAGAATTTCAACCCAACGAACAGGCAGGTTTTAGGAAATCGTTTAGCACCACAGACCACCTCCAAGCCATTAATCAACTACTAGAAAAATCAAACGAATACAACATACCTCTCTTTATCTGCTTCGTTGATTATGCTAAAGCATTTGACTCTATCGAGCATCCATATCTGTTCCAAGCTCTAAAGGCAGCTGGAGTGGAAAACAAATACCTACGCATCTTAGCAAAAATCTACGAGAAAAGCAAAGCGTGTGTTAGAACTGACATAAAGGGCACTCTTTTCAGCCTAGAAAGAGGAGTAAGACAAGGCGATCCGGCATCTCCATTTTTATTTAACTGTGCACTCGAATTTATATTCAAACAAGTCGAATGGGAAAATAAAGGTATCAAAATCAATGGAAAAATGCTTAACAACTTAAGATTCGCAGACGACCTAGTAATATGTGCAACCTCAGCAGAAGAGCTTGAATCAATGCTAACTGAACTAAACGAAGAAAGTAAAAAGGCAGGTTTAGAGATGAACCTAAACAAAACAAAGATAATGACAAACCGAGAGCAAACATTAATAAAACTCGACGGAAAAGAAATCGAATATGTCGAGGACTATATCTACCTGGGACAGACCGTCTCATTCCACAACAGAGTCGAAAAAGAGCTACAACGCCGTATTGCAAATTCATGTAGTAAATTTTGGTCATTAAAATCGGTGATGAAAGGAAACATCAATATGAGCATTAAAAAGAAAATATTCGACAGCTGCATACTTCCCTGCCTTACCTATGGCTGTCAAACTTGGTCTCCTAGCAAAACACAGCTACAAAAAGTAAAAACATGTCAATATAAAATGGAAAGAAGCATGATGAATATAAAACTAAAACATCGAATAAAGAACACGGAAATTAGGAAAACTACAAAGACAAAAGATGTTGTATCAACGTGTAAAGCCCTCAAATGGGCTTGGGCTGGACATATATTTAGAATGCAGCACAACCGATGGACAAGAATTCTCACTGATTGGACACCAGTAAATTACAAAAGACGAAGAGGAAGACAGAAAACAAGATGGAGAGATGAGATAGTAAAACTAACAGGGCCAAATCCTAATATAACAGCACAATCAAGAGAAGAATGGTCACGGAAGGGAAAGGCCTTTGTCCTAAACTGAAATCTATAACTACATCAAACTAACAATTAATATAAATATAAAAGGAAAAAAAAACATTGAAGAAAACTACATATTTAAACGAGAAATCGCTCAATCAGATTCAGGCCGATCTAAGCATGTTCATTCAAACCAAAGATACAGCATAGCAACTACAGTACACTCTTTCACAATGGCTGGTCCCCAAGGAAGAGTATGACCACTCCCCCCATCCAAATCAAAACATCTATACTATAATCAAGAGCAGAAGATCAGGGATGGAGGAGGCCCCTGCCCAGAATTGGATCAATTAATAATTAATTAATATATATATATATATATATATATATATATATATATATATATATATATATATATATATATATATATATATATATATATATATATATATATATATATATATATGTAGCAAATTTAATTAATTACTTCTTGTATATATTGCAAACTGATATTCTATACATTATGTAAATTTCATGGTTGTTAATAAAGGCTATTATTATATATATATATATATATATATATATATATATATATATATATATATATATATATATATATATATATATATATATATATATATATATATATATATATATATATATATATATATATATATATATATATATATATATATATATATATATATATATATAATTATAATATTCCTAAATCTATTGCCCATAGAGTTTTTTAAAAACAAAAGTACCATCCTTATAAATTGAAAGTGGTTTAGAAACCAATGTGCAAATAATGCAGAATTTAAATTCAACATTATATTTTCTGATGAATGCAAAATAATGGCTTATTTAATAAACACAACAGCCATAACTGGGCTACAGAATACCTACATTTGATAAAAGAATCACGTCATCAAGTTAGATTTGGTTTCAATGTATGGTGTGGTATACTAGGAACTCAAATAATTGGCCCAATCATATTTAATGAAAATTTAAATGGTCCAAGATATTTGAACATGTTACAAAATGATATTGAAGACATTGCCAATTTGTCAAATACCAAATATGTGGTTTCAGCAGGACGGAGCTCCTGCTCACAATTCACGGGCCGCAGTACATTATTTAAATGTTCGATTTAAAGGACAATGGATAGGGACCAACAGCGAAATTAAGTTGACTGCTAGATCTCCCGATTTAACATCGTTAGATTTTTTATGGGGTGACTTAAAAGATAAACATTTTATTCAAGAATATCAAAATGAAAATGACTTACGACATGCCACATTAAGAATTATAAATCAAATTAGGCCAAGAATGCTGAGAAAAGTTATAGAAGAAACCGTTGTGCTACATATTTACCATTCTATTTTTACCACTCCAACTTTTACTACAGCATTTTTACCACCATTCTTTTTTACAGCTATCATGTTTTCCCGTTAACCCATTTTTTACCAGTCAATTTTTACCACTACAACTTTTACCTCTGCATTTGTACCACTATACTTTTTACCGCTATTTCGTTTTACCACTAATACATTTTTACCACTCCGTTTGTACCATTACAACTTTTACCACCATACTTTTTACCGCTATTCCGTTTTACCATTAATAGTTTGTGGGGCGATAATACGGTTTTGTTAGTGTAGTAAATACCAAAACATAGTTTGTGGGGCTCTAGTACGGTTTTGTTATCTTTGTTAGTGTAGTAAAAACAAAAACCTAGTTTGTGGGGCTCTAGTACGGTTTTGTTAGCTTTGTTAGTGTAGCAAATACCAAAACCGAGTTTGTGGGGCTCTAGTACGGTTTTGTTAGCTTTGTTAGTGTAGTAAATACCAAAACATAGTTTGTGGGGCTCTAGTACTGTTTTGTTAGCTTTGTTAGTGTAGTAAAAACAAAAACCTAGTTTGTGGGGCTCTAGTACGGTTTTGTTAACTTTGTTAGTGTAGCCCCACAAACTAGGTTTTTGTTTTTACTACACTAACAAAGATAACAAAACCGTACTAGAGCCCCCACAAACTATGTTTTGGTATTTACTACACTAACAAAACCGTATTATCGCCCCACAAACTATTAATGGTAAAACGGAATAGCGGTAAAAAAGTATGGTGGTAAAAGTTGTAATGGTACAAACGAAGTGGTAAAAATGTATCAGTGGTAAAACGAAATAGTGGTAAAAAGTATAGTGGTACAAATGCAGAGGTAAAAGTTGTAGTGGTAAAAATTGACTGATAAAAAATGGGTTAACGGGAAAACATGATAGCTGTAAAAAATAATGGTGGTAAAAATGCTGTAGTAAAAGTTGGAGTGGTAAAAATAGAATGGTAAATATGTAGCACAACGGTTTCTTCTATAACTTTTCTCAGCATTCTTGGCCTAATTTGATTTATAATTCTTAATGTGGCATGTCGTAAGTCATTTTCATTTTGATATTCTTGAATAAAAAGTTTATCTTTTAAGTAACCCCATAAAAAAATCTAACGATGTTAAATCGGGAGATCTAGCAGGCCACTTAATTTCGCTGTTGGTCCCTATCCATTGTCCTTTAAATCGAACATTTAAATAATGTACTGCGGCCCGTGAATTGTGAGCAGGAGCTCCGTCCTGCTGAAACCACATATTTGGTATTTGACAAAATGGCAATGTATCTAAAATGTCTTCAATATCATTTTGTAACATGTTCAAATATCTTGGACCATTTAAATTTTCATTAAATATGATTGGGCCAATTATTTGAGTTCCTAGTATACCACACCATACATTGAAACCAAATCTAACTTGATGACGTGATTCTTTTATCAAATGTAGGTATTCTGTAGCCCAGTTATGGCTGTTGTGTTTATTAAATAAGCCATTATTTTGCATTCATCAGAAAATATAATGTTGAATTTAAATTCTGCATTATTTGCACATTGGTTTCTAAACCACTTTCAATTTATAAGGATGGTACTTTTATTTTTTTTAAACTCTATGGGCAATAGATTTAGGAATATTATAATTTCGTTCAATTTTTCTCACTGATGTTTCCGGATTTTCTACTACAGCTTTAATCACAATGTTTTCTGTATCTTCGTCCGTTGGCCTTGCATCTCTTTTAAATTTAGTAAAAGATCCATATTCAATTAAGTTATGCCGTAATCTTGGAAATATTTCGATGTTCGGTTGCCGCCTTTCTGGATATAAATTAAAATACATTTCTGCAGCATTAACTGCGTTACTTTAACAACGAATGTAACAACTCAACATATCATACTTTTCCAAACGACTAAACTTCATTTTAATTACAAGTAAAAACTGCAACTTTTAACAAAAATAAAAGCAATAAATTCAATTGTTGCACTTTTTTACAACTTCTAGTTTATTATTGTTTCCACAGCAACCTTCGCTTTACTTTTTTCAATTCAATTTTATTAAAAATAACAATTTTCGTTAATTTTTCTGTTAATTATAAAAATAAATTAATACTTTTTACCTTCCGCTTACCTGTAAAGGAAGGTATTGGAATCATGCAAAAAATCGGGTAGTGAATTTTTAGTAGATGAGCACGAATTAGGGTCCTTACAACTCATTTTTGATAGTTTCACGGTGATGTCTGTGTGTATGTGTGTGCATGTGCATGTGTATGTGTATTTGTATGTGTACGTGTACGTGTGTGTGTACGTGTATGTGTACGTGTATGTGTACGTGTATGTGTATGTGTATGGTGTATGGTGTATGGTGTATGGTGTATGGTGTGTGTGTGGGTGTATGTGTATGTGTATGTGTATGTGTATGAGTATGTGTATGTGTATGTGTATGTGTATGTGTATGTGTATGTGTATGTGTATGTGTATGTGTATGTGTATGTGTATGTGTATGTGTATGTGTATGTATATGTGTATGTGTATGTGTATGTGTATGTGTATGTGTGTGTGTGTGTGTGTGTGTGTGTGTGTGTGTGTGTGTGTGTGTGTGTGTGTATGTGTATGTGTATGTGTATGTGTGTGTGTGTGTGTGTGTGTGTGTGTGTGTGTGTGTGTGTGGTTAAGGCCGGGTGTTAGTCGCATAACTCAAATACGAATTACCGGAAAATTTAGATATTTGGTATTTAACATTTGTATATAAATTGGAAGAGCTCATTAGATTTTGGTACAAATATCTGCATCGAAAGTAATATTTTTTGAAGATTGAAAAGTTTAATTTTCAAAATTGTATATAAATTTGGAAAAATATAGTATTTATTTGTAATAAGAATAAAAGGAAAAGTTATTTGCAACTTACGTTATAAAAAAATTGTTTTTATCTGGTAGGACTGCAGTAAAATTTAAAAAATAAATTTATCAAATAAAACGTTGATATCTTGTAATCCATGGTCGGTTGATTTTTGTTTCTGCGTAAAAAATATTGACAGGTGAGACGGGTGACAAGTTGGCATACTAGCGCTATATAAGTCCTAAGTAAGATATTAAATGTAGTAATTGAACGAGGATGGCTTCATCACAGCAGAGTTTTCCTGTGAATGAATCTTTTTATTCAGGTGATGCAAATTTCTGTGTTTGAATATTTTAGATTTTTATTAGTAGGTATATTTTAAATGGACCTTGTAAGAATGCCAGACGACAGTCAAACTAAAATGGTATGGAAGGCAAGGACGACAAAAAAGAAGAGCAGAGGAAGACCACAGAAGACATGGGAAAATAGCATAGAAGAAATACTTAAAAAGAATAATATTAACGGTCATGAAGCAAGAAAAATAGCAACGAACAGAACAAAATGGAAAGATTTAATAAAGAACATAGGCTAACAAAGAAAAGGACAAGATAACTGATCTCGACGCCCGAAAGGGTATAAAGAGATCTAAATAGATTTTATATATATATATATATATATATATATATATATATATATATATATATATATATATATATATATATATATATATTTTAAATGGGCAACGGATTGTACGTATACATTTCTGTGTTAAGTCTAGATATGGCGGAAGGTTGGGTGATGGCCACGTCAGATGTTTTATATCGTTGTAAAGCAAAAAAAAAGCTCTATTTAAAATTGTCATAGCTTACTATGACGTCCATATGAAAAATAAAAGTTAATATCAATAACTCGAAAATGGTGAAATATAAAAAAAAAATTGAGGGCTCCTGCAAATTATTCATGAAAAAGTGCCTTAAGGACGTTCAAGCGCTACGCTAGAGTCAAATGAGTGCTAAATTTTTATGAATTTTATTGGGGCCTCGAGAATAATTTTAAAGTATACCAATAATAATATAAAACAAAATCGTTCCGTTTATGAACTCGTCAATGAGTAATGTATCCAGATTAGTGTATGGTGTAAGGTTTGATACAAAGATCGATAAAATGTATGATTCAATGCAAAAAACCAAACACAACACTAACTGGGATACAAGACTCGACACTAGGTTGATCACGACGCGTTTCGATCTTTCGATCATCATCAGGTGACTGGAGTTGGAGGATGGGAGGTAGGGTTTTATATTAGTAATTTTAACGGTTGAAAGATTACGTCCGATTGGCTATTAATTTGAATGTTTATTACCGGTTGACTGATTTTTTCTTTAAATATTTCTAAATTTTCGGCTATGTTTAATCTATTACTTTTACTTTGTTGTTTACAAATTGACATGATGTCTTCAATTTTACCTGCTGTATGTTTATGATTTAGTAAATGTGTCGCGTAATTTGAATCACTTTTAAGATTTTTAAAGGAATTAATGTGTTCTTTATACCGATCTTTAAATTTACGTCCCGTTTGTCCGATGTAGTTTAGGTTGCAAGTTAAACATTTAAGTTTGTATATACCGCTTTTATTATATTTATTGTTAATTTCAATATTATTATTTATTTGATTTTTAAGGTTATCTTCAGTTTTTAAGGCGATTTTAATGTTATGATTTTTAAATAGTTTGGTTATCATGTGGGTTGATTTACCGATGTATGTGAATTTACTCCATTGTTTAATTTCAGTATCAGGTTTAGGTGTGTTATTTTTATATTTAATTTTATATTTTATGTCTTTATGAATTTTGTTTACCGTGTTTTTAGTGTAACCGTTGTTAGTTGCGACAAAACTATTCATCAAATCGCAACTAACAACGGTTACACTAAAAACACGGTAAACAAAATTCATAAAGACATAAAATATAAAATTAAATATAAAAATAACACACCTAAACCTGATACTGAAATTAAACAATGGAGTAAATTCACATACATCGGTAAATCAACCCACATGATAACCAAACTATTTAAAAATCATAACATTAAAATCGCCTTAAAAACTGAAGATAACCTTAAAAATCAAATAAATAATAATATTGAAATTAACAATAAATATAATAAAAGCGGTATATACAAACTTAAATGTTTAACTTGCAACCTAAACTACATCGGACAAACGGGACGTAAATTTAAAGATCGGTATAAAGAACACATTAATTCCTTTAAAAATCTTAAAAGTGATTCAAATTACGCGACACATTTACTAAATCATAAACATACAGCAGGTAAAATTGAAGACATCATGTCAATTTGTAAACAACAAAGTAAAAGTAATAGATTAAACATAGCCGAAAATTTAGAAATATTTAAAGAAAAAATCAGTCAACCGGTAATAAACATTCAAATTAATAGCCAATCGGACGTAATCTTTCAACCGTTAAAATTACTAATATAAAACCCTACCTCCCATCCTCCAACTCCAGTCACCTGATGATGATCGAAAGATCGAAACGCGTCGTGATCAACCTAGTGTCGAGTCTTGTATCCCAGTTAGTGTTGTGTTTGGTTTTTTGCATTGAATCATACATTTTATCGATCTTTGTATCAAACCTTACACCATACACTAATCTGGATACATTACTCATTGACGAGTTCATAAACGGAACGATTTTGTTTTATATTATTGTGACAATGAACTTCGGAAATTCAGATATCATTAATTTATACCAATAATCTTATAATGATTTATAATTTTTTTGTTATCTATCTGATAATTTTTTTAGTAATTTATTTTAAAATATCAGTAAATATAAGTTAGTAGTTTATTTGACTCCATTTTAATTGCTTGTAAAATTTGGCAACACCGCCGTCTTTCTCTGCTGTCAACTTGAACATATTTCAAAGTGAATACACATATGTACCTACATGTTTGTCATATATGATATTTGTTTTGTTTACAAAATCATTTTATATGTCAATTATGATTAATTAAGATAATTATTATAATATCAGAAACGATCATCAATAGGATTATTTACGTATCAAGTTTATGTATACTACGCGCTGTTGCCAGTTCTAAATATGGCGACAAATCTGTCAGAATAATTTTTATCATATTGATTTCAATAATTAATATTTAATTTTAACGTTCGTCAACACTATGTTTTTTGTGCAATTATATAAACTACATATTTCGAAGAATATTTTTAAACAATATTTATTGTAGTATCTACTCTTATAATATTTTTATTATAGTTTTAAATATTGAAAATGCTGTTTTTCCGTAAAGCTCTATGTTAAAAATGGGATTTTTAATCGTCATTTACTTTCTGAAATGATCGATGAAGGCTTTAAAATTTTTGAGGGAAGATAACTATGCAATTGAACTTATCAATTCTTAAAAATTTAAATTTTTATCTACTATTAAGTCTGACGCTAGAACGTCCTTCAGAAAGTGCAAACCAGAATCTCGTATTATTTCATATAACAAAGTTATAAGCCAGAAAAGAAAATCACGAAATTTACATATTTGCCCATATCTAGTGACCTATGGCATTTAATTGGAAAAACAAATACATGGTCAAACTCCTCTACTAATGAGGCAACTTTTGTCTAATTTAACCAACCTCGTAGCTCTTACGGTTCTCGAGATCCCAATGCATCGGTACCTTAAGTGGGACACTCTGTATATATACTGGGCGTTTCCTGAAACAGGCGCACCCCCAAAAAAAATTGCATTTTTAATTGTATACAGGCTGTCCCAAATTGATTGGGTCACCATTGGGATCTCGGAAACTATAGGAGCTACGAGGTCGGTTAAATGGGCAATGTTGTGCAGATTTTAGGGCTTATTTAGATTCCGTTGAGAAACATTTAAAATTCCAAACAGTTTGAAAGTTATTCAAAAAATTAAAAATCGCGATTTAAAAAAAAGGCAAATTACTCCGTAATTATAAAAGATATAAAAAAATGGTTCATATAAAAGTTACATGATTTGATGAGAGAAACTCAAAAATGATGTCAGAATAAAATTCAAGATGGCGGTTTCCAAGATATTAATAGTAACTTCCTTATTTTAAATGGGCGCCATATTGGATTTTTACATGGTTGAATAGCGTTTTTTTTTCTCTTTTCAACGATGTATTGCAACGTATGTTTAAATAAAAATTTATTAAAATGTAAATTATTTTAATCCTAAAGCAAGTACAACAATGAATAACAATAGATAACAATAATACAAATTAATCTAAAAGAAAAAAAATTTCTTTTCTGTTATTGTTATGTATTGTTATTCATTGTTCCGGCTTAACAGGAAGTAATAAAAATTCATTATTTATGTAGTGCGCCTTTGAATGTAGTTTATAAACCTATAATATAATTGTAATTAACTTTTTTAAAAACAATTTTTCTTAAAATATTAATCACGTTATGGTTATTATCTCATTTTGTTTAAATCAGTAACATACCTATTATATTATAAATGACATATTTGACGAGACTTGATAGGAAAATGATATGTAATATACACTTGAATTATAAATGCAAAATGTCAGAACAAAATGTATCTACTTTTACGAAGTCGTTACATTTTTAGTTAAAAGTTTTAAGCTACCTACGTATCTACGGTAGAAATGTAGTAATAATAATTACGCTAAGAGTCAGTATGGTATTAAACAATTGAAATAGGACAGGTATGTAATTTTAAAATGCATTAGATTTTTCTCACGACCAAATAAGAAACTTATATATTCCACACGATAAAGTGTGTACGAAAATTGATAATTTCATATTAGCCCTAACACACTAGTGTGTTAGCATAACGCACAGCAGCGTTGCCAACTGATGATAATTTGAGTGTATTTAAGATAAAAAGCAAGAACTTTGATAAAAAAGTAAAAATAAATATAAATAATATATTGCGAATTAAAATCTATTTTATATAATAACTAAATTCACATTTTTATGCAATAATTTATTATTAAAAGAACGGTTGGTAACTCTGTGAACTGAATACTGAATTCGTTTATTTCGATTGACAGTGACAGTTAGATTTTAGGTTAGGTACACGTAAGATAGCTTAGAACTCTGTGCTTCCCTCCCGTGGGTGTCCACCTTGTCGTGGTGGGAGGGCTTAGTACGGCGGGCCAGGACTCACTGGTGGCCGGAAGACCAAGCGGCACCCAACAGGCGCAGCGTCTGACCCACAGTGGGCGGCTTGCGCCTAGGAGAAGGAAACTCTGATTCCAAACCCGGGTAGACAGGACTCGTTAGCCGTAGTGAAGGCAACCCGTCTAGGAGAAGGTCACTCCGAAATCAAAACCCTCGAGGTTAATACGGGGAGTGGCGCCCCCGGGGACCTAGCCACCCACCCTCCCTAGTGGTCTAGGGAGGCCCCCGACCCGGCGATGGTATAAGGACACGAGTTCGGACCCTGGCAGTAGGGTTAAA